>JAEIGQ010000055.1:1387500-1894104 GCA_018904275.1 Lordiphosa clarofinis
ATCAGCACTTTATATCAGCAACATTTGGCAGCCTTTTGGGAGGCATTCGCCTTTTTTTCTTTCTTGTTTACGCCTAATTGAATTGAAGCCGACATTTTCGGCTAGAAAACTCTGCTATTGTTGTTGTTGTTGTTGTTGGTCAGCAGAACGTGTCGTCCATACGAAGAGCGTCAGATTAGGGGACAGCGCGTGATATCCTGACAAAATCCCTTGTGAGGGGGGAAATAGCTTTTGATTTTTAGTAGTTTATTAAAAGATTTTGATGTGGCTTCATTTTTTTGTAGCTTTTTGGGAAGGTTTGTGTATCTGAAACGAGAGAAGAGGAAATTGCATTACTAAAGTAAATCCGCCAAGCTCAATCATTGGATACAACCACCAACAAGTGGGCCAAACTCCGTATACATCCATTTGGATTGGCCAACTTGACTGCAATTGGCATGTGAGTGAATTTCGATTGATTGCTTGACATTTTTAGATTTTTCACATTGACAATACGAATGCGAGCGAGTGTGTGGCACGTGTGACAGGTGCTCGGTTGATAGAGAGACAAATTCGAATTGCAAAAGTTAATAAGAGTGGAAAGGCATGCGAAAATGGAAACTATTAGATGTAGATGGATGATTGGATAGATGCGCCCATTTGGAATGGCGTTTGTAGAGTGAAAATTTGAAAAATGGAAAACTAAGAGAGTGGAACTAAAGTCAATTAAATCGAAAATATGAGTTTTCGATAACAGGCCCCTTCTATTTGTAAATGAGTTTAAGCCCGTTGGTATCACTGTCCCGCCCCGCTCTGTCCAACAAGTTATTTTTAAAACAAGTCTTTAAAGCCTTATTTTTCGAAATTAAAGTAATGGTTCTCTTATTAGTCCGAAATGTTTAAAATTGCCACATCTCATATACTCCGCTGGACTCTGTCTAGTTCTTAGAATGATTGTTAGATAAATACGATTTATTCTCAGTGTGAGTTGTCCAAAATGGTCTTTATCTTTCCTTTGCCGAACCCCCTTAAGGGGTGTCCTGGAAATCTTTAAAGATTTTCGTATGAACGATTGCTCTTCGAACCAAACTTGAACTGTTTTGTTTGTAAAGTGACTATTTACACATACACGAACCAAACTTATGGCAAAGCCGAGGCCAAGAGAGTAAAAAAGACTTCAAACGCAGGCTAGCCTGCGATGCGGTCAGACTGAAGATATATTCTAACTTGTTGTCTTCGTTCTCGTTCACAATCGCTGCTCTGAAGATTTCTGGGACATCCGACACAGAGCCGGTTCGGTTCAGGTATATTGGGATACTCGAACCGGACTAGTGAGACCTATAACCACCCGAAGCTGAAATCCAATCGGACCCTAACTGTGTTGAAAAAAGGGTTTGGTTCAGATTATAACTTAAAACGCTTTTATAAAAACTTATATAATTTTTTATATATATTACGACTTTAAAATCAAAAAATATATTAGCAATTCGAAAGGGAAACTAAGTAAAAATACTTCCGTTACATTTCAAACCTATCGTCATAGGTTTAGGGTATCCTTCAATTTCAAATATCAGATACTTTTGTATGGTCCATTCGACTATTAAAGGGTAAATAAAGACAAGTCCTTCTCTATCAAATAGCAAATAGCTTCAATTTATTAAAAATCTAAGGAAAATAGCTTGTTTATATGAAAAGCCATGGACCAAGGTTCGAACCAAAAACTTAGGTACAACAAAGTTCTGCACCCGGTTTAGAATCTCCGGACCTAACATTTTATAGAATATAAGAGATTCGCTTAAGTTTTTGAGCACCTTGTCAGTTCCAGATTCCACACACAAAAAGATGTGATGGGTAAAATAAACAACTATGACACAGTTACTTTGTCATCTCGACCACGGAGTTTGTTGCTTGCTGAACGACAAAGTGTCAACTGCTTACATCCCTTTATATGATTTTGGCGCCTGGTCTTACTTATGGCTGATAGTCGAGTGAGCTAAGGCGCCGAAGAGGTCAAGTTCCAGTAAAGTAAAAAATAGTCGTTAACACTCACTAGGCGTTAATGTGAAAGTCTCGTTTGGAATGTTTCCGCTATTTAATGAGTCCACAGTCAAGGTAAATAAGTTCAATAACTCACCTACCACTCTGGCTTACGGGCTGGGGCTTACAGCTCACGAGCTAGGCCTCACAGCTCACGAGCTAGGCCTCACAGCTCACGAGCTGGGGCACACAGCTCAGAACCGAGTGCTGTGGCTCCCGAGCTGATTGATGGCTCACGGCTCACGAGATTTGCTTCTCAGCTCAGAGCCAAGAGCTGATTGTCATGAGCTGAGAGCTGAGCGAGCAAAGAGCGATTCCGCTCTTTCACAGTGAAACCTGAAGCTAGTCACTGTTTGGTCACTCTTTAGTCAGTGTTTAGTCACTGTTTAGTCACTGATCCACCTATCATCATCATCACCCTCTTTTATCACCTCCTTCATCACCTCTTTCATCGCCACTTTTATCATTTCTTTTATTGCCTTCTTTATAACCTCTTTTTATCACCCCTTTCATCACTTCTCTCATTATTTCATTCATCACCTTTTTCATTATCTTTTTTATCACCCTTTTCAAGAACAGTTTCATCATCTCCTTCATCACCCCTTTCCCTTTTTTTCACCCTCTTTTCCCCTTCTTTCCATCTCTTTTTCCACTCTCTTTCATCCCCTTTTTAAATATTTCATCTTCCCCCTCGACTCTCCTCCGCCGTCTTGTGTGTGTGTGTGCCGGGACAGTCCACAAAACAACTCAAAATATGTATGAAGTCAGCGTCACGTGACGCTGAAATCAAATTTTACTCATGCTAAAATCTTCCGTACAGTTTGGAGAACATCTCTTGCATTTGGTTCTTAGCAAATATCATCAAACAAACATCATCATCTATAGAAGATTCAACTACATAATGGATGTCATGCGTATCGAAGTGCCGCAGATTGTGAAGTCTTCAGTTTGATTAAACCTCGTCACCTAAATCAGGTAACGAATACAGCGGAGAAGACTTTCGCCACAAAAATATGCAATGTCACTTTGGTAAAGGCGTTTAAGGAACTATTTGCCAGGGAGCTGAATCGCAAAACAAAGAACGATTTCAGTGAAAATGGAATAAACAGACTATATACACTCACAAAAAAAGCAGAACGGTCTTAAAAAACGCTCTTGTTTTTATCCTGTTTCGGTCTAGAGTATTGTAAGAATGATTCGCTCTTGGAAATTAACTGTTAAAAAATTCAAAAATTTAAATAAAATTCCTGATTTAAGAAAAAAAGTTTTAATTTAAAATCATTTCGTTCGTCAATTCGAAATTGACCGTTCAAAATTCCAAAATAGACTTTCAAGAATTTTGCTTTGGGAATGGAGATAAATTCATCGTTTGGTTCTTAGAGGCAAGGCGATAGAGGGAAGCAAACTGAGAGAGAATAGCGTTGGACGCTCTATCTCTGAGAGAGAGAGAGAGAGAGCGTAGTTGTAGTTGTTAGATGCGTACAACTACAAACAGACTATATTCTTAAGTATGATTTGGGTGATACGTTTCGCTAATGCCAAATAGCCGAGTGAGCAAACGCGCCGTGTTCAGTCTTGGAGTAGAGTATGTAGAGTGTGTAGCTACCTCAAATTCAATCACTTCGCTCGGTCGGGCCGGTCGTATTTCAACACTCTTACCGTACTTTTGAGAACGAATAGTCTTGATTTAAGATTGAAATTCTCTACTTTTTCTCTCAGTGCGCTTATTTTGTACGTAACATATCCAAAACGCTCCTGAAATTTAAGGATTTTTTAAATCACTCTTGAATCAAGAAATTCCGTACTTTAATTAAACTTTTGCCTTATTGAAGTTTCGAAACTGAAAATTCTTTTCTCTCAGTGTATGCCTCCTTGCAAATGCTTCCGTTCCGAACAATCCGAGGCTCTTGTTTTGGATAAACAGCCGATTGAACAAGTCCAGCAATGGATGGAGGGACCGAGTTTTAGGTGAATTCGCGTAAGGGTGCTCTTCAAGTCGAACGTAATGCATCCTTAAATTCAAACATATGTAAACCCATAACTGCGATGCATATTCTGGCCTGACAGAACACAGAATTTCGAATTACTCAGACGACAACATTTTCACAATTTCATTTGGCCCTTAATTTACATAAGCTTAAAACAGAAGAACAATACAAATTATGAATCTACTTTCCTTTTATTTCTTTTTAACATAAATTTGCTAATTTTGTTTCCGTTTGAGAAATCACCCACAGCCCTTTGGGCACTTGCAGTTTCCTTCACACGTTCTCTTTCTCCTTTTTTTAGTTGGTGTCTGAACAAAGCAAAACTCTCGTTTAAATAAATAACACCCCACATAAAAATTCATTTGCCACAAAAACAAACACAAAAAAAAAAAAACGCTCAAAAAATTGCAACTAATTTGCAGTCAACGTCGAGTAAAAATGAAGCAATTCAGCTAGCGTAGGGAGGGAGAGGGGACTAAACGCCACCAAACTGCTGCTGACACATTTGGCACATGCCAGGGGTTGTAGGGTATGGGTAGCAACATGGCTAATGTGTCCCATTTGCAATGGCAAACCACTGAAGCTTAACACGTTGTCTACGCAGACTTGCCCCAAGCACCCGCCCCCACATATACATGCACAAAAAGAAAGCAGAGACAAACTTTGCCGCCTGAAATGTATGCTACAGTTTTTGCCACTCATTGCACTGAAAGAGTGTCCATGTGTGTGAGTGTTGGCACACATTCGTCTATTGTACCCGTTTGTGTGTGTGTGTGTGTATAGAGCTGTTCAAAGTTGCATGTTTGGCCAGCAGCAGCAGCAGCAACGGAGAAGAAAAAATCTTGGTCCCCACGGTAATTGTCTCGTTACTCGCTGCATGTGAGCAAACATGGCACATTTTTACCCTAAACTCCCTTAGGCTTAGTCTTCACTGTACCTGTGTGGGTAGAAGGTTAACACAGGAAACATATGCCCCAACGCCTTCGTACCCAAAATATAGCCAGCCCAGCCAGGTTATGCTAATAATTTATTTACACTTAACGGAAATGTATACAAACTTACGTACAGAAGGAGACCCCGGCCGCCATTTGATTTTACAAATATTTATACAGCCAGTTTTTGCACTCTTGTACACGTGTACACTTTTGTTTAAGGGTTTGCGGAAAATGTCAAGGGGTTTAATCATACTTTTGTGAGGGAATTTTTTTTAATCAATTCTACTCCGATATCATTTTTACATTTCTAGTATCATTCTGATACAATTTAATATCGAATTGATATCATTCTCTTGCTAAATGAATTTAATCTGTTTTTACTCTCTGTTTACCTGAGCTCGACTTGATTGCTTAGAATCTACCTCAAAAGTGTTTGTAAACGGAAAATGGAATGGAAATCATTTTCATTTCTTGTTTCATTAGAGCATAAACAACTCGTTTTGGCCAAGATAAGCTATATCTAATACCGAATCGGGCACCTTAGACTGCCATTTGCCATTTGAGTGCTGAAGTTAAGTGAAATATGCAACATTTCCGTTTGCCATTTTGGACACACACACACACCCGAACTACAGTTAAATGAATGCAAAGAGATGTGTAGGCAACGCGACGGCATTTGGTTAACCGGATGTGCAATGCCAAGCAAAAGGAGCCACAGTTGGAGACGGAAGCAAGACTCCAGCCGGCACCCGGACATACAACAGCAAAAGTTGCCACCAGGCAACGGCTGCCGCTTTCAATAGCCATTATGGCCTTATTTCCACCTCGACTGCCTCCTCTCTATCTGAGTGTGTAAATGGAAATGCACTTCTAATGGCTATTGGGAGAAGACAAAGTTATGTTGTGCATTTATTTTTTATGTACGTATGTGTCTGCAACGGCTGCTGGCCAACAACCATTTGGCTTACTGGCCCAACCCATTCCCACCCCACCTTTTTTTGTGTGTGTGTCGTCCTGTTGCTGCGAGTGTTGAAAATATATGCGAACTGGCCAAGTTTTACACGAGGTTTACATGGGTTTTTGTTGAGCGAGAAAATAAATTTGATATGCATAGGTTAAACAAATTGAAGCAGAATGCTCAAAAAAGCTTTTTTTCCATACATTTTTAATACAGCTTAACGAGTTGAATATTTTAGAAGTCTGTGAGAATGGGTAGTTCTTTATAGTGAGCTAATAAAGGATAAATTAAGGAAACGGGTGGAAAATATATATTAAACAAGAAGCTAGGTACCAAATACTTAAAAAAAAAACTAAATGTTTAGCAGGAATGCCCACACAATGTACAGATGCCCATACTTAGAAAGAAAATCATTTGTCAAGCAACAACTACGAGATGGAGATCCAAAGTACTTTGTATAGGCCAATAAAACTCGAAATAAAAATCCTGGAAGCTTTCCTTCTCCCCACCCTAACGCTGAACATCAAAACGGTTCCAAAGCATTAAGTGAGTTGGACTCAACAGTTATCGAAAGGACCATAGTGGTGGCACTGAACCTGTCGACATGGTAAGCTACACCATATTCATCCAAGACCTCATACTACACCAAGAGTTGCCAAGTCGGTTAACAGGGACGTCAAGTCGAAACCTCTTCCGATCTGCAAACAAATCCACCGCAACACTTCTCATCACCTGGACTAAAGAAGTCAAACAGATACTCGATATACACATCAATGGGCAGACCCTCAATAACCGGGAGGTCGTGGGTTCGATCCCGCCTCTGAACATCTAATAATAAGAGTTTTTTTCTTTCTTTAGAAGAATAGCTTTAACATATACACTCACCTTTACCATCTTTTTGTGCCCCCTGTGAAGTAACTAGCCATGAAAAAGCAAATTCTCAAACTTTGCCGTTCGGATCCGGCGTTAAACTGTAGGTCCCTTTCTCTGCGAAAAATTTAAAGCACACACGCCCAGAGATTGAGAGAAGCTTGGCTTGGCCCCGCAAAAATCACTTTTTTCTTGATTGCGTCATGCACAAAAATTCTTACTCACATTTATTCATCTCACAAAACTCTAAACTCAACTGAACTCAAACCGCAATCGCATCGAGCGGTTGTGCCAGAGTTTTTTGATCCAACATTTTTGTTCATATTTATTCACCGAGCAAATATTTTCAATCGAACAAACTCAACTCAAACCGCAATCGCATCGAACGGTTGAACTAGAATTTTTTGACGCGACACTTGTGTGTTTGATCGAACAAAACTCAGCCAACTCAGGCCAACGCATTGCGAGAGACATAGGAGAGAGAGAAGAGAGACACATATGATGTTGTTGTTGCAGGTCAGAGCGGGACAACAACAAAACACAGCTGGCGTAATGGTCATGGGCGCCACTGTTTTAGCATATGCGTCTTTGCATTAGTTTATTCATACGAGATGATTTTCCTTCGCTCACCCGAAATGAATGGAATGAAGCGAGCTTGATTATACTCAGAGTGCCAACAATTGAGTTTTTTTCTTTTTTTTTTTAGAACATTTTTGTTTATTAATTTCAGTTACCCTAGGACTAAATTGAGTTGAATTAAACTCAAGGCCGAGCATGATGCAAGTTCGATGCTTTGATCGCAAAGCCAGTTTATTCGTGTATTGATTTAGGTGTGAACGATTTGCAATCGAATGAAGCCGTTCTCTGGTTCGAACGAATCGATAGTCCGTTTAATCCTGGTCTCGGTGACAAAGGTTTTGTCGTATTGCATAGAAAGGTCAGTTGGCTCAACCTGAGGTGTTAAGTAAAGGGAACATTTAGAAAAGTGAGTTCTTAGCAGAAGGCTTAGAGATTCTTAGCTCGAGTCGGTACAGGTTCCGTCTGTTTTTTGTAATAGTCCTCCTAGCCAGGATCTTTCTGAGAAGTGATGCATCAGAAGTAGATTCAATATTACTACAGTAATAACAAAGACATTAGAATAATAAGATGCGTAACGCCATACGATTTTTTTGCACACGATTGGCGTGGCGTGGCTTCTCAAGTGGCTTTCGATCTTCAAAAGCCAGAAAAGAGAGAGAGAGAGCTCTCTAGAGCCAGCCGCTCTCATGTACGCATGCAGCGACAGCCGACGATTGTATGTGTGCACACGTATTCTCAAGCATTGTTAATTTGTCTGCATGTATTCGTGTTCTACAGCGCTCTCTCGAATTATACCCTTCATTTTAAAAGTTATAAGTTCATTTTGCAAGACGCTTGCCCCCACCCATATTAAAAACTTTTTTGTATTGCCTTTAAATGATAATTATTGGAATTAGTATATTTTATGGTGTACGTATGTACCAGAGAACTGCAAAACGTATCAAAAACGTATGCTTCAATGCGTATCATGTCAAAAAACGTATGCGTACTTCAATACGCATTTTTTAAAAAATACGTATACGTATACTTCATAATGCGTATGCTTATTTGTAGTACGTTTACGTATAAGTCAAAAGTACGTACACTACTTATTTAAATTTGAGCCATACGCACACTACGCTTAAAATCTGTGCGTATACGCAAAACAAATGCGTATACGCACTTTTTTTCAGGATTCTCAAAGTACCGTACAAAGTATCGTACTTATGTTTGGTACACAAAAATTAGTAGAGTACACGGAGTGTAAAACGAATTTAGTTACAGACTTTGTGATTGGTGAGATAATTAAACCCTTTACAGTGACTGAAGACTTTTTTAATCGCCAAAAAAAACCAATGAGGATAAAAATAGTAATTATGAAAAACGTAATTGCCATCCAATTAAAAAAATTATGTCAGGATCAATGCATACTTAGGCGCCATTAAGGGATATCAATGGTAATAAAACCGCGAAATGCTTAAGAAATTGATTTTATGGAACGCAAACTATCACACATAACTGCATTGCCCTGTCTATAACAATACCAAACCGCGATTAATACATACCAAGGATGACCAAAGGTAAAGAACATAGCCAAGATCTTAAAAACTGTTTCAAACCACTGTCTGTTACTGCCAAATCATTATATCGCGGAAAAATACCAAGGAGGATCAAAAAATCTAATAATGCCAAACAAACTTTACTTTGGAGATAGTGAAAATCATGTCAGGATCAATGCATAGGCCCAATATGCAGTTAAGAGGTTTCATGGTAACAAAACCGCAAAATGCTTAAGAAACTGATTTTCAAAGCCACAAATGATCACACATAACTACATTGCCCTATCTATGACAATACTGAACCGCGATAAATACCACGGATGACCGAGGGTAGAGAATAGAGCCAAGATCTTAAAAACTTTTTCAAACCACTGTCTAATACTGACAAATCGTTAAATCGCGGAAAAATACCAAAGAGGATTAAAAAATGTATTAATGGCAAACAAACATAACCATTGAATAAATAAACATTACAATTGGAACTATTTTTGAATAACGCTTATGCCATACATCTGGTAGGATTTTATACAAATTTACTTGAGAAAATTGTGGATAACGGTCATCCATGGTTCGCGTGGTTCACCATCTTCACCATCTATTCGCCCGTATTCGTTATAAAAATCTAATGTCATAATAAATGTTTGCAAATTTGGCGATCTTGGACCACTTGATCTTCACCTCCTTACTAGTCTATTTACTCGTTAATTAAATAAATTGGGTGGCCTACAACCCATATTTACCCGTCGACAGTTGCCAATTACTTATTATTCATAAAAATCTAAACTTATAAAATGTTTGCAAATTTCGCGGTTTTTTAGACCGATTTGCCATTCGACAATTGCCAACTACTAAATTTTTTAGAAAATTTAAACTTTAAACGCGCGACTTTATTTTATATTTAGAAGAAGATTAATAGCTATGATAATAAAATTTTAACGAGATTACTGTTCACGGAAAGACCGAGGATTAGTTCTGGCTAAAATTAACTCAAAACATGATAAACTAGCTAACTAAGTATTCCGCTAAGTAAAAAAAAACCAAATGTAACGAAGACACTTAGATTTTCCATAGAAATTACAAAGTACGCATAAATGAAGCACAAATGAAGCATAAATGAAGCAAAATGAAAATGCCTACTGCTCAGTTAGAGTACGTATATAATGCGTACTTTTTCAAATGCTTCAGCGTACGTATACGTATTTCAACTTTTGCGTATACGTAGTACGCATACTCAGTTTTTTTGAAATGCGTAGTGTGCGTATGCGTAGCCTACTATTTCTAATGCGTATGCGTACATATGCGTACTTAAAAAAATACGTAGTACGCACGTAGTACGCATTAATGACTACGCATTGCAGTTCTCTGGTATGTACGTATACAAAGATACATAATATATTTCAAACATGACTTCACATTAAGGAAAAATTGTCATTAGGGTATTCAGCGTGCGACGTGTGAAAAATATGATATGAACCGGTTGAATATTTTTATATTTATTTTAGTTCATTTATATAGATTTATAAATATTTGTTATTTTTGTATGTATTGTAAAATTAAGAAAAATTACCTCCTATGTATTAAGGTCTTTTGAAATATTTACTAATTTTTTTAATATTTCGCCAAATTTCGAAGATTTTTGGACCATTTAAATAAAAGTTATAAAAGTTTGGCAGCGATAGGTCTTCATTTAGTTGGCGCGCGCTTGCCTTCAAATATCGATTATTTGAAATATATAGGACATGAAGAGGATAAGTTTATTTTCAAAAAGCAGCGAGTAACAGAGAGCGTATTACTCGCTGCTTTTGAGTTAATGCCCAAGCAAACGAGTACTTAAATGATAATGGGAATACAGTTAAACTCGCTCTAATCTCGTTATTTCATATTTTTTGTCTTTATTTATAGATCTGGGCCGCCAACTTACGTGCTGCCGACTACCCTCTTTAGTCCATTTAAGATATTAATTTCATGCTGAAAACCTTAAAGAGTTCTTGCAAGGATAGCATTTAAATATGCAAGGTGAGTAGTAATTGAACAGTTTATCAGAATATTATTCGACCTTTTTAAGATTCCCAAAGTATTCGGAATTGTAAATTCCTGATATGCACGAGTGCTCAATCTAAGTGGATTATAAATGCAAAATTTAATTTTTGTTTACGAAATTTCGCTCCGGGAACTAATCGAGCATGCAGCGAATCCTGTGCGACGCTACATACTAAGTAGGGGAATTTGTTTTCAGAATTCAAATCGAAATATATTTACCAGCAACGATTATGTGCATACATACGAGTATTTATGCAGATTGCAGCTGAAATTTGTCCTGAATTGTGGTTATTGAAATTCGGAAGGACGTCCGTCCCATTTGTACGTTCCAAGTTTAAGTTTTATATATTTTTTTTATGAACTTTGACTGGCTTTGTCCGCTTCGTCTGGGTCTCCTTGGTCGTGGGTTTTGTTTATTTTTTGCGCAAGTAAAAAACTTTTGCACGCTTCTTGTTTGGTTGTTTTGTTTGCGCTGTTTTGTACTGTTTGTTCTGCTAAAAACTCTTCACAAAATATATTTATAAAGAGGGAGGGAGCCCAAGGCAGCGCAACGTTGTTGCTGTGCGACGCGTAAAATATTTTCTAAGAATTTTTCATTGCATGCAACGTGACCTTTAAGCAGATTCACCAAAAGTATTTTCGGTCGGTTTCACGTTTTTTGGGTAGTTTGTTTGTTGGCTTATATGCTTTTAATATGGCAACTGCAGTGCTCGTAAATTTACGCAACAAAATTGTCTGTCGCTTTGTTTGCTTTTTGCTGTTTAAACACATACGCAATTTCATAGTGGCACACACACACGCACACGCACACATATAGACATTCCTGTTGTGGAATCCGCAGTGCAATTGACAACTGGCCGAGTCCCCATCGTGCAACTCAGCTGGCAATTTCCCGCTAGCATTTTTCTTCACTTTTATGATATTTTTGTTTTTGCCTGATGCTTTTGATGCTGAGAAATTGTTGCTTGCCAACCACAGTGTGGCTGTTGTTGCTGTTGTTGTTGATATTGTTGTCTGTAAATGGTTGCTTTAAAAGTTTGCTTAACAATTCAGATTTAAATGAAAATTATGCTTGTTGACTGTAGAAATAAAATTGCAAACGACATTTGCTTTTACGTCTAATGAAAAAGATTTTCTCAGACTCTAGGATAAAGTTGAACTATTTTATGTGCTGTACAAAATATAATTATTTTTGTGTATGTTAGGTTTGTTTTATAATGCTTTTGGGGTTTAAGGAATATAAAAAATTAATTTAAAAATATTTTTTTTTTTTTTTTTTTTTAATAAAAATTTTTTTGCAGTATTTTACGCTATTGTTATATTTTTTTATATTTCTAAAGGAAGGGGTTTTTGATTTTTGTAAAAGTATAGATATATTCTTGTTAAGTCGAGTCGATTTAGCCATGTCCGTCTGTATGAAATGGTCGATCTCAGAGATGTAATAAATAAAAACAAAAATGGAACATATAGGTAAATACTGTATCCACATCGAATTTGTTTCAGATTTTGAAAATTCCTCCTCCTCCATCTTTAAACAGCGAAAAACAGTCTTTTTCTCTATATAAACGCGTGGATCTCACAGACTATAAGAGTTAGAGCCACAAGTTTTTGCATGTATGTAGGCGTACACCGTACCCAGATAGAGTTGTGATCCAGGTTTGGCGAATTCCTCCCTCCACTTCTTCTAACCGCAAAAAAACTATCAGAGCTTCAATTTTTAAGTTTGAACCTAGATACTTAATATATATTCAGGGGGCCCTATTCTGTGGGGTAACAACAATGAGATCCGAGCAAAAAACACCGAAGATATGTATTTAAGTGCGCCCGCCCATTTATTGAAATAAATTTTAAAATAAATGGAATTCAAAGCTATAGGAACCACATTACTTGGGACAGGGTATTTTGCTGTCGGGGCACTCGGACCGCAACACTCATACTTTGGGGGCCATAAATTAGATATAGGAGAGCTAACTTTCACTTATTTTGTACATTGTTCATTGTTGATGGCTCTTAACAAGATGTTTTTTGATGATTATAAATATCGATGCATACTTTTGGGGCGTATAAATTTATTAGTTATTTTTTTATCTGATACTTTCTTGTTTAAACATTGATTTTGCCTATTAACAAAGTTTTTTTTTTAATATCTGAAATTTTTAGATATTATTAAATCATTTGATTTCGGCGTCACGTGACGCTGAGAAAGAGCAGGAAAGAGGTGGATTGAACAGTTACTTAACGAGTAAACAGTTACTACACAGTGACATTAGAAAGTTATTTGGAATTTCAACTCTCTTTTAGTTTTCATTTTTTGAAAGTTTGCCATTGCTGATCTAAATACAACTGAAGAAGCTTGTGATTTTAAGATTAAGCTTGGTCCTCAGACACTCGAAATTTTGTCTGAGTCCCTCTAATTACATAACTCAGGAAGTCCGCTCGTGAAAATTGTCAGAGCGCATTTTCTGAGCGAGAACTGAGACACCAACAATTCGCTTCGACAATAAACATGGACCTGCCAACTCGTTTAGCTGATCAAAGTGGGCAAGTCGCAACCATTTTTATGGAATCAGGCCAATAAAAAGCACTTTGATACGGGCAGCTCCGGTCGCTGCATCACTTGTGGCTGATAATCTGTATGCTCTCCCGTTGATGTGGTTGGTATGCCATTCGCCCAATGCATTGGGCATTGCAATGTGTGCACACAGTCGAAACCCTCGTTGCCACCACAGCCCACGGCCAAACAGCTTTGGCCTTTGCAGTCTCCATAACCCATTATAGTAGTGTTTCCTCCGGCTTACTGTGGTAGTTTCCGTTGCTCCAGCCGCTCCCGTTGCTATCTTTAGGTATTCAACCAATACAACTAATACGCCCGGCGAGTATGATCTAATCGTCCGATGCGTTTTGGGTTGTCGCTATAGCAGTATGTCGTAGGGATCAAGTTCTGCTCACGCAGGCCAATACAATAATAAAGGACAATGATTATAACTCCAGCCACACACAAAATGCATCCATGAAATTCACCATGGCATGAATTCTAAATTTCTCCCAGTGACTTCCTTTATTAATTCTATTAACTCTTTTATTTTATTTGAATTCGAAACACCTCAAAAGTCTAGTTTAAGAGTTGAATCTCTAAAACGACGTAACGCAGGGCTTACATAGACATCTGTAAGTATTAGTGGAACAAAATCTTTTACTGTTGTAATATATAAGAAACGATGCGCCGCAGGCAAACATTTTTTCGAATAAGCCGCGGAAACATATTTTACAAAAAAAAAATGTACTTTGATGGACCGTAACAAAAAATCTGGTTTGATGCCAAATGCTTTTCGAAGGTTTTTACCACAAAACTATTTTCTTTGCTGTATGCCTGCAGAGAATTGTACTGGAGGCTGACATAATTGGACGAGTGGGCCTAGGTTTTTTGGAAATATAAAGTCAAGCTCAAGAATAAATATTTAACCAAACTGTGGAAATCAATCCGTTTGATCTCAGTGGCAAAGTTGCTTAAGTGTACATGAGATGTTCCTGCTCAATTTGCGTCATTATGACATTAGAAATTGAAAGTTGTCTAGATAAATATTGTAAGCCCTAAAAATTCGGAAAGTATTTTTCCTCGATCGCGATCATGGAAAATTAATGTGAAAATATTAAGAGTTTCTTAATTGTTCTTTTATAATTGACTCTATTAATTTGCGTGTTTTTTTAATGTGACAAGTGATTAACTAACTGATTCTGAATTGATTCTGAATTGATTAAACAGTCTATTTTGAAACAACTGTCAGATTTTGCTCATAGGATACAAATTTTTGCTTTAATGTGGAAAATGTGATTATTTTTGATAAAATCTATTTTTTTTTTAACATCTTTGATTAGGTCAAACGCAAGGTCCAAGAACTGCAGCATTTCTTACTCCGTCCATGCTAGACCACTGATCTTTAATCCCCTTAAACAGACTTGTAAGCTTTTAAAAATGCACTAATAAATATTTATTTTTTTCCCGGATTTCAAGCATCTATTGTTTACTTAAGTTTTCTTCTCAGAGCTACAAGTATTGATATACTTATATTTATAACGCTAATCACTCATTTATCATCCTAAGACTTTACATATTTATCAAGTGACGAAAACATCTTTGGTCACTTGATATTGTTTAAAACTTTGACGATTTGAAATCAGCTACTGAAAGCCAAGCGGATCAAAATCGTCAAGTAATTCCTAATTTTTTTGACCTGATCAAGTGATCTCTGACATATTTAGCACTTCACATATAAACTTCATCTTCTTCTTTATGGGCCATCACAACCCTTTGACGGTCTGAGCCACTGCGATAAATGCTCTCCAGTCGCTTCTGTTCTGTGCAAGCTGGCACTGAATGGTCATACCAAGCTTGGCAATGTCTTCCCGCAACTGGTCTTCCTATCTTAGTGGTGGTCTTTCCTGCCTAGTTTCCTAGTTTTAGTATTCTTGTATATGAGATTTAGATTTTATAGATTTAAAAACCTAAATTAACTTGAATATGATGGAATTTTAGTTAAGACTTAATAATAATATAACTCCAAGTATATTTTCATCGATATTGAAAGACTTAAAATCGTCTGACAAAACAAACTCCAATGTGAAAAATGTCCATTCTTCTCATAGCTATTAATTTTCTTAAGTTTATTTTCCTGATAAATATTCCAATATTTAATAGGCCCACCTCCCAATTTAAGATTTTCATTGTTTGAACTTCATCTCAAATTCTGGCTCCAATGGTAAGTTTCATTTATTTCAAAACATGTTTCCCAAAAGTTTTATATATTTTTTTTTTTATATAATTTTGTTTGGATCTTCCATCTATCTTTCACACTAAATGAATCTCTCATCTAATTGATTTTTTTTTCTCACCCTAAAAGTATGCTTTAAACGTGTATCCTTAAAAGTTTAGTGTGATAGCTTGACACTTGGCACCCAACCAAATGATTCGACATTTATTTTTTCTTCCTTTTATTTTTGTCCTTTTATTTCATTCATTTTCATTGTTGTGCCCAAGTTTTGTGTCCTGATGTGGGGATTTACCCCAGGGACTTTGGCTGATTGGCTTTGGGCAAGTTCTGCACAGAAGAAGTGACAACCCAAAGACCATAAAAATACCCGAAAAAAAAGGAAAATTAAATAATAAAAAACATTTCACCTGCTTAGGAATTTTTGTAATTTAGACACTGTCATTTATAACTTTGTTGTTTTTTTTGTTGTTTGTTTTATTCGCGCGCGCAATTTTCAACTGCATAAACTTTGGCCATTAAACATTTGTTTGCGCATCAAATTGAACGCGTTGGTAAGCCGAGAAGCGATTCGGTTGTCTACTTTAGCGGCGAGAGAAAGCGAGAGAGAGAGTGAGTGTGAGCGTGTGCGTGTCTCTCGTTTGCCGCTGGCACTTACTCATACCGTCAACGTCTACGGGCGTACTAAAGGACCAACCCAAGCCACCATTTTCAAAGCAGCAGCCAGTGTATAACAGTTTTTCACTGTAAGTTCTCTCTTAGTATTTCACTCTCTCTCAGAGAGAGAGACTTTGGCTTCAGTCTGTTTTGTTTACATTTACAAATTGCTGCGCAGAATTGAAACATAAAAAAATCCTTGTGGTTACCCAGCTCGATTGTTTTACTTTATTTTTTACAAGTTGATGTTGTTGCTGCTTTGTAGGGAGAGGAGGGGTTAAGGTTTATCGCGTGGGGTATAAATCGTTTTTTCATGTCGATTGCTTGACCTTCAATTTACTATTTGCCACTGCTGTCTGACATTGAAACAATTAACGTTTGCTGCTGCAGTCTGGAGAGATCGAGGCACTTGTCGTTACCCATTTTGAGAGAAAAAGGCAAGCAATTAGTCTTTCTGAGGATGGTGGGTTGCATTGGCAGGATTTTAGCTGTGATTTATGTACTAAATTCCAAAGAGCAGGGCCATTAGTTGTTCGATTGACGAGGTTGTTGGACTAGTTTGGATTAGTGTTGAAATGACTTTTAATTGGCAAGGGAAATGTTTAAGGTTACACTTGCTGAAGTGGAGACAAAAGTGAAAAAAATTTAACCTGACCTTACATTAGCTGAACTAAGCTACACAACTAAAAACGAGAGCGTAAGTTAAGGTCGGCTCTAACCGACTTCGATATACCCGTTACTCATATAAAACATGTTTAACAATGTTCCTGCGTTCCTGAAAGTGAACATCCAAAAGTATGCAACATTTTTTATGGTGGGAGGGGGTTAGCGGGGGGGCTTGTATTACTTTTTTGCTCATAACTTGAGAACCGTCCGTCTGTCTGTATGAACACCTAGATCTCAGAGATGGTATGAGATAGATGTTTGACATGTATGGGACAAATGTTTCTTTTATCTGCCCCCGAACCAATTTTGTTTTATTTTCTGCCCTGTTTTGTAAAAATCGTTATATCTCCTAGTTTTGTTCCAGGAAGTTAGTAATGATATAAAGATCGGATGAACGGTTCTCAAGTTATGAGCAAAAAAGTGAACCAAGCAGTTAGTGACCGAGGGTTTTCGTTAAAATGAGTCATGTCCTAGTTGCAATTGCAAATGCCGTTGGATAAGTAGATTATTACCGCTATGAAACAAATTTACAAAGCCTTAATACTACCAAGATGTCTCGGCTGGAAAACGCAGAACAACAAGTCATATGCATTTAGGCTTACGAGTTGCAAATTTCCTAGCAACTGCCAAATTCAATAAAGGCCAATTTTACAAATACTGAGTGTTATTGGGGCTAACTTATATTCCGAACAGCGCAATGGCGAGCGAATTAGTCGCTCCGATATGAGAGCAGCGTCATCCCAAATCGCCCAAAAATTACTTTTTTTTGAAGAGGAAATAGGATATTTTTATGGCGAAGGCCTTGCTGATTGAACACATGAAAGTTTTGCATACTCATTTCCTTTCTTGCACTTTTCATTTTCTTAAAATATTGACTTAAAACTTAAAGTGCACTTCCCATTTTTAAAGTGCCGCCTTTTCAGATGAGAATAACATCGACACTAAACAATAATCTTTTTTCCTTGTTACTTTTTGAATGCTTTACAATTCAGTAGGTAATGATGATCATGTCCTTTAGTGTCGCGGACTGGTCAGCAGAATAACGATGTCGTCCGCGTATGAGAACCAGTATATTGAAGTCTCCAACCATAACTCTATATTTTAAAGTAAAGGCGGTTGACTACTTTGTTATTTATTTTATTAATTTAACACAACACATTTAGTCAAAAAAATTACACATACTCTATAAAAAAGGCTTAACAACTAAGAAAGCCTAACAAAGAAAATCTGACAAAATTACAAAATAAACTAATAACGACTCTGACACGATGGGGGAATTTTATGCCCCGATTCACAACCAATTTTAGTCAGAAACGTTATTAGAGATAGAGAAGAGAAAAAAAATAAACCAAAATTAAAAACCAAATTAAATAGAAGCAAAGGAAAAAAACATAAAAAATAAGAATAAAATAAAAACAAAGTCCTCCGATAGGCTGTCACCTGCCCATACTACGTACCAAGAGTTTGATAACAAATTGTTTGTTAATACTTGTTGTCGTTGCGGAGTACTCTAGGCATACAATCGAAAGCAACCTTAATAGGCTATTAACGCTGAGGCACATCTGACAACTAACATCGTTATCAAAGATGTTCCATTAGCCTTTCCCGTGCCAAAATTGTATCATAACATCGTTCCATTCAGTAATTAAATAGATATTGGTCCACCACTAAAAATTTGTCATTCACTGCGAAACATAAACAATGTCAACGAAAGGGAAAATGTCAATAATTCCAAACCAACCATTGCGAGGAACGGACGTTATATTATTAAGGTAAGTTTTATTAACTCAATAAGATGAACAGACATATTATATGATAATGTACATGTTTTGACCTTCTTGCATATCTCTACCATAGCTGACGGATTGTGGTATCCAAATTTCTGGAAGCAACAGCAGGCCACCAGCAAATCGCTTTAAGACTGACCACCAGGCGGCGTTTGAGAGCATGGCGAGTGAGCGGATGGAGTCACAAAGGGAGCATCCAAGAGAGCTGCGTAATAGGCTTAGGAGATAGCAGCTAGTCAAGCTTGCTTAAGAGATAATAGCGAGTCAAGCTACATTGCAGTCCGAGCTACTTTGATTGTTGCGGTGTCCACACTGTCAAACCCTTCGTGCCTTGCTTTATTCCCCCCGAATAATAAAAATCTTACTAAGCAGATCTGTTCTGTTCTACACCAGAAGCAAAGACATTAGAATACATATGAAGATAAGTAACGCCATACGATTTTTTTTTGCACACGATTTTTCGGTGCTGGCTTTTCGCTCTTTTTGAATTTTTGTTGAAACGCCAGATAGAGAGCGCTCTAGGAGCAGTGTCCGGCACCGTTCAATGTTCCGTGTATAGAAGTAGCGACGTCCATCTTCCGTAGCAGCGCGCTGATACACAGACAATTAAGAGCGCACACTGCTCTCTTTTGCACCAACAAACATAAAAGCATTGAGAGCGCTCTCGCGTCTGAACGCACACATTCAAAGGAGCATAATAAGCATGTGTGTTTTGCCGACACTGCTCTAGAGCCAGCCGCTTTTTGTACGCATACAGCGACAGCCGACGAGCATTACTCACACAAGCAAGTGAATTCAATTTTAAATTTTTACGCTCTCAACTTTGTATGAGCGGAGAGAGCGCAATTTTCGTCGCCACCAAAAAAAATAGATGCATACTGCAAAACCAATATATGGCCGTTCGGCATCTTAGAGATTATATTGGTCTTTGCCAGAAGAGTATTGGGTTATTTTGACTGCTACTGGGGTTCACTTGAGGCAAGTTTCAAATTTTTAATGATGGCACTGATTTGGATAATAAAAAAGGTTTTTCAAATAAAACCAATGAAAGGAAGTTGCGGCAATTTGTGCCTCTTTTTCTCAACGTTTTAAGCCTGTTGACAAGCATGAAGACGGTCGATTGCTCCATCCAAATGTTCTCTTTAACCATGCCAAGCCGCTTCTAAGTTATAAAAGTATAAAATATAACGTCAGATTTTACTAGCTCTTACAAACATCCATGTACAAATTCATGCCTCTTATGGTAAGCAGCTCCTCTTCATCTTTGATCACTGCAACTAATGCATTATTGACAAAATCTGCTGCCGTATTACAAGTTGCTATTTTTGAACAACAGGTAAAACAACCACCAATTGTTGGAATTGGAAAAAAAGTCATGAACAGACTGACCCAAAAGATTGGCATCTAGTGCTTCAAAAGTGCAAATCGGTGGGAAGGGGTGTTCGTATAAAGCTGGCGTATACTAGAGATTTGCCCCTATTGTTTTTTGGGATAATTTCGCAGAAGAAAGGTATTTCAAATTCCCAGTAGTTTCGCCGTTTCAGGCGAAAAACATGAACACATTTTTTCGAAGTTTTTGCACTTTTGAAGCACTAGATGCCAATTTTTTGGGTCAGTCAGTTCATGACTTTTTTTCCTCTAGTTTATATCTTTAATTTTGCCAAAGTTATAAAAACAAAATTCCAAACGGTTTATGATATATGGACAATTTGGGGTGAAAATATGTTGGGTATCAAAAAAGGACCTTTACGATGTGATAGGGCCAAGTCCTTTGGGGATTTTTTTAGTTTCGGTATACTCTTAAAAAATATCGGGGTCCGAAGGTGTAACCAGAAAGTGACCTTAAAAAAGTTGCACAGTGTTATCCACGTTTGAGTTCCGTTTGGAGATTCAGTACGGTCCAAGCTGTTATAACGGGAGAGTACAACTTAAAAGTTGTAGAGGATTTTGCCTACCTCGGAACGATGATAGCCAACGATTATATCAAAATAAAGCTATAAATAAAATGGTTTTGCGGTTTATTTGTATTGTTTTTTTTTTGAAATAGATAAAATTATACATTTTGAGAATGATTCCCTCTACTTGTGCTCAGTGATCAATTTTGTTGAATATGAATATGCTGTACCAGTTCGTGCAATGTTTATGTTAAATATGGAAAAATTTCAATACTGCCATACTGTATACTTTAAAAATGAATAATTAATTAATTGCAAATTGTGAATTAAAAACCAATATTACTTCATGCGTAACAGAGCCAAATGAATGGAGCAGCAGCTGGCGTAAGGCTTTAAGTCCCTTTGTGAAAAGCCATGTGTCCCTCCATTTTATATATATAAGTCCTTATGCCCTTGTCTACTATTTCGATTAACTTTTATTTTCATGTTGAACAGGGCTTATAATTTAAATATTTTACTTTGAACATGACAACCAAAAAAAAAAAAAAAGGTAGACAGGTTCTAACCAACATTTTTGTTAGGCCATAAACGAAAAGCCGACGAACAACACATGTCACATTTCTGTATAAAAATCTTCTTAAAAATCTGTACACCAGGACATGCTTGTAATTTGCATAAACAAGGACAACTATTTGTGTGTGTGTGTGTGGCGCATAAAAAATATGCAAATACGCTTAGGTACTAACAAAAAGGACATAAGTGACGAAAATTTGTAGGCATGAGTGGAAATAACACTGGCATTTGCATTTCCAAAAAAAAGGCCAAATAATTTCAGGCACGAAATTCACTACAAATGACATTTTAATTGAGCAAATGCAGCTGCTGCACTTCAAAATTAATATGCAAAGAGCAAGAGCGTCATAAGCACGTTCTGCCTTGCATATTTATGCCGCATAATGAACCCTATGTCAAAGCACAAAGCAAATTGAGTTAATTTTTTTTTTAAATTTTTGTTGTTAAACTGAAATTGACTAAACTGCATTTTCGTTTAATTGAATTATTCTCCAAAATGTACCAAAACCATAGCCTACTTATGCGGGCAAAATATGCAAATATTTTATGCCTAGCCCGAAATTGCTTTGAAATATGCCAGCATATTTCTCGTTTCGTCTGGCCACATAAATATTAGCATTTCTACAAGCCACACAAACAGCAAATGCCAGAGAAAACAAAATTATTATTTGTCTCAGATTTTGTTTCTCTTTGCAATTTCCGACACCGAAAATATAATAATATAACAGCATATTTGATGACAAAAATGTTCTTTACAAAGTACGGCAAATTTTAATTGGATAATCTAAACAAAAGACAAGCGTCAGATATAGGGTGTCTATTTGTATCTTGCCACATAATGAGGCACATCAGGCTAACGACTTGCCCAGCGACAATAGAGAACCCAACGCTCGGATAACTTTGAAGTGTCATAAATGGCACACAGCAGCAGCAGCAGCAGCAAGGCAGGACTCAAGAAAAACGCCCTCCAGCAATGCGCGCTTTTTTTCTGCTTACACAGACGCGGCTAATTTCCACAACCGCAACAACAACAACAGCAACAAAAGCAATGCTTGAAAGAAAATGTAATGGAAAAATGAACAAAAGTTTTTACGTGCGTCACAACACCTAAGAAGCAAAGCGAATGGGCGAAAACTAAAGAAAACTTTGATAAATGATGAACTTGACATACACTTGAAACTTGTGTCTCATGATGAAGTAACATTTGGAAATGAATACCAAAAATTTGTCTGAATTTAGCAAATTAGAAATTAGTTATCATGGTCATAACTGAAGACGAGTTTGGACTTTTGCAAGTTGGTAAGTAATTGTCATGAATCATGATCATTTACAAAGTTATAAAAATTAGAGACTAATTGAGGAATTTTGTAAGGTCATGAGAGAATACACTTTATAATTTTGCAATAACAATGCTGAGGCTCTTGGAAAATTTAAAGAATTGTTAAAGGTATGTGTGTGAAATAGTGAAAAGAGCCTTCAACAGAACAATTTTCAATCTTTTCTTCAGAGGAACTTAAAAATAGGTAGAATAATGCTAGACAAAATACTTAAATGGAAAAATTTTTACACCCCAGAATGAGAATAAAAAACAAATGAATTGGACTGGTTCACCGTTTTGAATAGATAGAACATAAAAAACCGAAATGAAGAAGGAATTGAAGTTTATAGCGGAAGAGTACTTTGCAGCATGTTTTGAAAATTGGGAAACACTTTGGCACGAGTGTAGTGCATCCGGGAGAGGCTATTTTGAGGGGATGAAATGAATTTACAAGAATAAATACCAAATTTCTGCCCACAGCCCTCAAGGTTTGGGAATTATTAAATGGACGATTTTCAATTTATAAGAAACACCGTATAAATCGACTATGAGCAGCAACGGCCGCAACCGTGATGTGCAGCACTTTAGTTCAGTTCGTGGGGACCTCACTTCAAAGATATCCTGACAGCCTCTCTAAGAAACTAATCGTATAAGGGGGTATTACTATGATCTTACAGTTCTTCATTCATCCAATGTGCCCCCTAATGTACATTTTCAAAAAAAAAAATCATAGTACTTTTTGGAAAAATACTTATTGAGATCGGGGTAAATAACAAATCTTTTCACATTGTAGAAAATTCTGGGAAAAACATTGATGTAGAAGGCCTTGTCAGAACTATGTATATAAGGCCGAATGAACACTAGGTTGGACCCTATGAGTATGAAATTTTAAAGGTCATGCTCTCACCCCCCTATCTGATAATTTTTGATGTCAAATTTGCTTAAAAAAAAAACAAAATTAAAAAAAGTCGTGTCTTAACGGGCGCGAATAGCCTCTAAAGTTGTTGTATATAACTCATACGCAGGGTTTTTTTTTTCATTAAGAAATAGTCGGCGTTGATTTTATTTAAAAACTATTTAAATGAAATATAATAAAAAAGTTATTTCTAATGATGACAGCAAGTGAAATGAACAAATAATTTCGTTCTGCAATTTGTATTCCATAAACGTGTCGTATGAGTAATTTTTTTTTAAACTTTAAAATAAGAACTTTGTTATTTTTACAATTATTTATTATAATCCAAATATTAGCTTTAGGAATGCTAAGACCTGAATCTTTTCAGTTTGCCGTTTTGGGGTTTGGCCTAATACGGGACGGAAATGATTTTTCTCCCCGCGCCCTTCCCTAGTACATATCTGTCTCAGTGGAATCAGGCTGTTAATGTGTTGACAGTAAATGTGCAGCTAAAAATGATTGAAAAACAAGAAGGCTAAGTTAGCTTCGTCAGTGATGAAGTTTTTTATCTTTAAATAAACGTAGCGGGTACAAACCATCTGTCTGCAAAACCAAATTCTTTTAAAAAATCAAACTGATGTCATCTACACCGACTTCAGTAAAGCTTTTGATTCTGTGAACCACGATCTTCTCCTCTTTAAGCTTGATCGTTTAAGATTTCCTTTCTCTTTTCTGCTTTGGATTTCGTCCTATTTAAAAGAGAGATCTCAAAAACTTCTGCTTCGCTTTAATACGTCAAAGCCTGTCTTTGTCAATCTGATTTATTTAAGTTTTATTTATTTATTATTATTATCTTTTCCTTTGCTCCTATTTAGGTTTTGGTTTTTTTTTCTCTTCCCTATCTTTATATCATTAAAGTTTTTGGTAGCTCTAATAATGTCTCTGACTGCAATTGGCTGTAAAACGGGGCATAGCTGGCCGGAAGGGCAAATAAAATTCCCCCATCGTGTCAGAGTCGTTATTAGTTTATTTTGTAATTTTGTTAGTTTTTCTTTGTTAGGCTTTCTTAGTTGATAAGTCTTTTTTATAAAGTAAGTAGAATTGTGTTGACTGCCTTTTTTGTCGACTTAATAAATAATAATAATAAAAAAAACAACTGTGGGAGATAATTTTTTCAAAGTTAAGTGATTTAAAAGTTGGTTCGAAGTCGCTAACCATTGAGACAAGCGTTTTCAAGTGTATCAAAACTTCGGCACAGACGAAGTTAGCTTTGCCTTTCTCTAGATTATAACATTTGTCTATAAATATTTCATAAGATTTTTGTACCCAACTCCAACAAGTAATTAAAACTTGAGAGATAAATCTCTAATTAGTAACTCAGAATATATATTTTTCCTTTCATACAATAAAAATAGAAAACCATCCTTTACTCTGCTAAAAACGACAGTCATCTGCCACCCACCTCTGGTCTGCACTGTCTAGGTCTTGTTCTCCTTCGTTGCTGAAGCATCCGGCGGAAACCAATGGGACATTTTTGCCAACTGCCATAAAATGTAACTTCCGCGCGTTGGTTTTCAATTATGCAAAAAGATTTGCAGTCGGACATCTACTGCCGAAAAACATTTTGAGTGGCAAATCAGTGAGTGGACTCTTCTGGTGCATGGACCAGTCCAGTCTTCTACTTGGTATATTTACATTTAATTTTCTTCATTAATTATGCATTTCTTTGTGGGTCCACAGCAAATTATGTTTGCTTCTGACGATGAGAAGGGAAAGATGGAGAGCATAAATCAAGGCACGACTAGTTTCTATTTTCCAGCCTAATTGTCTATGTGGCCTAAGGGCCCGAGAGTGAGCACTGCAAACAATGAGAGAATTTGGAATCATTAATCATTTGCATGAATCACAACGGAAGTTGTTATGAAGCCTTAAAGTAGGCCAAACAATGGAATAGGAACACACACACAATGACGGCACAAAGAATTCGGCCAATTTCTTTCGACCGGCTGAAACAACAATTGATAAACCCACAAGTCAAATATGAATCACGTACCCAACCGCGCTTACACTTACCCCCTCTCTCATTCCCCAGGCATATGGCGCTGAAATCAGTTAGAGCTCAGGCCCAGTAATATTAATACGCCAATCAGCATAAACAGCTGATGCGTTGATAATGCCGACTAGCCCCAGGCTACACACACACACACAACTAAAAGTACACTTGGAGAAAAAAAAATGCAATCAAGTGAATCAAATACTTGTTCCGAATGCAATATTCTCAATTTGATGCATTGCACATGTTTAACTAAGTTGCTACATTTTAAGTGAGCGCAAGAATATAAATAAATAAAATAAAATAAATCATAATTAATATGTGGTCCAATTAGAAAAGGGTAATTATAGAATATGATTGATGCTCAGACTTGACGCTTTTTTCTGATTATTTACTTTTTGATTTTTACATTGAACATCGCTATCAGATGTATTATTAGAAGAAAAACTGAAAGAACTTTTTAAATTGACATTTTTAAGTTGATTTAATATAAATTAGTAACTAACTAAAAATAAATAAAATTTCTTTGAAAGAAAGAGTCCTATTGGCAATTTGCTTAGGATAAGTTAGGAAATGAAATTAGGTAATGTAATAGGGTAGCCCTAAAGTAGAAAAGTAGGAGGAAAAGCAAGCGATAGTGAAGGAAGAGAGCGTATTTGAGTTAGGTTAGGTTAGTAGTTAGTTATCGTTGTCGAAGAAATGAAAGCGCACGCACTATCAATAAAAGCAACGCATGGCGCCCGAGCAGGGACTAAAGTTATTAAACATTATAGTAACACTTTATAAATATGCATAATATATATTCATCAACAAGATAACCGCCTTTAAATAAAACAAAATGAAATTAAAAGTCTCTAAAAAGATTGCGTGTCCTAAGGCAAATTTGTCTGCAAAAATAATTCGTTGAAATTTCCTTAAGTGTCACAACTCAAAAAACACTATTTTACATGAGCGATATGTGACATCTTTCAGCACAGTTTAGTTGTTGAATACCAGTTTCGGAGGTCTACAAGCACAATTCTACTTCTAGGGCAAAGGATAGGAGCATCTATCTTCCAAATCTTACATTTAGGTTTTAGGATGAAGTCCAACTTCATTTGACAGTTGAATTAAGAAGTGACATACTTGAAATGAAAAAGATAAAGGTTTAAGCTAAAAATCGGATAAATAGAAAGGAAAGCCTTAAGCATTAGTATGTATGTGTGGAAAAAATGTTTCTTGACAAGTTGCGCTGTGATCTTGACAGTGTAAGGAAGTGAGGAATGAGCAATTTTTATTCGCATGTTAACTCTTGAAAGGATTGCTTGTGGACACTAGTGTTATCCTAACATATTTGAAGTGAATTATTTTCATACTCTCTTCTGTTAACTAGGAATGCCTGCGTTTTGAATGTGTACACTGGTTGGTCGATCATTTTTTGGTGTAAATAAAGTTAACTTTCGGAAAATCTTAAGCGCAACTATTAAAGTCATGTGATGCGAAAATTAAATACATCCGCAAACAATTAGAGATGATTTCAATCTACTCTTCTTGCAAACAATATTCAAAAAAGTAACGATATGAGTATAATTTCCCTAAAAATTGATGGCTTGACTAACACGGATCTGTCATTCATTAGTAAGAATGTGATGTACTCGTCTTTTTGCCTTCATTAATAAACCATATGTTGTATTGAGAAGTTTGGCAACTGAGGAGATGTTTCCGCTTCATACAAGTTCTGAATCGATTTAGGACGCGGTATCCTCTTAGCAGTACAATAAATACTGGTATCAGTGAACAGTGAATCATTTTATTAATAATGCGCGTTTTCAGGGGTTAGATGGTTTGAAAAAGCCCGGAAAAAAATAAAAAAATTTACGTCACATATTGTTAAATGGCATAACCGTAACCGTAACCGTAACCGAACGTGAACAGTGCATAACCGTAACCGTATGTTATTAATAATGCGCGTTTTCCAGGGGACCGTAGATGGCTTGAAAAACGTACCCGGTAACCGTAACAATAAACAAATTTAACGTTCACACGTAATTTTATTAACTGTATAAATGAGATTCCAAATGGGACCGTAACCGTAACCGTAACCGTAACCGTAACCGTAACCGTAACCGTAACCGTAACCGTAACCGTAACCGTAACCGTAACCGTAAACGGAAACATTAAACAAACGAAACACCCCGGAACCCCTCCCAACCAACCAACCAACCAACAATAAAAAAAACACAAAAAAAAAAATATTAATTTCCTAAACACCCAAAAAATTTACCATCTTTATTATTTAAAGAGAGGAGGTGGGGTAATATAGTAAGGAAGGAAAATATTAAATTAAAGAAGTTTTGTATTGAAGTTACGAATGCTTTGATTAAAGTTTTTATGGTTAATTTTTGGCTTCAAGAATATTTTATTCTTTTTTATATTTTTCTGAGTGTACCACCCAATATGGAGTCTAATTCACAAGTAGCCATAAATTTGGCCTGCGGCTAGCCAACTTAAGGAAACAAGTAGAAAAAAAAATAACGAAAACTAAAATCTCACACAAATGGAGCTTTGGGGAAAACTATGTGGGCTGAACGGCTGCTTCGACTTATCGCTGAAAGGGAATCAGCAGAGCCGAAGAACTGCTGGAAGTGGTATTCATCGAAGAAGAAGCACAAGAAGAAAACAACCCGCAAAGCGGAAGTGCTAGAAAAAAAAAAGCGAAAAGTCGACTCACACACACACACAAAACTTTACCACGGAAGTCCAAGCCCGTAGCTGGAGGAATAGTGGCTGGGTGCAGCGAGGGTAGCTCACAATATGATAAATAACAGATGAGCAAAGGGTGTCGACTATGTGGCAACTGTGAGTGGGGATGAGGAAAGAGAAATTGTCAAACTTATATTTTTGTATTAATTTTATCCTTAGGGTTTTTAATTTGAAAAACTAAACATTTTTAACGCCTACAAATATTTGTTTGAAATTTCGAAATGTCTAAAAGCAATGGTAGAAAATAAGCTAATTTAATCAGACATTTCTCCCGACTATGGTTTGAAGTTAGGACCACAACATAGACAGACCCTAACAACAAATCTCTGAATTAAGAGTTTTTAGAGAAATTTTATAAGAAAAATATTAAATTTATAAAATCTAGTATCAAAATGACAATTGCAATATCAAATAGATAATAGCTAGTATCAAAATGATAAAAGTTAGCATCAATTTGATATTTTCGAAATAATATTTCAATATTTCTTTAAAATTTGAAGAATGGTAAGACATTCGTTTTTTTCAAATAAATATGATAAGTTCTACGACCGCGAAATGAGTTAGCCTTTTTAAAAAATATCTATCTATATCATAAAACCACGCATAAATCCCACCTGACTTTCTTTCAGCTCTTGCAAACCTTTTCCTTAACATCTGTCGCCTGTTCGTGGCAGAATAAAAAAAAGAGAAAGAAAAAACGCTCCTCATCTAAACATTGAAGAATTTCTTTGCCCATCCTCGTTTGTAACTTCTGGCGACACTTTGAAAAATACATTGACTGTGAGAGCGTCATGAATATTAAATGGCGATTATTGCCTTTGGCAATATGTTTTGGCATCTCGTCGTTGACAGCATTTGCTTTAGGTATACCCAACAGCTTCCGTTCAGTTCATTTTGTTTTAGTTTGACACTCGTTGAGCTTAATTAAATGTCCTTTAATTAAGTCAAATATTAACCCAAAGCCTTAAACTATGTCATATGCATGCCCCAAGCTCCTTTCAACTTCCGTTTGGCCCATTTTGGGTGGGCATTTTGATTGATTAATGGGCTAAATGGGTGGAAAGAGGGTGCCAAAGTAAAAAATTTTGGTTCAATGCTCTCAACTTGATGTGATTGCAGAATTTGATTTATTGACAGCTAACTTAGTTGGCCCAGCAGCAGGGCCAGAAAAAGATATATCAATTTGAAAGGAAACATGGCTGCAAACAGTTTTTGCTTTAAGTTTAAAGCACGATGCAACACAAAAAGCCGTTCCCTTACCAAAAACTGCAAGCGCAACAATTTAATTAAGTAAACAAAATTAATTGAAAAAGTCAAACAAACTGTTTGGAATTTGATTACCATCTGGTGAGAGCATATAAAACTCACATAACAATCCCAGATGCAAACCAATTGGTTAAGGGGCAAAGAGAAGCAAAAGTTCCACAGTCAAAGTTTTCTGGCGCAACGTAATTAAACAGAGGGGAATTTTTTTTAAAAAAGGAAAAACCCTGGCAAGCCAAAAGCAAATCAAATTGAAAAAGTTACATGTGGGCCATGCAACACATCATCGAAGCCAAGCATGTGAAATAGGAACAGAAGCGAAACAGAACTGAGAGCGCCTAAGATTTTTGCAACCAAAATTCATTTTATTATTCGCCAGCATCGACAAGTTTGTGGTATCACCGATCAATCCCTGCTGCATCGATATATCGATATTAATGGCAAGCGATGGGCGTATGCCATCGCTGACCGATAGAGCTTCCTGTAAGTTTCAAGTAAGAAAGTAGGTCAAGCTCGCCTGTAATTTACTCTGTGCAGCGTTGTTGCTGCGATGCTTTAGCGAACTTTCTTTTGGTTACAATGTGACCAATAGATGGCCCCACTACTTGATTTTCAAAACGGACCAATAAATGGCACCCTTACTGTGACCATTTAAAAACTGAAGAATAAATGGCTCTGCGTCAGCGAAAATATCTTTTCAGTATGAAAATTTTTAATTTATCATCCGATTAGGTTCAAAGTCATTTTCAAATATCTATGCAAAAATTTTGAAATAACTGCGTACTAATTTTCCGGAAAATCTCTCAACGGGAAAAATAGCCGGAAAATTCTTAACGTAAAAAACTATTTTTAATCCGATTGGCTTGAAACTCGATTTGCAAAAATAGTAGGTGAGATAAATTGAGATGTGATTTTCCGGTGTTGGAAAATTTGACCCAACGGTCGGAAAATTCCTGGAAAACTCTGTATGCAAAAAAATTTTTAAGGGTAAAATACAAAATAATTGGAAGTGTGATTTTGCAATGTCTGAAAATCCGCCTTATAGGCGTGAAAATGTCCGGAAAATTCATCGCAACAAAACTATTTTTATCCGATTGACTTGAAACTTAAGGTAAGGTCCCACAAGCAAATAATTTGCGCAAATATTTTAAAATATTTGCCCATTTTGTTTGCCCTTAGTGGGAACACCAAATAGTTTGCTCGCAAACATTTGCTAAGTAGCCTTTGCCTATGTTTGTGCACCAATAATTTAAAGCAAATATTTGCCTAATGGGAACACGTGGGAACACTCCGGCAAATTTTGTTTGCGGGTTTGCGAGTTTGCTCTTACAACCAAATTGAAAGAGCAAACAAGGCAAATATTAAAAAAAAAATTTTTTTGGCTTAGGCAATAAGTAAAATTCAAATAAATCACAAGACCACAAACACTAACGCAAACTATTTGCGGAGGGGAAATATTTACGCAAATTTTTTAAGAGCAAATATTTGCTCATGTGGGAACACCAAATTTGTTTTACGCAAACCTTTACAGTTCAAGGCTAACTTTGTTTGCACAATGTGTTCAAATTTTGTTTGCCTGTGGGACCGTAGCTTTAATTTTTAGAGATACAATTCGATTTCATTTGTGGTTTTATTTTCCGACGTGGAAATACCGCAGGGATGCCCACTAGGAAGTGGCAGGGAAGTGGTTAGAAAGTGGGTGGGATGTGGGGTTATGGGTGCGATGTTGGTGGGAAGTGGGTGGAAACTGGTTTGAATGTGTGGGTGGGACATGGATAGGAAGTGAGGGGAAGTGAATGGAATGGGGTGGAAAGTGGTTGAGAAACTAACGGAGAAAATGCAAAGTAGTAATACGTTGATTTAAAGCCGTTTTATGTAAGAATCGATTACTGGGCCTTACGGGGGACAAATTTAAAAAAAATATTTTCAAATTCGACAAATATTTGACTCTTCACGATCAATTTCAAAATGATTCTTTTATTGGTTCTATACTGTTAAAGGCGCAGCAAAGCGCGACCGGGTCTACTTATAAAACTGTGAAAGATATATGATATTGATCAAAAATTTATATACTTTATAGGGTCGGAAATAATTCATGTTACATACTTTAAAAATATTAATCATATAGATAATGGGCCATGTTCCGAATTCCCAGTCGATTTTCGTGTAAACATTTGAATATCAAATTCGATTTGCATAAATTTATATTTAAAAGACAAGCCAGTTTGAGGTTACTAGATCCCGTCGCAATTTTCTCTTGTTCAGTTTTTACGAACACTTTATACTCAGCTGGATACAAAATTTTGTTGATATATGATTACCTCATGCAATAGGTTATCAGTATGACCGTACATATTTCCATACATCAAATGTCTCCCCTAGTAATCATATTCTATGCCTTTTGTAGTAAAATAGGCATAACAAAATGTCTACGGATTGTATTCAAAGCTTGTTACTCTTATGTTCTTTTGCCCTTGCCTACATTTTTAATTTTTAAGTAGTTGTCGTAGACTTGGTTTGGCACCATGACCATAATTTTCATCTAGATGAAAGCAAAACTAGCTTTCCACTTAACTATCAGCATATCTTATAAGTGAGGCCCTACAAGAACTAAACTGAAGTGCTGCGCATCACGGTTGCGGCCGTTCCTGCGCATAGTTGAAGATTCCCAAACTTTGAGGGGCAAAAAATACCGGGAATTTCACATGTGTGTGCTTTAGTTGATTATAAATTAAAAAAGCATTATTTAATCTTGTAAGCTCATTTCATTCCTCTCATTTTTTTCTAATGCTAAAATAACATCCGACCGTGCATAAAACTTATCTTTCCGTTGGAAATGAGCTCGCTTTGTCAAAATTAGGTCTTAGTTGACAGACCAAAAATACATTGTAGTCCCGCTATGGATCACTGATTAGGTTACAAGCTAGATGAGCATGCCTGCTTGGCATCGGAATAGAAATACAACGAGAAATCTTTGAATTGAAATTGATAAGCTGCTGATCCGCATATATGTCATAGGATCAGAGACATCGCTTTCTATTTAAGTGACCTAGAGCCGGCTAACAACTATTTCCTAAATAACTACAAAAGGGTCGCTAAGCCCAACAATTTTTAGAAACGCAAAGAACAAACTTTGTCTGCGAAATTAAAAACAACGATTTACGAATGGAATGGCGTGTTAGCACATTGCTTTATCTCTCACTTTTCGAGTTGTGGCAGTTGATATGAATTGTGCTAATTTGAAGCACATTAAAACATTTGAATTCAGAAAGTGTTGTTCCTTTTGGGAAGGTAACCGACTGGGTCAGTTAGGTAACCCAGTGCATTCCGGATTTACTCTTTTGGGAAGACACGAAACTATTACTAACCGCAATAAACCGAATCATTCAAATACTTTTAACTTAATAAAAAAGGAAAGACTCCCTAAACAAGGCTGAAAATTACATCGAAACGTGTAGAAGGAAAATTGCAATAAAAAGTTATTTAATCCTGGCTATAGTCCGCCCCTGTCTAGAATGAAACTTGGAAAACGCTGGACTTGTTGTAGGCATTTTTCTTTGGCTCGAGAAGCTTTACACACACACACACACACACACACACTACCTACATACATAGATAAAAAGGGTTATATGTGTATATAATATCCTAAGAGCATTGTTCAGGCTGCTTTTGTAGCTCTTGAAGCTTTGTGAGGCAAATTGTAATTGAATTCGCCTTTTGTTTACAAACAAATTGTTTGTGGCCTCGACAAGATGTGTACAAACACTATGCCCGAGTTGAGCAATTATGTTAATTTATCATGGCGAGTTGGTTTATTGCATTATAAACACTAGCCCATTCATTTTATGGACACGCCAACGCACTTAAAAATGGCGCACGGTACGTGCCCTGACCCTCTGAATTTTTCATAAATGTCAGGACAGGCACGTATGCAGATGTGGAACAGTTGGGGCAGCGGCTGGCCACTGGATAATGATGCAAATGGTTAATATATCGACCAGGAGTCCGAGAGGAAAGGCAATTTACGAGCAGAAATACGAAAAAGTATTTTAATGAAAAAGTTTCAGCCTTAAAGTGCCCCGGCCCAATCCATTTACCAAAAGTTTAAAGCAATTTCATTTTGAATGCCATTAACTTTTCGACAACTCCATCTCGGGCGCATCCGTTTGGCAAGTGAGCAGCAACACGATTACCTGATAAACATATATATTCCACCTACCTTATTGAATCCACAAATACACACACAAGCACACAAGCACTCACATCATAACCAGGGTTGAAGTCAACCACCTCTGGTTGGGTTTACATCTGGATGTGGAAGGGGAGAAATGCCACCTGATCCTTTTTCCAACCACAAGCACACACAAGGATACACTCACACACACACTCCACCGACATTGTCGTTGTTGGCATTGCCGTGTGCCGTTATTTATGATAATTCAAAGTAATATCCTGCAGCAATTTCATCAACAAAGACAGAGAGGTGTGGTGTGAGGTGGAGGCTGAATGTATAAATGCAAATATCCTTTTTTTTTTTGCAGCCCTAAGGACGAACGGCAAATGGCTAAAACGTGTCAAATGCTGCAAGTGTAGGTTAAAATTGCCAAATTGGTTGGTTTAATTGGTTGAAAGGACAAACTCAGCTGGCAATTGGAATCTATTTCTAGTTTTATCAAATGTGCTTACAAAAAGTAACTAGTTTTCGATAACTTGATTTTAATAGTTTAAATTGAGGAATATAGTGGGATGACACCCACATAATGCACATTTGGGGTATGGTTTTAGAAAGATTAGGAAGAAATTCTATATATTTATAACGATACGAAAACTTCCTTCCTTGCCTGGAATGCTTTGATACGTAACTTTATTTTTTCTTTAATCCTTAACTCACCCTTTGGTCTCTATCACACATCACTCTCTTTCAAACGTCAATCTCTATCAAAGTTCAGTCACTATCAAAGTTTAGTCACGATCAAACTTCAGTCACTATCAAACTTCAGTCACAATCAAACTTCAGTCACTATCAAACTTCATTCGCTATCAAACTTCAGTCACTATCTAACTTCAGTCACTATCAAACTTCAGTCACTATCAAACTTCAGTCACTATCAAACTTCAGTCACTATCAAACTTCAGTCACTATTAAACCTCAGTCACTAGCAAACCTCAGTCACTATCAAACCTCAGTCACTAGCAAACCTCAGTCACTATCAAACCTCAGTCACTCATCTTCAGTCTCTCATCTTCAGTCTCTCATCTTCAGTCTCTCATCTTCAGTCTCTCATCTTCAGTCTCTCATCTTCAGCCTCTCATCTTCAGCCTATCATCTTCAGCCTCTCATCTTCAGCCTCTCATCTTCAGTTTCTCATCTTCAGTTTCTCATCTTCAGTCTCTCATCTTCAGTCTCATCTTCAGTCTCATCTTCAGTCTCATCTTCAGTCTCTCATCTTCAGCCTCATCTTTAGTCTCTCATCTTCAATCGCTCTTTCAATCTTCAATCGCTCTTTCAACTTTTAGTCGCTATTTCAACTTTCAGACGCACTTTCAATCTTCAACTTTCAATCTTCAACTTTCAATCTTCAACTTTCAATCTTCAACTTTCAATCTTCAACTTTCAATCTTCAACTTTCAATCTTCAACTTTCAATCTTCAACTTTCAATCTTCAACTTTCAATCTTCAACTTTCAATCTTAAACTTTCAATCTTAAACTTTCAATCTTAAACTTTCAATCTTAAACTTTCAATCTTAAACTTTCAATCTTAAACTTTCAATCTTCAACTTTCAATCTTCAACTTTCAATCTTCAACTTTCAATCTTCAACTTTCAATCTTCAACTTTCAATCTTTAACTTTCAATCTTCAACTTTCAATCTTCAACTTTCAATCTTAAACAATCAATAGTACCATTTTCTGTTTTTTTTTTTACAACATATTTATTTCGTACCTTTTAGGGCCAATGAGTGGACCGTTCTCTCTGAATTTTGGTACATTTTTAGCCAAAGACATTAGCACGCACATTATGGTCAAAAGAGGTCTGGTCCAAATTCGGAATTCTCATGGTCAGGCCCCTTGGCGAGAACTGTACCAAATTCCAGCTAGATCGGCACACTTCTTTGACCGTGCGATACAGATATCCGCTATTGACAGGTGCTTGGTCTGCTTGGTCATCATATGTTCAGTTTATTATGGAAAAGTAGGGGTTAGAGCGATCTCGGAAACCCGAGACAGCGGTCGCTATTAATCTCCAAAACGCGTCACTTCTCATGCTCGCTCGGCGGGACAGGCCAACTGGTACAGGAATTGCACCAGCGTCCGAGTGGGCCTGCCGGTCATACGCTTCTTCTTCAGATAGGGCACCAGTCGGAATTTACTCAGCAAGCCCGTACCCCGGGTATCGAGGTGCACCCAATCCACACACGGCACCATTTCATGCAGCACAGCCGCCGCCAGGCAGGAAGAGGCCAGACCTCGTCCATCGTTGCTCATGTCGTAGGCCAGTTCGTCGGTGACCTGTCGCTTGTAGTAGGACCAAAGAGGCAATCTCCAGACACGGTCGCCAGTGAGAGCACCGGCCCTCTGGAACTGCTTCCAGATGTAATGAGAGTTGGAGAAGATGCCTGAAGCGCCACCACCAAAAGCTTTCTTCACACCCATGCCCAGGGTGGCCACATCCACCACCAGGCGTGGCTTATAGGTCGCCTGACCATACAACATAGGATCGGCCATTACCACTACGCCCGCCTTGTCCAGATCCCTTATAGCCATGGTCTTGGAATTCAGCAGGGTAACCACATCGCCCGGTTTGCATGCCATTCCAGAGGGCAAATTCTCGCACAGAGGAATGATGCAGACCACATTGATGGGCAGCGAGAGGGCGGCACAGCAGCGCATCATGGCCACACAGGCAGCCGCTCCAGACATACTGCCTCGATACTCATCCATGCCCTTGCAGCGACGTAGATTAATGCCTCCCGAGTTGAAGGTAATGCCCTTGGCGAGGAACATCACGGGTTTGTCCTCGGGATTGGTGCCGCAGTAGCTGATCTCCATCAGAACAGGAGGTTCACAGCTACCCTTGGCAATGGTGATGAACGAGTTCAACCGCTGCTGCTCGATCCAGTCCATGGTGCGTATTTCAACCGTGATGCCGCAAGGACACAAGGCATCCACCGTGGCCTGAGCGAACAATGTGGGTGTCATGCAGTTGGCCGGCGTTTGACTTAGCCTCCGGGCCAAATTCTGTGCATCCGCCTTGAACAAACCACGCGTCCAGCTGTCCACATCTGGCGAGTCATACAACTCTAGCTTCGGGATCATGGGGTGATCCTTCTTCGAAAGGGTGTCCGTATACTGCCACATAGCCAAAGTGGCTCCCTCAGCCGCCTGTTCGGCATAGTCCATACTCTCAACATGGACCTCCCTGCAGCCAACCTTCTGCAGGGAACGCGCACCAATACCAGCTGCTACGCGTACATTCTCCATGCCCTCGTCAATCATCTCGAGCTCATTGAAGCCGACGCCCTCAAAGCCCAAGCCCACCACAGCAATGCTGGAAAAGTCCTTATCGATATTGTTGAACACCTTACCTCTGCCGAGACGACCCACGATTTGAGATTCGCACAGCAGCACATTCAGCTTGTTGCCCAACCGCTCGTTAATCTTCTCTCCGGTCGGCGTTAGCTTGGGATCCTTGTCGCCCTCCTTATGATATACACCCAGCACCAGACCCTTTCCTCCACGGGCCTCACCACCACCACACGCATGACGCACACTACCAATGCGAGACTGACGACAGAACAGAGAAGTTTTCAGAAGCATATTGCGCATCCGATTCATGGACATTGCGTAAATGGGTAATTTCAGAAAAAACCGAACAGAAAAAAAAAACAATAATACAAAAAATTTAGAGACAAAAATTTTACGAGATTTTTTTTGTTTATAATACTATAGAGAACATGCCACGAGCACAGCTGACGATAGACTAACTAAACATTCCAACCCACATCAGCACAACGACAAGTTCCAGTTTGAGTTTAAAGGCACAGCCTGATGTGTTAATAAAAGTTTGACATTTAAATAAAAATAATAATTTGTATTAGCAACAGTTATAATAGGTATTATATTATACCTGAATACCAGCAATCAACCTAACTATTCAAATGAAAAAGCCACATACTTACTACCAAGAAACTAGGTCAGCAATACGAAATTAAATAGAATTATAACTAAGAATAACTTGCCCTTTCCTCTTAAAAAGATTTTTATGGAACGAAATACTTGAATATGGTATCTGCAATCACTGCCGCTTCAGTATACTTTAACGCTTATTTTGCCAAATTTAAGTATTCAATATTTTTTTTCAAATTGGTAGCAAATTATTACAAAATGGAAAATACATCGAAAGATAAAGCTTCTACATAAGCAAAGCCCAAAAATATTCGGCATTTCTGATCTCAATTGGATGAACTTAAAATTAAAACCGTTACCAATTTCGTTATCGGATGCGATGTCTAACTTGACCGCTAGCTATTTTTCGGTTACGGGTGTATCATGGGAAACAAACATTGGTTGCTTGCCCGTATCCTATTTAGCTATAGGTCATGATCGAAACCAAAATTCGTTCAGCTTTTACGTAAAACATAGGTACTTCCATGCTTCCATTTTAAGAAGAGTTAATTTGAAAGCGCTTTCACGCACAAATGACTGAAGGAATTCGGATGAAGCGTGGCAAAAGGATAGTTCATAATCTGGATTAAAACATATGCGATATAGCTTGTTTTAATGGTTCAAAAATCGGGACATTTCCCAACATCTTATAAGTATATTAATTAAAGCGCTTAATGCTTACATAACGATACAGGAGTTGGTAAATAAAAGATAGTAAAAAAATCTCGATATTTGCCAAATTTTCATAGGACTTAAAATTATTATGAATATTGTCAAATTGTCATATAAGTATTTATACAAGCGCAGAAAATGGTAAATAAGAGATTTAGATTGAAGAGACTAAAATATATGACGAAACGTTCACATTACGTCCCAAAATATTGCGAAATTTCCAAAATTCTCATTTGAATTTAGGTTATCATAAGGATTGTTAAAATGGACGAGTAGATGAAATGGTCAATAAAATTTTGCAAAATTTTTAAAATTTCTAAGAACTATAAAGATGGGATAGAAAGCAATTGAAAACGCTTGTATAACTCTTACGCTAAAGATAACGCTTGTGTATAAGAGATGTAGAAGAGATGTACCGTGAAATTGGAAAATTTTCATTTGAGAATTTACCAAAACGCAGGCAAAAATAAATATTAAACACTTTATTATATTATACTAAAATATTATAAAATTTTCAAATTTGCCATATAATTCATAAGACCTAAGATTATTATAAAGTTTCGTTAGACGGGTAGACAAAGAAGAAGAAGACTAAACGGCCAACCGGTAAATCCGTGTTTTAGATCAAACATTACAACTAAACGAGAAAATTGCAAAATTTTCATAGGACCTAAGATTATTCTGTACGTAGACGCAAATCCGGGAAATTTTCTTAATTATACACTGTTCCCATTAAAATTGGGGAAAAGGGAATTATGAAGTTGTGCAAATGTATGTAACTGTAAGAAGGAAGCATTTTCGAACCTATAAAGTATATATATTCTTGATCAGCACAACAGCCGAGTCGATTTAGCCATGTCCGTCTGTCCGTTTTTAAATAAATTTAAATAACTGGCCTGCAAAGCTGAATGAACGCGTCGATCTCAGAGAATGTTATTAATACGAAAGACAGTCCAAAATATTTCGAAGTTTAGAAATGGCAATGTATACGGGTAAAAAGGTGTAGATCAAACCATTAAACAACTGAAATAAAAGCGAAATTGTATAATGAGTACAGATTATCATAAAGATTTAATAAGTGCCGTTCAATCGGATTAAAAAGTTCTTATATGAGTTAATGAGTACCAAAATATTTGATTAAAGTACAAAGTTATTATTTCAGCTATAATGTTTTTAATCCCAAATTCTTATCTTAAGACCTTTTTCGGTGTATTAAAAACATTTCAAACTGTTTCTACATCTCTTTGATCACTCTTTTAGGTTGTAATCGTCTTAAATGCAACCCGAATTACTATTCAAATCAGTGAAATATATTCTTAGTTAAAGCCTATTTTTCTCTAAAGCCAACCCCAATACATTCTTTAAACAATGCAACAGCTTATAAAAGAGGTACAAAAGTTGTCAGAGTTCTTTAACTAAACCTAAAACATTTTAAATATCAGGGCTGCAAACCGGTTCGGAGTTGAACCGCTCCGGAGCCGGAGACTCCGGATTTTTTGGAAAGTCCGAACCGAACCTGAACCGGAGCAAACAAATTTTTTTCTTCCCGAACCCGAACCTGAACCGGAGCAAAAATTAGTTGAAAAGGGTTCGGTTCAAAAAAGATGTTCTATTACATTTTCCTCAAGCCGCTTTTTGTCATTTCCCACAGTTTTAAAGCATTGGATAAAAAGCTTGCAAAGAAAAATTTATAAGCCAAGGTGTTTATAGTTTTATGAAATACTGTGACGAATGGAATTTGCTGTCGTTCTGCGCACGAGGCTTAACGAATTTTACAATGTCGCATTTGTAGTACTAGTACATATATATTTGTTTTATCGAGCGATCAGTAATAATGAAAGATTACTGGAAGACACACTAATGAAAAATGTATACAGTGCGTTAACTGGAGGGGGGGCCACTAATTCAGAAAGGCCGAAAGGGGGCATACCCAACGCCTTCTGTCAATTTGGAGCTGTTTGTTTTGCACTTGTATTGCCTTTAGAATTCCCAAACAGTCAAGCAATGCTGGCATGAGATGGCCCCTGAAAACTTGCAAAAGATGGGCAAGGCCTGCTGATAACCGCAAAGTTATTAAAACAGCTGTACAGTGGATCATCCCCCTTTATGGCGTGTTGTTTTAAAAGTTATGAAGAAACATACATTCAGAATATATAGAGTGAACGGTTCCGCAGTCGACTCAGGTAGCCTTTTCAACACTTAAGTTTGTTCTTTCTGATCTAAGAGCAGAGCATTGTGTTCAGTGGTTTCAGGAACCGGTCCGCGAACATAACCTTTGACCCCGGACCGAACCTTCTGCAAAATTTGAGGGGCTTGCAGCCTTGGTGGTAAGTGGGTGGGAACTCTCGTAACGGCAAAAATGCAATGTGGTAAGAGGTAAGGTTCGATTTGTGGGTCACAATTTTGCTACAGAGTTTGCAAATGTAAGCTGATGTGATAGAGACGTGAAAAGAGATGTATAATCGGCTTTTGGAACTCTTCACTTCGGATGGTTTCACAAGTTTATCAATTAAGCAGGACCCAGTTTCAATTAATTCACTTCTGGATCGGTTTGAAGCAAAAAACAACGTCTCTTATAAATAAAACCCTTGTAAAATTCATCGGAGCCAGCTGTTTTACCATTGAATAATTCAAGACTAATTTGCCTGACTGTGCGCTAATTAAACGCAAGCCTGGAGCACACAATTAAGTTTAAACGCATTAAGCAAAGCCCCCTAATACAGACTGATATAGTGAACCGCAATGAAATTGAGGTTGATTAGCATTATCATCTCGACTGACGCGTACAATTAGCACAAAGAGCTGTCATCTAGATTAAGTAAAATGTGAAATGTGTGTGTGAAATTTTGGGAATTCTTAATTAGCTTGTGCAATATAATTAAAACTGTATTGAAACTAAGTGAATATAGAAGACTTTGGGCTAATGATTAAGCTGTTTTTGTTTGGGTTTCTGGGCAAAAGTTTTGTAAGTTAACATTTTGTTGGGGGCAAAAGCAGTAAATTTAAAGTCTGCAGGGAAAAGTAGATTTATAGCTGAAAACGCGGTGTGCCAAGTTTTCAATACCAGATATGATCCTGCTCCTGGTGCCTGGTGCCAACGGTTGTCGCCACTTACACTTCAATGACTTGTCCAGTGCTCTCTATCTCTCATTGATATGCGAATGCGAAAAAAAGTTCAAATTAAAAACACTCAACTGTGTGTTATCCATGGCCACTAGAGAACGAACGAACGTCAGAAAAAAAAGCGGTCTAAGTATGCCAGCATCAGCCATGCAAATCAATATTATGCAGAACCCTTGAGTTAAGCAGCTTCCAGGGCGGACAGTCCCCAACTGTTGCACACAATTCCCCAGAGAAACAAAAGGACCATTTGACAAATTTTCCGTAAAACTTTACCTGTCCGGTAAAAGTTTTGACCCACATGGCTAATCGTTAAATTCTCAAAGCAGACACAGGTGATGTCTATCTCTTGCCATTAAAAAGTAAAATAAATAAGCTGGAATAAAGTTTCGAAAATCAAATGTGAATAAAAAGCAACAGCCAAAGAGAAAGACAAAAAAGTCGAAAAAAATAAAAACACACACAAACCACTTGAAGCAAGTAGGAAAAGTTTTCCATTTATAACGAGCTCAGCAACTGGAGGGAGAGGGTGGAAAATGCAGAAATGGGAGCGCTTGTATCTATGAGTATGTGTATCTTGTTCTGTCTGTGTTGTTGGCAAAACTTTAAATGCGCGGTAATGAAATTGTTGTCAACACACACACACACACATACGCCCGGGCATCAGGGCTTGATTCCGGCAAAGGCATCCTGCAGATTTTTCAAGCATCACCAAAGCCAAAAAGTTGTCCGAATGGCAACTCAAGTGTTTTGCCGTCGCACAGGAAGAAAGTGTGTTAAGTTCTTTCAACTTAGATGGTTGTAGGCGTAACTTTATGTGTTTAAGGGGGTCAGGTCGCTCTTAGGGTGGCAACACAGCCATTAAGAGATATTCATTTCCTTCTTAGTTTCTGTCTGGTTTTTTTTATTCCACAAAAAAGTCGTGTGAGTCCGGCTAGCATTCTTTTAAAACAGTTTCTACTTTGGAAAGAAAATTTTAAGAAATCGAATTAGACCATTTGACTATCAAACTGGTGTAGGCGATTTTAGCAAAAAAAAAAAGTTACAAAGCGGAAGCATTTATTCGATGAAGAAAGTATTAATAGCATCCAACTACGGCGCGCGTTTAAGGCCAGGCATCTAAATCGTTTCTTTAATTGAATCTACCTAAAATGTCAAATCAATTTTTGCTTACTTTTAATTCTCAAGTTCGAATTCATCGCTCTTCTTATTTATCTACGAGCAACTGAAATTTTGAGCACGATTCGTGTGCATTGCCACATGTGACAAGCAGTATTCTAGATGAAAAATGTGCGAACTCAGTACTGATTTTGAGCTACATATTCCGTTTTGGTCAAGTTTGCCGGAGAAATATCAAGGCATATCCTTTATAAACGCGTGTGCAAAGATAATGATGGGAGTTCTGAATCATCGGCTGACAGTTTCGGTAGATGCAATGAATAAAATGAACATGACAAACTTTTTGCAAGCGGTATTGACGAATACAAAAACGATTGTCTGGAATGAAGAAGCAATGTTCAAGGAGTTCACCACCAAGGCAGGAGTCAGACATGGAAATCTGCTTTCACCTCAAATGGAACATGATTGTCAAACTCTGCAAGACCGCCATCATGGTTAATGGTGGTGAACGAATTTAAGTACTGGAAACCGAAATTACTCCAGCTCACATTTTCACCCACCGATATATGCACAAAACGATATTTGAATACGAATCTAACAGGCTACCAAACCAACTATCAAAAATATTGCTAAGGAAACGGATAGGGTGGGCGAAATGTTTAAACGATTCAAATATCAATTTCAACTTGGACTGGAACTTATCGTTAATTAGAATGGAGTGGCAAAACAAAATACAACAAATAGAACCGAGCTATTTTATCCCATCGCGCAAACGGGACAAGATAGTGTGGTTTTTTAAAGCAAGATGTGATGAAAAATATGCCAGATGAATGCACATGAAAGAATGCGAGAACTTAAAACATTTCATAGTCAGATGCCTAATCCACAAAAACGTACGTTCTAGATTCTTTGGGAAATCGTCACTCACGCAAAATGATATTATCGCAAGATTAAAGCTTAGTATACACTTCCACCAAAAACTCGCCAAAACAAAAATACCAAAAGTGACAATTCTTTTGTTTTGGGACAATGTGACCAGATATTAAGATGTATGCATGTAAAATGGTCACTTTGCCAAGGCCGTAGCTTTTGGTTTAATTTTAAACTATAAGTTTTACAATCAATAAATACAAGTTATTAACATGCGTTCTTCATGGCCAAACCCTGGCTACTGGGCCTGATGAGCAGATATGACACTTTTGCAATGATTAAATTCATAATTATAACCCAGTTTAAGTATGATTGAAGTCTCACGGTGTTTTGTACCTTATATTGAATATTGCGCTCAATCATTGATGGGAAAATTATCCATATTTCTCCCGATTACGCATATTTGTGTATCGGCAATGTCCGATACCTCTTGAAATAATTAAAATTCCCAGCGGCGCAAATGCCCATTACAAGTTCGATGTTCTCTTAAACACTTTGAAGGCTGGCAGCCTTCAAGTATCGGTTACTACTCTGTATACATTTACGTAAGCTTGGCCGTTTTCGTTGGCATACTGTATACAAAGCAGAATACTATGTAATCGAAAAAGTGGGCGTATAACAGAAAACACTTCGGCTTTAGATTACAACTCAATATACCATTTGAGAAAATGTTGGCGACGAAGTATGCGTTCAGTTCACAAAACGATACACCATTTTGAAACTTGTGTGTGGGCTTGTGGACTAGCTGTGCGCGCGTCCACACACTAGGTGTATCGGATTGTTATGGGGACCAAAATTAAAAAAACTTAAAAAAAAAAATCTTGTATGAGAATAAGAAGGAATTGAACTTGGGACCCATAAGACAGAAACACATGGACGACGGCACGTTAGCTCACTTGACTATTAAGCATATGGGAGAACTGGCGACAAAATCATAATTAAAATGTAGGCAGTTGGCACTGTCAGTCGATTGACACAAACATAACACAACTGTTATATATACCCGAGCAACGACCCGAAGTTAAACTACTCAACACACAACTGTGTATTCGAAACGTAGCGAGAAATTCCCATTACGTGGGCACCTACTACGATGCATATTGTGGACCAGCCTCATTCACCTCTGCGCCGCTGGGAATTAATTATTCAGGGAGCATCGATAAAAATACAAAAACTACGGATCTAGTATTTTATCGGTATTTAATCGAGGCCTTTTTGTTTTGAGTGTGGACTGCCACCAAAGAGACTGCCAAAGGATATTGGCACAAAAATTTTTGTGAGTTTTTTTTATATGGAGTTTTTTGTTTTGGCGAGTCTTTGGTGGAAGTGTATACTAAGCTTAAATGGGAAGGACGATGAAGGCTAGGAAAAATTAGTTAACTAGTCACAAGCGCTTTATCATTTAGAAAATTAAAAATTACAGAATTCGCTTAAATTTAATTTAATTATATCTCTCTCTGACAGACAATTTAAAATCAATGTCGCATTGTTCTAAATTCTGCTGAAATTCTTTTTAAAAAAATAATATTAATAAAGGAACTTATTATTATATTATTATTATAGTGTTCAGATTGCTGCTTGAAAAATTTTTAAAATAAATTAGAAATAAGCTGATTGTGTAAGGTCGTGTATAATTTGCCTTTGCCCACGCTGCATTTATCTTCTTTATCTTTATTCCAAATGTACATGTTGCATGAAGTTTTTCTGCACGCCACGTATAGCTTTCGGCATTCTATATTTAGCGTATCAGGTCGAATTACTTATCGTTAAGGATTGACGTTTCTGCACTTGCAGTGTTTTATCTGCGTACATAAACTTCAGTTGAGCCGAAGTCAATTTTCTTATATTTTTATGTCCTAATGCAAAATCAAATAAGAATTTGGTTCCCACTGTTAAATTACTTGTAAAGAGTGATTTTTTAGCAATTTTTTGTTGGGCCCAACTGTTTTGTGCAGCTCAGCTGTTTTTGTGTCACAAGCTACTGTCAAACCTGTTCAGTTTGGTATATAATTTCACCATGAATCAACTTTCAGACGAACAATACTTGCATATTATTGTATATTATTGTTATTATTAAAATTCATGCTCGATTAAGAAAGCGCATCGTGCACTTCTACGATTTTATGGTAAATTTAAGTGACCAGCTGAGGAGGCTATTCGGAATCGTGTTACTAAATTTCGCACCAAATTTACTTTATTGAACATTAATCGACACGCATACGTACGGAGAAAAATATAGCAACTGTATCCGCCAGTGTTGTAATGATCGTGAATTATCGTTTCGGCGCCGTTCGCAGCAATTGGGTCTGGAAAGTTTTGCGGAAGGATTTGAATATCAAACCTTTAAAAATACAGCTGGTGAAAGAATTGAAGCCACAAGACCTACAACAAAGGCAACTTTGGTATGGCCTGCGTGTGAGATCGTTTATCGAAAATGGTGGCGGCTTTTGGGGGTATGAACGAACAGAATTATCGCATTTAGTAAGAAGAGCAGCCAGAAGCATTCCAAGAACTGCCAATGCATCCCGAAAAATGCACTGTTTTGTGTAGATAATGGGCCATCATTTTTTAAAGATGACGAAGGCAGGAACGTTACAGTAAACGGAGAGCGCTACCGTTCGATGATTACAAACTTTTTTTTGCCCAAAATGGAAGACCTCGACTTGGCTGACATGTGGTTTCAACAAAACGGTGCCACATGCCACACAGCACGCGCAGCAATAGCCCAATTTGTTTAATCAAATCCGAAAGCTGCTAATAAATCACCCTTTACATGCTTTAGATTTTTTTCCGAATGAGAAAAAAGAGAAATAGGGTGACGGTTTTAAAATTGCCACAATTATCAGTTTCCACTACAGGAAACAAAAACTTAACGCTTTTTTATCTCACTGAAATCTTTTAAACCCCCTTATTTTTTGGGATGATACAATTTAATTTCCTGCTCTGTTCCCTTTGCTTAATATAAAATTAAGCACAGATTATTACAAGCTGCTTAAGCTAAGACATTATTAAACCATCCCCCTGCTTTGCTTGGAACATTTTGCTTACTTAGCAAATAAATGAATAATTGAGTAATCTTAGAAAGTGGGAGGGAAAAAAACCCTCGTAGCCCATTTAAGTGGCAATCTGGCGAAAATGTGCACCATATTGATGGTAAATATGCAGTTCGCTTTCCCTCGATTTTTTGCAGCCAATTCGACAGCTACAAATTGAAAAGTTAAACTCTTGAGCAAATTTGCAAAAGATTCAAAAGGCAGCTGCAGTCGCACACACACACACACACACACATGCAAAGCAATCGATACTTCGTCCCCCCCTCCACTTAACGCTTTAATCTTTAATTGAAATTCATCATTAAGTTAATTGATCGTGGAAAGAAAAAGCAATGAAAGAAAACTTCTGCCACATTTATCAATTTACACTGACCCTTAAGCTGGTCATAAGCCGATTATGGTCCTAGGCACGCATGAAAACTTGGCCCAGCACACACAAGTCGGATGAAAAATTGCTCATGACGAAAATCTGCTTGTCAGCTAACTTATCACTGAGAGACTGAGAAAACATGACTAATTAATTTAAAGCCCTAGAGCTTGTCTATGGCCTAATGAACGCCCCAAAGTATGCAATATGTAAAACTTAGCTGAAGGCATCATCTTTGCCATCATCATCATCATCCTGCCCTGCTGCTGTCTTTTGTGCTTTCATCAGTGCAGCTCTGGCAATGTGACATTTATTAATGCCCAACGCATTTTCCAGCACAATGAAGTGGGCGTGGCAGCTACACAAGTGGAATTAAATACGCATTTGCGCTGTCAGTTTCGGTCCCAAAGTCTTTGAGGCTCAGCTTTCGACTGCGTTAAACGCGTCATAAAAGTTTCAACAAAGTCGAAAAAGGGCAAGAGATTTACTGATAATAAAAATGCTAAGGTGCCCGGGGCATATTATGAAAATGACATTAAAGTGACACCGTCGATGGGATGGGCCAAGAGGAAGTAAAATATATGTGCCAGCGTTGGGTAATCATTTATCGTTTTCGCTAAGGGGTTTTTAGGGGGGTCGTCGAATAAGTGAAGTGCAAGAGCCTGAGGAAGAGTCATTGTGCTATAAGTACTTATATCTTAAGAATAAAATAGGTTTACTCAATTGAATTGGTATGATCTGAACCAGCCGAGAAAGTAGTAAAGAAGACTCACTTAACTTTACACTAGACAAAAAAATTTGACTTTTCGAAAATAAATAAATATACATTTTTGAACCTTTCATTATAAAGCGTATCTTCGATTTTTTCAAACTTTTTCATAATTGGCTTTAAGGTTAGAGCAAATTGCAGGAGAAGTTTTAAGGTTGCGGTCCAACGCGAACTGCCAAAACTATCACATTTAAATTTTTTTTTAATTAAACCAAAAATTAATTATACCTTATAAAAAGCTTATATAAAAGACTTTTAAGGACATTTCAAGGACACGGCATCAAAATGAGCCAACATGAATGTATTGATGTATGTAATAGTGAGTTAATGAAGATCTCAGGCTGGGCAAAAAACAATGGTCTCTGTCTGAACCCGTCCAAATCCATATGTTTGCTTATAAGTAAAAAGCTCCTTAACACAAGGAACTTACAACCCCTTTTAATTGAGAATTCGCCATTAGAATATGTGGAAGAAGCAAAAAATTTGGGTTTTCATTTCAATAGAAATCTCAACTGGAACACGCATATAGTAAAAGCAGTGGGAAGAACTTATGGCGTGTTAAGAAATTTAAATCTGTCCCAACAATATCTCCCTACCAATACTCGCCTACAAATAGGAAAAGCATTTCTTTTACCCACCCTTTTCTATGGCATTGAAGTGTTTGCAAACTGTGATGGCTTAAATTCTGGCTAACTGAAAGTTGCACATAACAACATTGCCCGATATTTTTATGGACTAAAACGCAGAGACCACGTATCCAGCTAATCAACAAAACTATTCGACCTCTCTCTTGACTCATGGACCAACTTCAGGGTTTTAATACAACTGCACAAAATTATCTTTAAAAAACAACCACTGTATCTCTTTGAAAAACTTGAGTTCTCAACATCAAAACGAACAAATTATTTAATTATACCAAGGCACAAACTTCTTCTATCAGAAAGACAATTTGGTGTTCATGCTGTTCGAATTTGGAACCAATTACCAAACTACCTAAAATGCATTAGCGGCGCGACGCAGTTTCAAAATCAACTAAAAACATATCTTATAAATCATGCTTCTTAATATCACATGTAACGAGTAGGGAAATAGGGAAACCGATAGGGAATAATAGAATAAGTTATATAGGAATATTTATACAAAATAATTATAATTAAATTAAAATGAATATAAAATTTAAATTTAATGATCATTATATCAGATAAGTCGGATTATGTTTGTCAATGTTAATTCTGTATATTTGTGACTAGTGCATTAATTTATAAGTTTATCTTGTAGCACTAGGAAATCACTCAATAAATCTAAATCTAAATTGCGCCAGATCAGTTTGTCTAGAAGTAATCTATCCTACTATAAGTACACTAGAGTTGGGTAGCTCATTAGTGGGGTAGAAAAATTTTTTTGTTTTTTAAAAAAAGGAGGGAACATGTTCTTCTTCAATTGTTCTTTTTTGTTCGGCGAGTCTTGTTCAGTCTATCTTGTTCACTCTGTCTTGCTCTGAATTGTTCTTGAATTGTTCTCTTGTTCTGTTCTTGCTCTGAGTTGTTCTTGAATTTTTTTTTTTGTTTTTTTTTTTTTTTTTTCAGAGGGTTGTTCTGTCTTGCTCTGTTAACTGTTCAGTCTTTCCTTTGCTCGGAATTTTCTTCTTTGAGAGCTATTCAGTTTTGTCTTGTTCTGTGTGTTGCTGTGTTAGCTTTACTCCTAATATGTATCTGTTCGGTATCTAGTTCAGTAAACTGTTCAGGGTGATCTGACTGTTGAATTAGTTCACTGTTTGTTGTCAATTTATGGCAACTCTGTGTTAAGCAATCTTTAAGTGTGGCTTTTTTAAAGTCAGAATGTCGTTAATCAGAAAGCAAAGCGACCGAATTGGATATTAAAACGGCGAAATGTAAATATTGCAGCGTTACCTTAAAGCATCACACCGCACAGTGGATCCAGTTGTCCGGCAGAACAACAACAACGACCATTCTGCCCTTGTGGAAAATGTCGAGCAATTCGGTCCTCTAAGGCAACAAAGGATTGCAAGCTTTGTGTATAAGCGAGCCCTACATGTTGCCAAAAATACGCAACGAGTAAATGGCTAATATGACGAGCAAACTGAGCTTGGCATCTGCATAATGATCGGGGACCAAACAGCAATACACACACATAGACTTGAAATCATCTGTTTTCTCTATCTCGCTGAGAACAAAAGAACAACAGAACAAGAGCAAGTAAACAAGAACAAATGAACAAGAAAAAGTGAGCAAGAACAAGTGAGCGAATTGAGTGAGTTGACTCACTTAGAAAAAAAGTTCAGCGAAAAGAACAACCTTTACCCAACACTAGTGTACAGTGTACACACATTATAGTTAACAATTCCATAAGTAACGCTGATTCAATGGAAAAAGCATTAAAGTTAAAGTGTAAATATTAAAAGTGATCCCACAAAATTCGTAAAAAATGGGTATAATAGGTATTTTAAGCAATCAATTAACGAAAAATCCTGACGTTGGAAAGTGGTCAAAATCAGTTTCGTAATAATAAACTGAAAATCTTGTGTTATCGGTAGAGCAAAGCATATTTAAAAGAACGTGACATTGTCGGGAAAAGCATTGTTTATACATAGCACTAAGCCAAGCGAATAAAATCCATTTAAAATTCTTATAAATTTCACAAAAACCTGTAAACTTTTTGTCAAACGTTAACCTTATCCCTTGTGTGTGGTAAACCAACAAACATAACTCAAACAGGGCACATACATGTAGCACAAATTTTTTTTTTTTTTTGGCGCCAGAGGCAACTTGGCGCGCAAATAACTAAATCAAAAAAGTGTAACAAATGTTGGTTCTTGTTTTTTATGTTTTCTCTTGGTAGCCACAAAAGTTATGCACAAGCAGACAATGCAGAATTCATAACAACAGTAAATGCAGCACCAGCAGCAGCGCCCAAAAGTCTGCAATTGTTAAACTGTTATACAAGCAAAGCTACAGCATCACAAAACTGTGCTACACAAGGGCAAGGCGCATGACAAAAGAGCAAAAGAGTAAAGAGCTTGGGGTTTTCTTAAAGGGCGGATGCAATGGCAGCAAAGACCACACACTTTGGGACCAAAAATGAAAAAAAATCGTAACAGCGGCCTGACCTTCACCATTACCGCACTTGCTTTTTTTTTTTGTTGTTGTACAAGCGGCAAGTGAGGGGGTGCGTGTATTTGTGTGTCATTGTTTGGCTTAAATGCTTTTTGCTAAATGGAGCAGCATCAGTGGCAGCCAGCGAAGCATCAAACACGTCATTGATGGCATTGATACGCGGAAGTATGCCTACTTAATCGGGGGGTTTTTTGTTTATTTTTTTTTTTTTTTATTAAAATTTTTTTTTTTTTTTTTGACTGTTTGTTGTTAAGCGCGTAATGAGTTTGTTCACCCAGATCGTTCTGACAAACAGCTGGGAAATTAAAATTCCATAACAATTAATGAAAATTGAGTTGAAAGTTAGAAAAACAAGCGAAATAAATGGGTTTCTATTAAATTCACAAAATAGCTAAAATCATAACTTATTCACCTAGAGCCTGCTAAAAAGTTCTACAATTGATAATAAATTTTAGACTTCAACTTAATAAGAATTAAAAACTTTTATTTATTTTTCTTATAATATTTGTAGACTTTAAAATCAATATATAAGCTTTACAAAAATCCTAGTCACCAGCTCCTTTTGATATTAGATAATTTTCCACTTTATTTTCAAGTCTGGAACGTAGAAGGTACAAAGTACATTTTCCTACCCGATTCTTGCTAACTTTTTGTTTCCAGAACATCATTTTTATGTATTCATATGCCGCCCATTTCACTTGACAGTTACGATGTGCTGTTGCTTTTCGCTCGTTTTGGCATTACTTTGGAATATGCTTAGCATGATTGATGATTCGTGTGATTGAATTGTGTTGCGTTGAAATGTTTGATAAATTGTTTGGCTGCAGTATTTGCGAGTGAGAAAAAAAAGAGAATAAAAATGCAAGCCACACACACACACACACACACTTTGAGACTTCTATGCAAATTTTGTTTAAAAGTCCTCACATAAACATTATTTCTTGTCCCAGGCGGATTGCCAGCCAAGAAGCAGCATCTATGTTAGGGTCATGAGATGAAATAAGCATAAGTACTGCTCCTTTTGTATGCTAATGCATCCACAGAAGCATTTAATCAACTTTATGTAAAATAAATTATATATGTAACCTCTCACAACCATCCACCGAAACAGCTCTCCAAAGCCATTAGGCTTATTACAAAAAAAAAAAATAAAGGAAAAAAAATAAGTAAAATAAGTCAATGGGATTAAGATGGATGGCGCAGAGAGAAGTATGAAAAGGGATACAATAAAATCTTTAATTTCAGCAAAAGGGATTTATTTTTGGTTGAAACACATTTTGGTTACGTCTAGAATAATGAGCCAGGGCAGAAGGTACTTTATTCAATTATAGAACTTGTGCAAAATTAATCGCTTACTTGGTTACCATAGTTAATAATCTTTAACTGAAGAAAAGTTTTAGATATTAAAGCTGTCAATTTGCTTACTCTGCAGTGTATAACAAAATATAACTTATGAAGAACTAGCTGAACCTCAAGATTGTGTAAATTGTGTTGTTTTATCTTGAAGACAGTTTCAAGTTCATAGATGGTCGAAATATATCAAAATTATGCAGTGGCCTGAAGAACCCAGTCAAATTTTCTATTTGCTCAGAAATTCTGGTATTATATCTTAATACCTTACTGTCAAGTGGATGCTGAAAACATACCTCTGCCGCACGACCACTTGTGACTTCCGGGTCTAGCGATATCTCCCTCCCTCTCATCTTTCTAAAGAATATATAAAGATTGTGAATTTCACAACAGTTTGAGTTTTTCATGCTCAATCACTCTTGCGCTTTTAGTGATACTGCATTAGTCCACAATATTGCCTGAGCGCTGAACTATGCTCCCCATACAAACATTTCTTTGGCATGTTCACCCTCTTCGCTCTATGCTAAATTAGTTCTCTATAGGATAAGCAGTTTTGTCTGTGGGTTGAAAATATGTCTGTCAGTCAGTCTGTCCGTCTATCAGTTAGTCGTTCAGTCTGTCAGTCGGGACTACTGATTTATGAGTATACGTGTATCCAGGATTCCCCATACCATTGTTCCATATGGACATTCGACGTAACGAGAAGATTCATACAAAAATTGAGGAAAGTAACGACTTCGCCATTAAATTTTTCGCAGCTAATTAATTGAATGTTACGCTTAACAGTCAATGTTACGCTTAACAGCACATTTGTTGAGACTATGTAAATTGATAGACGCAGGATTCAGAATGCACCATGTTAAGTCATGTTCCTTCTACCTCGCAGCTGATCATTTGCAAGTGCAAACAAAAATAATCAGCCATGCTCCCGTTTTCGCTTACGCAATAAGTTTACGATTTGGTCGCTAAATCGCAAAAGTAGGTGCTCTGCTTTAAAACCGGCGACGTATGAGTCCGTGAAATGAAAAAGTAAATGGGAAATGTCACTAGGAAGAAGAACTGCCTTTCTATGAAATAATTTTTTTAATATTCTGTGGCTATTTGAAATTGTTTTCGGGGACTCTCTTGGATTAAACTATTGCCTTAAACAATTTTTTTCCTAAACCTCCCAAAGGGCATAGCCTGATTTTAGGGGAATCGGCCCCCAATGCTTTTAGTTTTTTGAGTAAGCTGTCTTAAAGTACATCAACCGAATGTAATTTAGCGATTTTTTTTAAACTTCTAGTACCAACCCTGAATTTTTAACAGCGATTTTTATCATTTCAACCACAAGGCTTTTTCGAGCTATCTATCCCTTAAAAAATTCCAAGTTTTTTTTTGTCAAAGCTGGAATGTATAGTTTTTCAGATTTTTGAACAGAAAACCGCGACCTACAAAAATCCGCGAAATTTTTTAACACCATTTTTTAAGACTTCTAATTGAGGTTCCACTTTCGCTTTTTTCCATTTCCAATTGTCGTTCCGAGATACAATTTCTCTAATTTTTTCACAATTTTAGAGTTGTGGAAGGTGGTTAAAATTAATTAAAACAATAACTTGTACCCAATTGTCACTTTCGTTCTTTATAAATTAATCAAGTTATACACAGAAAAGGGTTCACTTCATCTTCAAGATGGGGTGAATGTGGAATCAGAGGTCGAAAATTGAGAATTCTGATTCACCGGACCGTCAATGACAGTAGCTTGTGGTTGCATACCTATCAACAATGAGTCACTGAAGAAGAAATAGCCTACTTTGGGCACGGTTTTGTTCAAGGAAACAGATACAGATGGGGCTATACGAACAGCGGTCCGGGTACAAAAGCATCTCTTAAGTATCTTAAGACACTTGACAGCGGGGGAGAAGGCACTGCGAATGGTACTACGGCCGACTTAAATGCACTGTCTACCACGACAGGAATAAAATCTCCATTCGAATCGAAAGCCGTCAAAGCATCCACGGAGGTCAACCAAAAGCATCGCAGGAGACCGCCCTCAACGTCAACAACACCCTCCCAAGATCTCCTAAGTTGCTTAAGCTCGAAGTCGGAACTTCAGGTGGTAATTTTTAAAGTGAAGTTGCTAGTCTTGGAGGGACCACCATGCAGGCCATTCACTATGGCATGAAAAGAAGAAAAATTCTTTTCCTAGCCGTTTCAAATGGCATGAAATGGTGCAGGGGAGCTTTTAGGGTCTTTGTACCATCGAGGAATCTTATCCAAACTTTGCACGAAGTCTTTTGGTACAAATACGCAGCACATTTGTCGGAATCGGCCGGATCGGATGACTATATCGTATAGCTGCCATAGAAACTATCGGTCGGAAAAGTAGTTCTAGTGGAAAAACTTTTTTGTCTTCAACGCTTTCGTCCCCAAACCTCGTATTTATAAGTTTTCTATGCCTTCACATAATTTCACCAAGTGTTATTAAAATCGGACAACTATATAGTATAGCTGCCGTTTTCTTAAGTCTGGACACACTACTCATAAATTACGTACTTCGGATGTCCGTTTGGGCCTTAAGGCTGCCAAAGGGTTTCGAATTTAAATTAAGTCAAACTGAGTCCTTGCCAAGAGTCTTTTTATCAGCTAGATTGAAAGTATCAAACTGAGAGCCTTAGTTGGTAATATTTTGTTATGTATAGCTTTAAAAATAAGGTAACAGTTGATCTGATGAAAAACTGATAAGTTACAAGCTACAGTTTTCCGCCCTTGTTCCGACTTTGGAGGTAGATTACAAAAAATACTAAGTATATTACCTGTACAAAAAGTATTTAAGGATTTTAAAAAATGAACCAACTAGTAGGTATTTCATCAATTCGGACAAAGTCGCATCCAACTTTATTTCGAAGCCTCTAAATCAACCAGATATTTATAGACCGAGTTGAGATACTAATATTGCCCATAGGAAATCACATGGATTAGAGCGAGACGGACATAAGGGAGAGCGAACAGCTGACTCATTTCAGACAGAAGCAGTTTCGACTGCACTATCGTAGTATATAGACTATATATCCTAGTCTGTGTACACAGCGTAGTCATTTTGTGCTCAGAATATGTCAAAATATGAAAAAAAAAGGGGAAAAAAAAACGAGAAGGCCAAGCTAACTTCGTCTTTGCCGAAGTTTTAATACCCTTGCAAATGTTTTAATACAACAGAGCTTATGAACGTCAGCATTAAAACAAACCATTTTTCTGATAAAGCTCACTTTTCGACCGATAGTTCCTTTGGCAGCTATAAGATATAGTCATCCGATCCGGTCGGTTCCGACATATTAGCAGTGTGCAGTAAAAAGAAGACTCTGTGCAAAATTTCAGCTCGCTAGCTTCAAAACTGAGAGACTAGTTTGCGTAGAAACAGACAGACAGACGGACGGACAAAGCCCAATCGACTCAGCTTTTCGCCCTGATCAAGAATATATATAGTTTATAGGGTCGGAAATTAATATTTCTGTGCGTTGCAAACTTCTGGGCAAAATTATAATACCCTTTTGCAAGGGTATAAAAAGATGTTTGGGCAAATTAGGAACCAAAAATAAAATTTATTAGAAATTTTTGGCAAATTTCCATAGGTACTGATATTTTTGAGATTAAATGACATAAATGGCAATAAATTCCTTTATTTTGTACCAATGTGTTTAGGCACGCAAAACTTTTGGAAATGATTTGGCTTTTACATATATTTTTTTAAAGGTGTTTGAAGAATGGACCCTCTTTGCTAGACTAAGTTTTTTTGAAAAATTCTTTTTTTTTTCAAAAAAGTTTTTTCAAAAGAGATTTTTAAATCAGAATATTTGAAAAAAATCCGTTTTTGAGTTATTTAAAATTTAAAAAATTCCCAGTTTTACTCTCTTAACTGTAGAACTTCGACATAAGAGCTCAAAAAAAGCTCAAATTTTGAGTGTAAGCTTCTCTCATAATAGGCTCCATTTGGGCCAATTATTATCTGAATCGGAGACATCATACCAGAAAATATCATATTATGTATGGAATGCCCCTTATAGAGATTTTCTTTCTTTTTGAATAATTATTATTTTCTTTCTTAGTATCAGCTACTTGACTACTTTAAGAGTCAAGTAGCTGGTGAAATTATTATTTTAATTTTAACTCCTCAGCGGTCTGGCCAGTCGGTTGGCTATCTCGTTACCTTTCATTATTATCGTGAGATTGAGGCATTAGTTTCCCCAACGTAAGTGAAACTTTTAGTTTAATCTCACAGTATATCACATGGCATTCGTTTACGCACAGCATCGATTGCTTTTGGCAAAACAATTGCTTTCTGAACAAACATTCTGCAATTTGTTGGTAAGCGAACAAGCAGACACGATTGAATTCTGAGAGTCTTCTAGTGGGTGGCGCAAAAGCAATTATCCGGTGGAAAATTAATTATCCGAGGATTCAGTTGGCTGCTATTTGTTTTTTAATAAACAAATAACTTGTGTTCGCTTTTAATTGGAATATACTTGAAATTCTAAAACTCTCAAATGTCAAAGCAGAATTGACATTAGTCTCCAATAGCTGAAATTATTGCACAATGAAACAAACGAAAATGAAATGTCTTGTCTCCAAGAATTACTTTTTTTATCTGAAATTAAACTCAAAATGAATGGATATGCAGAACACCCAATTGCCCACTGTTTGGGTACACATTTTACTGATGCCTGTCATTAAATTGGGTCCCAAGACAATTTTAATTTCAAATTGCCACATTAAGAGACCCCCCTCCCCCCTTTCGGTGTACAGCATGACAACCACTAAAGTCCATTCAAAATCCACACAAGACACCCCGGGACTCATTCACTCAGTGAAAACCCATTTCCATTGCCGTGCACGTACTATGAAATTAATTGTAGCCAAACGTTTTGCTACTTGCCGCAACTTACTTCTATGCTAGTTCATTTGCCACGCCTTCTACACACACACACACGTGCAAGTAGCATTAAGGCAGCCTCCCAACTAAGTAAATAATGCGTAAAACAAGTCAAGCGTTTTACGAATTCCCACCCCCTTCCTTACTCTCTCTCTCTCTCTCTCACTCAATTGTAAAACTGTAGCCGCCAACAAAGCAGGGCAAAGTGAAAAGTGGGAAGAGCCTGATGATGGCCAGGATTGCAAGCAAAGCAAGAGTTCTGGACGAGCGCGTGTGCCGGTGTAATTCATTATGCTGACTAACTGCAGGGAACGCTGCTGATGATGAAAAATATTTGTGCACATGTGGCTAGAAGTTGGCTCCCTGCCCCTCCCCGGGTGTATCCACAGTTTGTTGTTATTCTTGTTAAGGCAAAAATTGTCTGTCACTTTGAGACTTCCGTCATCAACAATGCCAAGAGGAGATGCTCCACTTGAGGTGCAAGTGGGAAGCAGAAAGGCACTTCAAAATGTTACAGAAAAGCAATTGTGGCAACATTTTTTGTTGTTGTTGTTTGTTTTTGTAGCATGTTTATGTATTTTGTATGTGAAACAACTTTAATTTGGGTAAGAACCATTAAAGGCTGCCACACTGCGTATGAGTAATATTTATGTAGAACCTTATAGAGGGGTCAACTTGAAATTTCAGTCTTTAATTTGTTAATATTTGTTTTTTTTTGTATAAACAAAACTGCCAACTTAAATAACGAAAATTTAATGCTAAAAACTGTCAGCTTTACCCACATAAGAAAAAAACCCAAGTAAATGAGCAACACACAACAAATTCACACAAAAAAGCATTTGAACAAATGGCATAGAAAATAAAAGTTTTGTTCCTCATTTTCATTTCTTTTTTTTGTTGGTTGTTGGGGCCAACAAAAAAGTTTTTGACAACGAGCTTTGAAAAATTTTACGCCATAAATCAGCGGGGCGTACACACGCACACACACACACACACACTTACACAGTCGTCGTACATGTACGGAATTCTAGAGAGTACAAATAAAATAATTTGGCATAAACAGCAATCAGTTATTTTACTTTAAAAACTTGAATTGTAAATACTTTGGTAAAGTTTATGGTCAACTACATTTTCAACAGCTCCAGTTATTTATATGGCACTGTATAACAAAGTTATGTGTGGATGGAGCGGGTTGGCCTTGACTCACTTGAGCTATTTAATTTTCTATACTTTTCCAGCTTCAAACCCAACGTTGTTTGGCTTAAAGTTAGCAAACGAAATTGCTATTCAGACAACTCTACTTATGTTGGTTGATACATCCCAAAACCCTTTTATTTAAACGGTTATTCCTATGAAAGGAAAAGATTCATTTGACCGATTTTAACGGTTTATCAAAAAGAAAATCCGTTCGAAAACTATTAACTATTGCAAAATGTTTTAAATGATTTTTGTAAAAAAGATTATAAAAAATCGTTGTTTTCGTTTTCTATATTAAATATTGGGGCCTTAAATCTTTTTATACCCTTGAAGAGTGTATATTGAAATTGTCCGGATGTTTGTAACGCATAGAAGGAAGCATCTCCGACCACATAAAGTATATATATTCTTGATCAGCATGACGAGCTGAGTTGATATAGCTATGTCCGTCTGTCCGTCCGTCCGTCCGTATGAACAAACAGATCTCGGAGATGGTAAGAGATAGAGGTTTGACATGTATGGGACAAATGCTTCTTATAGCTGCAGGCAAATCAAGTTTATTTTAAATTTTTGCCACGCTCCCTCCCGCCCCCGCAATTTGGAAAAAACGTTATATCTCCTACAGTTTTGACGATAGACGATTCGTACCTTTTAGAACTAGTTAGTAATTATCAAAATGTATCGATTTGCTGAAGAAATGATAAAGATGGGATGAGCGGTTCTCAAGTTATGACCAAAAATAAATTCCCCTCTCCCCCACCCAATCCCACGCGCTCACAACCAACACCGCATTTTTATTCAACAACGTGTGAGTGAAAGAGAGAGGGAGCGAGAGAGAAACTTAGAGATGAGCGGAGCAGAAACGTTGCATTCAGCTCCTGTTCTTGGTACAGAGTATGACATAGTCGGGCTTGACCGACTTTCTCACTTGTTTTTAATGTGTGCAGCTTTTGTTTATGCCTGCTCGATGGAAAGTCATCTTTGACTAACAAATCTGAATAGAGATAAAATAATTTTGATATAAAAACGGGTTTAAATCAAAATACTGTAATATTTACCTAGGAATATATTCAAAGAAAATCTAACATAGAAGCACACTTTCAAACGCCTCTCTTTTTTTTTTGAGTGATGTTTACTCAATCGTGACAATGAGAACATTGAGCGTGTTCAGCAGCATAAATCGATGACAAAAAATCGACTATTTTTGTTAGATTGTGCTGGTGAACGGGCGTGATTTTGTTAGATGTGAATCTAACAAAGAAATAGTTTGTTAGAATTGCTTGATTATGATTTGTTATCGATAGCACACTGCTGTCAGAAGTAAACAAACAAGCAATTTTAAGAAGGCAAATGCAAAATGAATGAGGAAACCTCCTTGTTTTGAATAAATGAATTGGCAGAGGACGTGGTTTCGCAAGTAGCTCACGGAAATTCGTGCAATGCTCTGAAGGCTCCATTGGTTGTTGCGGAAGAGGAGGGAATCTTGAAAAGCTGCCACTCCAAAAAGGAGAGGTCCTACGCGTAGTAACCACCTCATCAGGGTACATGGACACCTCAACACAGTTTGTCAAGGCGCTACCATTCAGCTTCTCCCAGATTAGAGCTTGATAGGAACGCCCACATCCTCTAACAATATAATCACAAGGAATGAAACCCGGCACCTGGTTACGAAAGAATGGTTCCGACTTGGGCTGTAGCTAGGGTCACGGGGTCCTCGTTTAACCTGAAATCGAAAACATCTTACTGGTCTTGGCTCTAACGGGTCATTGCACTATTGGCAGGCGTGCTGCACGCTTGGGCGTCGGTCAAGGACTCAAAGCTAGAGAAGGGCTCGCGATGGAGTCCCAGCGGGACCCGAGAGAAGTAGGGGATCAGCAAGACGATATTGAACTAAAATTTGTTGGTCGGGATCGGGAGCGAACGGAAACGATTTGTCCTTATTCGCCCATCTCTTCTCTTAGCCCATTGCCACTTTGTTAAAATTAACATTTTTAGACCGTTCTTTGCGGGGTCAGGAGTCCTTTTTAATGGACCCGCCGGGGCAGGGCTTACAACAAAGTTAAAAGCATTAAACGGCTAACAAAGTCGTAAGGAAAATTCAAGGGGAATTCTAGAAGCAGAAGGTCATAAATATTTAGTGGTCAGTTCTTAATTATATTAAGATGTTTGTTGTTAAAATTTAAACTTTCCGCCAACAAAAATATATCGATAACTTTGTTGCCTAAAAATTCTAACAAGTTCGTCACCAGCAGACTAACACATTTTTTTTATTGATGATTTTTGTTAGATGATTAGTGTATGCTGGTGAACACGACCATTCATTGGGACAACCCAAAATTTTGCTCAAAATTTTTGTCGACATAGGAAAATAAGTGTGTTAGAGGGAGACGAACTTAGTCACAATAATTACTTAAAGTGTCAAAAAATGACTCAAAGAGCCAAAATGACAGCAAACAGCTGATTAATATCTGAGTAAAATGCTGACGACGCAGCAGAGTGTGCTTCTATGTTAGATTTTTATTGATATATTATTAAATATTAATAAATCCTTTAAATCCTTTAGTATTAGTTAATTCAAAAATGTGTAGTTGTATTGGTGACTTTCGGTATCGATTTCTTGCTGGGTAGCTGTGGCATCCGATAGCTGCATCCACCAATCGATATTAATCGGATGCGATCGTTATGAGGCGTGTGCCATCGCTGACCTGAGAGTCAGCCCGCGCTTTCGGCTGTCGTCGCTTCAGTTCTTTGTATTAACCACGTAATATTATTATTAAATAAATTTGGTTACACGAATAGCTACAAAGCCAGACATTGCTTTCTAACGGCAGCACTGCGAAGGGTAACGGATCACTTGTTAGTTTCTTGAATAATTTAAGGTGGCACCGGTTTGTTGATTCACTTAAATATTAAGGTGTTATGGACAGTTTGAATTTTTTTTTAAATTTTATTTCTTTGGCTTTTTATAATTTACATATATCGAAATTATTGTAAAGCATTGAATCGCCACTTTTAGTTTACGACATCTCAAAATATTGAAATGTAGGAATAAAAATTTTAATAGCAATTCAGTTACACGTAGAAAGGGGTTAACTTCCACTTACTAATCGCCTATTGTCCTTCCTGTAAATACACAAGAAAGCAATGCCTAAGCGACTGTAATCTCATTCTCCCTTAACAATCTAACTAAATTAAATTTCCAAAAGCAGCTACCAAATCCATTTAACTTAGACTTAAGCAAGTTGTACTGCAACCAATTCCAATTTGAAATTGCTTCGCCACCGCAGGATAATTGTGATAATAACTCCGAGGTCTACCATAAATTTTTCTTATCTTTTCTGATGTGCTCATAAAATAAATTGTAAAATGTACAAAAAGGTTGCCATAAAATGCTGGCAATTTGTATTATTCCTTAGCCTTGGTCCACCCTCAGCCAGACCAATATTAGGCTATTTATTGTGCTAAAATCGATTTGGTTTATCAAATATCGTTTACTCATATCAAATAACATTTTCGTCTATCAGGGACTTACTTGATGCGTCCTTTGTAGGCAATGCTGGTTTCAAATGGTTCTCGTTTTGAACACACACACACTCGCACACACGCACATACACTGGCACAAAAACAAAGCCAATACTAATGCTAAATGGCACGCAGCTTATGCAATATTTATTTGATATTGTATTAAATATTTAATACACTACACGATAAAACACTTTTGCCTCATTAATCTTATACGCACACACTCTTACACACACACACGCAGAAAAGAAGCTGAGGCCTGCCTAATGAAGCCAACGACACATAAAACTACAATTGTTAAGCCTATTGTTTGTTGATTGATACAGGCATCTGCGTCAAGGGGTAGGGGGCGTGGCGGAGTTGAACTTTACGCGATTCTCAGCTCGAGTTAGGCAAAGCGTAGCGCAAAAGTTTCCGTCTATACGTAAGCACTGGCAAAGGGAGACTGTTGAAAAGTTGAGCGCCTGTAAGTATGCAGCAGCTTGCTAGTATAACAGTTGTGGTATAACAGTGAGTGCGCTCTTTTAAAACCATGTTGATTACCTGCTGAAAGTTGAAATAAAAGCCTGACAATGGCCACACGACCTTGCTATGTGCTGATGCCGCAACATCATAAACTTGAGGGGTAAAGTGTGGCCACAAAGTGTGTGTGTGTGTGAGTGTGAGTGTATTTAGTTACACTATTTGTTTTTACAAGAGCTGCCACTAAAGTGCCTACCATAATTATGATTAGATTTATTTACCATAAACTGTGTGGGCGTTTCCGTACATAAATATGTCATTAAATTTAAGTGAATGGGCCACTGATTTCTCTCCCTTTGTGTTTACTTTAAAGATTACATTTCACTTTCGAATGCTTTTACCACAAATGTCATAGCAAAAATTTGACTAGACATCAACAAAGTGGACAGTCTCCACAGCAGCCGTTGGCCAATTTTAAAAATCAGCATTTGGCAGAGACAAAGTTCGTTCCAAATGTAATTGAATTTTTATTGACATTCTAAAGGAACTGTGCAAAGTTTTTTGGGCGGACTGATGATGGTCCTGGGTCGACGTTGCCGCCACTTGAGTGACAGAGTCGGCTGAGAGTCGAAAATGCAAAACAATGAAAATACGCGAACTTAATTTATTTTACTAGAAAATTGTATTGAGCAAGGGAATTTGAGAGCAAAGTTATTGTCCTGCATACTGAAAGAAGGTAGACAGAATAAATGAGATTTTGTTTTATTGGGCCAAATATAAATCTCAGAGCAAATTGGACAGGTAGGAAGTAGTTTTCTTTTGATTTCGCACACAGGCACTAAAGTTTAAGTTTACTGCGGATCGGCTTTCGATATATTCTTAAAAATTGTATTTATAAAATATCCTAACAAAATTATACAAAATTTTTAATACTGCTTGAAAACGGAGTCCGTCTTCAGATGGCTAGTAAACAACATTGATTAAATAACAACATTTTTCATACGATAAATATGCATACATTGATACGGAACAAAAAACCCAATGAACGCCACAAAGTAAGTAGTGCCTTTATATGTGTGCGCAGTTTACTTTGTCCATTTTAAAATTTAGCCTTAGGTTTGTTGGTATGTTTATTATATGTAACATCTCCAGAGTGCAGCGTTCTTTATAGTTACGCTCTTGTTATAGAATTTAATTTTTTTCTTCTATCAAATCAAATTCCGATTCCATTTTGGCTTTAAGTTTTAACAGATGCATTAATTGTGAAGAAAAATTAATTTTAAAAATATTTCCAGTTTGATGAACCGTATAAAGTGAACCCGTAATAGTTTTGTATTCTAAAGTAAAAATGTTTGTAAAATATATATTTCTTAATAAAATATAATAAATTGTTCTGCTGATTACGAGTATGAGCAACTTCAACACATCAATATGCTTGTATATATTATGTATTGAAAAGAAATGCTTGTTGTGACGGACAATTAATGCATTGTTATGATTAAGACGAAAATGGAACTTATATATATTTTTGTTGAAAATTTCCCAAACAAAAACTTATTTTTTATTACCTGTAAAAAAGTTTTAAAAAAAAAGAAGCTTTCTTTTCAAATATGAACTTTCCCCGTCGAATTAGCAATTTTTCTAGATCATATTAAAAAATTATGCGCCTCCACGTATCGACCGTTTTGAAGTTACCGGAGTTGAAGAAGTACGCAGAAGGGGTTTCCTCGACTAAACCATTTGAAAGACTATTTACTTTTTCTGTGCCGAGTTAGTCTTTTCTCACCTTTTTTTTATTCAAAATTTTATGTTTTTCTAATTGCTTAAATTGATTTTATCTATACTCAAATCAAAAAGGGCCTTTATTAGTTTCCTTGTCTTGGTTGCTTATGTGAAATTCTTTTATGAGTTCGCTCCAACATAATAGTTGTAATCGTCTATTTGTATGTTGTAAATAAATGGATCCGAAGTATCGACAGTCCCATTTTTCTCAAAAAAAAGCAGAAAGTGGAATTGGGTTTTGGGGATCTTTATTAGAAATTGTGCGAATTTTCGACGGCCTTGTTGGGTGCAGCCCAATCGGCGTTACATTATTTACGAGCCGAGAAGTTTAGTATCAGCTATTTTATTAGCAAGTTTTGAGGCTTCTTTTCTTTTTTAAAGTTCTGGTTTTGCACTGTATGACAGACATGAACGTCCAACAACCGAAGAAGTATCGTTTTTTAAATGTGTTCTATCACAAAACTTAATACAGATTTTAGGCATGCTTGATTTTGGTCCATAAAGACAATAATCTCTCTGTGAAATTTTGGCTACTTCTGAGCTGATTTTAAACAAAAAAAAATGTATTGTTTGGCTTATGTGTTTCTCCTTACTTCTTCATCCGAAATTTAATCAATTCCAATTTGGTCAACCACATGTTTGAAAACGTCATTAAGTTTTATATTTTTGTGAATTATTTTCGCCATATTTCAAATAAATCGCTTCTTCTTATACAGAAGTTACCTTCTAAAAAAGAGGAATTACTCGTAAAACGCAAAAAATCGCAATTGCAATAAATTGCACAAAACTTATTACTTTTTTCTTCAAATATTTGTATTTATTTGAAAGAGGCCAAATGGGGCCAAACTTTGTGACGGCTTACAGAAGGTAAAAATTTAAAAGTTATTCAACCCTTCCAAGGTGAGGTAGGTTTTTAAGTTATGTGCAAATGTAGCGACATAAATATAAAGCAGTTTTAATTTGATATATATCTTCTTATGTGTCTCTTCATTTTCGATTTTACACCAATGAATTATCTGCAACACAATTCGAGTAACACGCACTTAAAATTGATCAAGCAAAACTAACATCGCAAGCACATTTGTAGAGAAACTTGCATTGATTGACTTTGACGCACAACTGTGTAATAGTAATTTTTTTTTTTAAAAAAAAAAAAAAAAAAATTTTTTTTTTTTTTTTTTTTTTTAAAAAAAAAAAAAAAAAAAAAAAAAAAAATATTTTTTTTTTTTATTTTTTTTTAAAAAAATATTTTTTTTAATCCAATGTGACAACGTTAAGAATTTCAGTAGAAATGGAATCTTTATTTCGGATATATACTTACATTGAGAAAAAAAGGATAGTTTTTGATGATCCTCAGGTTATCGGTATCCATTTGGACTGGATATCCTTTTTGGGATCCATTGGATATTTTCAAAGTCGATTTATTATCCCTTTAATATGATATATTAGAATAAAAATATTTCTTTGATCTTCATTCTTCATCCAAAGGAGCTGAAAAATGTGAAAAGGATATAAAAAAAAATGGATCTTAAAGTGGATACTTCGAATATCCATTCTAAGGGGATCTATTTTTTTCTGTGTAGAAAGTGGGGACCAAGGATTTTGAGTCTCCTCCTACTAAGAGCTAAGAAGATGTAGTAATGCTTCCTCTTCTTTCATTCACTTACAGCTTCTACAGAAGTCGTTCTTAGGCAGCCGATGAGGCAGTGACCCATTGGGGCCCCCAACCAGAACTCAGATGTATTCTCTACTTTTGCGCAAAACACTGTAGGTTGTGTAGGGTTGAACGTGGGCCATGTAAAGATCCCTACGGCGCAAACTAGAAGGTGGCTTCATCGTTGAGGTTATTCATTTCGACCTTGTCAGACAATCTGAGTGAGAATTATACGTGACGGTGCCATAGCTGACAATCAATTACCTCTTTTAAATAGTCAATTATTTCAGTAATTACCAATTGCATGCTTGAAATCATTATATGCGATATAAGATTTTAAATCATATTCATAGGAGCACGAGACTGTCAAAGCAGATTTGAAGATAGTATTTGGCAAGACAAAAGATTGGTATCAAGAGGCAACATTGCTTCGTTCTGGTTTTGGACAGTTTAGATGATATCATCCGATATCGCGATGAACTAAATTTTACAAATGTTTTTATTGAAATTCCGATCCATATTTTTATAAACTCAGTCAAAGACACAAAATTTCAATCTTCAATTGAATCACGTGCTCTCCGGCTATCTTTCTTCCTGAAAACAAAACATTCCGATCGAATGTAGATTTCTTCTCTGGAAGTTAAAATAGGCCAAGGTGGAATTAACAAGGTGAAGCCACAACAACAACAATGTGTGCCTGTGAGATAAAAAGATTTTTCAGAACATTTGGCCCTACAAACAGAAAGAGTCTGCCTTGTCTTCACCTAATTAATTCCACCATGAAATAGGCAACAGGCTTAAAATAAAAATTTTTATTATTAATCTGAGAGTTGTCTCATATTCTGTCTCTCGAAAAGTTCACGTAAATCGACTAAGTCCGAAACGCTATTTGAAAGTTATGATATTTTGATCATCTAGAGAACTATTGATGATAGGGGAATTTTTTTTTCAGTATTGTCATCATATTAAAGGGTGTATAATATGCTGTTTGGTGTTTCAGTGTACATTTTGTGGACTGCCCACGCGTATGCTCAGTAAGGATTGCCATGAACAGCTGCATGAACAGACTAAGGCTGCCTTCACACTGTTCAACACATGACACATGATAGTCAAGTAGTGTTGCTTTTTGTTCTGTTTTAAATTTGAATAGCTTGTCAAATTCATAGAATTTCATGGGGAAATGTGGGCCTTCTATATGTCATGGGTCATGTGTCGAACAGTGTGAAGGCAGCCTAACAAACGAGCAGCGCTGGCAAATCATTAAATAATTTATTTAAATGCGTGAGGTGGACGAGTTGACATGGAATGTCCCTTACTTATATATCAGTGTTACATGTTGATGTTAATTTTATATTAATAAAAGCTTAAAATGATATTTTTCATATCCATAAAACATTTTAAAACTTGATTCAAGCACAAAGTAAGTAAGCACTCAACATGATGTTCTTCTAACACTTAAAACGTTCTCATTAATCTACAACTTAATTCAATCATTTACTTACCACTTACTCATTTTCCAGTATTCAGCTAAAGCTCTCAAGTCATCAGTTGACTTTTTGCATCTCTCAGTTCCATCTCTCCGTCTCAACTAATTGATGTCTTCTCTCTGCACTATCTGCCTCGTAATATGCTGCTATTATCGTTTACAGTTGCCCGCTTTACTGCCCAACCGTTTTGCTCATTACGAGACTTCTCTATCATTCCCTCGTCCTTGATGCTTGTTGCATGGCCGGACTATTAAATTATTTTATATGGCACATTAAAATAAATTACGCACAAATATATAAAAAGCGCAACGTATTTGCAGTTGCCAAGACAAAAGGGGGGCGAGCCAGAGTTGGCCAGCTTCACATGCTCGTATGGCACTTGGCTATTATTATCACTGTCCGGAGTGCCAGCATCATTATTATTATTATTATTACTATTATTGTTATTAGTGTGTGCGCCACTTCTAAGCAATTATGTATGTCCGCTCTGTACCTACGTGATGCAAATTTGCATCAAGCTAAGCGAGTCAGTGAGATTTCGCTTTAAAACTGGGCCAGCTGAGGGGTTTGAGAAGGAGGTATAAGGGTAAAGGATTCTGTGTCACAAATCCCTACCTCCTGCCTGGGCAGCTGTCATAGCAAACCGCAACGCAGCTTTTTGTGACTGGTCAGCAGTTTACTTACACACACTACCATGGGCACAATTTAGTTTTCGAATTTCCCAAAACCAATTTAAAGCTAAAAATCTGTTTTTCTCCATAGTACCTATGTGGCTCTGAAAGAGTTGATTGCGTGCTATTGTCCGAGGCTCTCACATATTTATTTACAATTTAAATGCACAGCCATCATCTCCAGCCTGTAGCCTCCCCCCTCGCCCTACCGTTGGCTTTATTTGCTCTGGCACCGCTTTTTGTGTCGTTTTAATTGGTCCAATCAATTGGACCCAACAAAGGTTTAACGCTTAAATGATTCACCTAGTACACATTCATTAGCCCTTTTCCCTCTCATCCGGATGGCTTTTAATGGCCTCCACAATGAGGCAACGTAACTCATCCAATTCATTCAACGGCGTTGTGGCTACTCTGGTTGCATTAAGTTGCTCTTCCACCTGCACACCAGGTGATACTCCCGCTGCTGTTGACCAAGGCCACACAAAGAGCGTGCTCTGTGTTCCGCTCATTAGGCTGACCATTTCCAGTTTCCTGCGTATGGCCTGTACCACCTGAAGCCGTCCCTGGCAACCGTAGCTAGCCACACTGCCTTGAATGTGAAGCACATCATCGATATTCTCGTAGGGTGTTTGTGTGTAAGTGTCGGTGGGTTCATCAAGTCGACGCTCAAGCAAATCCAATTTCCACAGAGTATCCTCTAGGTAAGCAGTGAGATTTGTGGAGTGAGCCAGACACTCGACTATTTTGGTAAGATTTGCATTCTGCATATGTAAATTGTTGTGGCACTCCGCCAAACTGGCTGGGGTATTAAGCTGGGCAAGTGCTGAGCTCAGCAGTAAAGCAAGGAATGGAAGCAACTGCATGGCCCCAAAGTCAAAGAGCAACTGAATGGGCCAGACCCCTACCAAAAGTTTATAGAGTTTGAAGTGATAATTAATTTGTCACAGTCACCAAGGGACAAAAATCAATTGCAAATTTAACTAGGTGAGCGAGCCATTACACATTGAAAGCTTTATTTTTTGTTAAACAAAATGTTAGGGGAAACTTCAAGCTTTTTTTTCAATTTGTAAAACTAAATATGATTCTGATTAGGTATTTCCGGCTGGCCCCATGTAGGGGGGCCACACATAGACCCCACGGTCCCTAGTGAGGCCGGGTGCTTTATGGTACCAATTCCTTCAGAAGTCCTGTAGGATCCTTGACGTTTAGTCAAATGCCAGTAGTTGTTTGGGGGAGCTCTTGGCTGAAGCTTGGGGAGTGCAGATGTATTAGTCTTGTCGTGGCGATTGCTGGGCAGCTGCAGATGAGGTGTTCTAGAGTTTCTGCTATTTCAGGTTCCTTGCATTTCCTGCAGGTGTCTGCTGTAGTGACCAGTTAATATGCCTATAAGCAGTCTGCAGTCTCTTCTTTGGAGCTGCAGCGTATAGTGCGTGAGTTTTTTGTCTCTCTTCTTGCACATAATTTTAGAGATTCTGCAGCCGGTCGTGTTCTTCCACTTTTCCTCTGCTTTTTTCTATCTATCTATCGCTATCTCTTCCATCTTGCTGTATAGCGTCTGTAGGGAGATAGGTATGTTTAGTGTTGCTTCTTGGCTTAGTGCGACCCCGTTTGCCGTTTCGTTTCCATCAATGCCCTGGTGGCTGGGAATCCAGTAGATTTGCACCTTGCTGGAGGTGCTGTGGGAATCTAATGCTTCTCTGCTTGCCAGAACTTTTTGGATTTTGCTTTGATTGCCGCTTGGCCGTCTACGAATATGTTGATTTGATCGTTTGGTGCATGTAATTCTGCCAATTCAGCTGCTTTCCTTATAGTGAAGACTTCCGCCTGGAATATAGTGCAGTGGTTTGGCAGTTTGTAGGAGAGTTTCAGTTCCGGTTCCTTGCAGTACACGGCGGCTCCGACTCCTGAGGCCATCTTTGAGCCGTCCGTGAAAAGGTGCATTGCTTCCTGAGCCAGCCCTGTACGCCAGTCTTCTGGTCCCAGTAATGCTGAAGTTGGTTTTTGGGATCATGTAGTCCGTGCTACTGTTGATCTCTCTGCCCACTGTGCTGTGTCCATAGCTTTGTAGAGCCATGGTGCCTGCCGCACAAAGACGTTGGGCCGTCCTGTGTGCAGTGAGGCGTGCTTGGATGTCCAGGGGGTTGACACCTAAGATGTGTTCCAGTGCTTTTGTTGGAGTAGACCGCAGCGCCCCCGTTATGCAGACCATTGCCTGCCGCTGAGCCTTTTCCATCAGCTTTAGATATGTGACCTCTTCTGTGGCTTGCCACCTTGTTGGCGTATAATGCGGAGGTGACTTGCATCGCCTGCCTCTCCGCAAAGTGTTTGCGGCCTTCTTCGATCTTTTGCTCGGCCCACGCCAGCTTGCTGCTCTTCTCTGGGGTAAGCTTGCCGCTGCCATCGAGTCGCGCTTTGATCTTCAGTGCCGCCTTATATTGGGCCTTCGCTCGCATGCCTTCCTTTGTCCTTTTTTGGGCCTTACCTTACAAGAGGTGCTAGAACCCGTCTGGACTGGGGAAAGCAGCAGCTTTTCCTCGGCCTCCGTATTTATAGAGCCGCCGTGCGACTCGCAGTCCGAGTCTGTATCGACTGCGGTACCACGCCACACTTTGGCTTTTATCGTTGTGGCAGTAGCTATACAACTGTCTTGGACTGCTCCAACCGCGACAGAGGTTTGGCCGCTGGCGACACGAAGAAGGGATTTCTCCCCACCGTGCCCGCCGGTGGTAACAGTCACGCCTTCCACCGACGTTTGGGCTGATATCCCAGCCCGAGTTTGGTTCTTAAGGTTGTTCATTGGAAATGACCATTGTGGTTGCATTTTGTTCTTGGGTACCACCCCATAGCATTTATGCCTACTGCCCAACTAAAGCTGGACAGAGCTGACCATCACCTTTGCTAGACACTGCATTTCCTGGGTTAAACGCGTATAATGGGACTCTGCTTTAAGCACGAGGTACATACAGTGTCCATTGCCCAGCCGACCACCTTAGGGGAGTTTCCGTCAGGAAATCATCATATTGTTCAGTATCAGGGATACTCAACATTAAATAAAAAAAGAAATTAAAATAAAATTTTTTTTTTTTTTTATAACTAGGAGAGGGGGCAGTGTGTGCATTGGGGCTCTGCCGCAGCCGACTGCAAAATCACACGTACGCTATAAGCATCGACAGCTACTTATATTTGCTTGTGCTTGTATGCGTGTGAAAAATGTGACGATATGTGTGCATGCCCATCTCTGATCTAGACCAATATGAGTTGTAGTGTTGCTATTCCTAACTGTCAACTCTTATGTATGTTTAAAGTTTCACAACAAAATCATTTATTTCGCCCACTAAGCTTTTCGAACGATAATAAAATTAAAGTATTTTAAGGAGTTTGTTTTTAAATATTTTTAAATTAGTCTTTTCTTTCTAATACACAGATTTCAATTAAATTAAACACACAAACCCATGTGCAGAATTTCCTCCTTCCCTTGTTTTGTTCATTTGTAAAATTGGAACTCGTTATGAGGGCTCACACATCCATTCACATTTACATCTAAATAAAATAAACATGTGTTCGTGCCCGCAGTTTGATTTTGTTATTTTTATGGTTGCGCGTTACGCATACCCCAATAAAAATAGTATTTTGCGGCGAACACAAAATTAAATTTCCAATTATGTGCCTATGGATCACATTATTTTGATTTGATTTAATATTGCATTTTGCAATTAGACAGCCCAGCAAAATGCTAGATAAAGTTGGCATATTTGTTTTAGCCAAATTGATATTAGGACATGAAAATTAATTGATTCACATTATGAGTGTGATTTATTGAATTATTCATAGTATTACACAAACGTTGGCACCTTTAGTAAACAGCTAAAAACTCGGCTTAAAGGCAAAGTGAAAGCACTGACAAGTTGATCCCATACAAAAAGAGGAAGGAAAAGGAAAAATGTGCTGGCTATCAAAACATCTCCATGTTTCAAGCCAAAGACTATGCCAATCCAATTGAATTATGTTGCCAAAAAAAACAGAAATAATAAGCTGTCAGTAAATTGAGTCAGGTAGGTGGGCTTAGTCAGGCCTAAACCAAAAACATGGCCCTCTTTGCTTTCGTGCTTTAATTTTGCAAATTTGGACTGAAAATGTTGATGCTAGCAATTAGCATTAAATATGCAATATGCCTGGAAGTGGAAAGTTGATCAGATTAATAAAACATTCTAATTAGTCGAGCCAGTTGACCTGACGGTTTAATGAATTTTTTTTTGTGGGAAATTTCAATCAGCTTCACAAAATCTACAACTGAACAAAGAACAGTTGAGATGGGTTGAAAAAAGATTTCAAATATTCAAGCAAATATTTTGAGGATTTCAAAAATGTTGTTAATTCTTATAAGAGAATTCTTTCTTCTTTCACATAAATTTCTTTTTGGCTCTCTTACAATCAGAATAGAGCAGAGCAAATCCAAAACTGTTATACACATTGCATACTTTTTGGCATTGCTGGCGTACAATTTTTATATTTCATGCAGGCTTTGCCAAATATTTTCCACGCTAACGTTAAATTTTTGGCTTCGCCAGGTCAAAGAAATTAAAATAGATTTTATTATTTAGCAGAAGAAAACAAATAAAGCAAATTCTTTTAATAAAACGTATCTTCTAACAAGTTTAAGCTTTAATGGAGACTGGCAGAGATAAGCAAAGAACTGCAGTGCACACATTTGCCAAGAAAATAAAATAGATGAGGCAAATACATATATGAAGAAAGAAAGAAAACTTTGCCAAAGAGACACCGCACGCACACACACACAGACAAATCATGGAGCAGAAATATCTATTTAATAACGGCAAGAGAAATTACACTGCAGCATTTTAGGGGCCAAGCATGTGAGTCGCAGTCACAGTCGCTGTGTGTGTGTGTGTGTGTGCGGTATTACGACTGCATTAATTTATGTACAAGAAACGCCATTTCAATGGCATAGCACAACGATGCACAGCACGTACTTGCGATCTCTGAAGCTGCGGCCAAAAATTCAGACAGGCATTAAGAAGATGCAAAACCAGTGGCAGGAAGTGGCATACATGGCCTGGCAAGACTACAGCTCTGTCTGCCTGCGACTTAAACTGCTTAAAGTTTTCCCCCTGGTTAACCAAACATTTGCCCCACTGAGTGTATGGTATGTGTGTCCTAAACAAACTACAGCCAAACAAAGCTGGTCTCCTATTTTTTCTGCTGGCTGACCCGCTGTTTTGTCCCACAACATTCTGTTGCTTATTTCCCTTTCCTTTCCTGTGCATTGTTAACTTGTAATTTACATCCAAATGGAATGATGGGTGCTGAAGCGGCTGCTCTTTAAACACACGTGTGCCATGGTTGTGAGGGAAGACTAAATGTTTTGTTTACATACAAGGAAGTTGTAGGTGGTGATTGATTTGTGGTGTAGAAGTTGTAAAAGCAGTTCTTTATAATCAGAAAATTATTTTTAGAAATAATTGTATTATATATTATATCTCTATAAATATAAAAGAGAGTGTCCTGACTGATCCCTTAATTCACTGACTGACTGACTGATTGGCAATCATCGCAGAGCCCAAACGGTAAGAGATAGAGGGCTGTAATTTTCACAGGAGTTTCCGTTGGTGGTGAAAGTGCGTACTAAGACGGGGTTTTGAAAAATTCCACCCGGAAAAGTCGGAAAAGCGTCGGAAAAATTTGTATGGGAAAAATGTTATTTTTCACTCGATTGACTTGTAACTTGGTTTGTAAGCTTAGTACGCGAAATAATTCGACCCATGTTTTCCCGATTTTGGAAAATCCGCCCACGAGGAAAATGGCCGGAAAATTCTGCATGCAAAAAACTATTTTTCATCCGATTGACTTGAAATTCGGTTTGAAAGGAAAGTAGGTGAAATGAATTGAAATGTGATTTTTCGAAGTTGGAAAATTTGACCCAACGGTCGGAAAATTCCCGGAAAATTCTGCATAAAAAAAACTATTTTTCATCCGATTGGCTTGAAACTCGGTTTGTAAGGACAAAATACGAAATAATTTGAAATGTGGTTTTTCAATGTCGGAAAATCCGACCACGAGGAAAATGGTCGGAAAATTCTGCATGCCAAAAACTATTTTTCGTCCGATTGGCTTGAAATTCGGTTTGAAAGGACAGAATACGAAATAGTTTGAAATGTGATATTCCGAAGTAGGAAAATTTGACCCAACGGTCGGAAAATTCCCGGAAAATTTTGCATGAAAAAACTATTTTTCATCCGATTGGCTTGAAACTCGGTTTGTAAGTACAAAATACGAAATAATTTGAAATGTGATTTTTTCAATGTCGGAAAATTAGCCCACGAGGAAAATGGTCGGAAAATTCTGCATGCAAAAAACTATTTTTCATCCGATTGTCTTGAAACTCGGTTTGAAAGGTCAAAATCGGAATTAATTTTTGTTTTTATATTCCGATGTTGGAAATACCGCCGGGAAGCCCACTGGGATGTGGGTGGAAAGTGGGTGGCAAGTGGATGTAAAGTGTGTGGAATGTAGCGGGAATTAGGAGCGATGTGGGTGGGATGTGGGCGGGAAATGGGCGGGAAGCGGGTGGTATGTGGGCGGGAAGTGGGTGGGATGTGGGCGGGAAATTAGCGGGAAGTGGGGGGATGAGGGTGGGATGTGAGTGGAATGTGAGCGGGATGCGGGCGGTAGGTGGGCGGGAAATTGGCGGGAAGTGGGTGAGATGTGGGTGGGATGTGGGCGGGAAATTGGCGGGAAATTGGCGGGAAGTGGGTGGGATGTGGGCGGGAAGTGGACGGCGGAAAGAGGGTGGGAGTGCGTGGTATGTGGGTGGGATGTGGGTGAGATGTGGGCGGAAGAGGGCGGGAAGTGGGTGGTATGTGGGCGGGAAGTGGGTGGTATGTGGGTGGTATGTGGGCGGGAAGTGGGTGGGATGTGGGTGGAAAATGGGTGGTAAGTGAGTGTGCGTTGTTGTACTATTGAAGGCGCAGCGAAGCGCGACGGGTTATTTGCTAGTCTATATATATAAAACTGTTCAACCTGACTAATTGACTGACTGGTGACCGTCGCACAGCCTAAACCATAAAAGATAGGAAGATGAGATTTTCACAGTATTTTTATCTTATGCTGAAAGTGAGTACTAAGAACGGATTTTGGAAAATTCTGTCGGGAAATGTGGAAAATTCGCGGAAAACTTTTGTATGAAACTTTTTTGTTTTTTGTCCGATCAAGTTCAAACTCATTTTCAAAGACCTATATGAAAATTCAACAACAACTGCATACCAATCTTCCGGAAAATTCACCCCCCCTGGGTGAAGAGTGGGTGGTCAAGGTTGTATGGGCGAAACTTTAGTTGCCAGCGATTAGCGCCAAACTCATTTTCAACATAACTCATAGCATAACATAAAAAAAGTGACTTTCAAATTTTAAAAAATCTCTCCTCAAAATCGGAAAATTCGCGGAAAACTGTTGTATGAAACTTTTTTCTTTATTATCCGATCAGATTCAAACTCATTTTCAAAGATCTATATGAAAATTCAACAATAACTGTGTTCTAATTTTCCGGAAAAACCCACCCGGAAAAGTCGAAAAATCCGCACACGAGGTAAATGGCCGGATAATTCTGAATGCAAAAAACTATTTTTCATCCGATTGGCTAGAAACTCGGTTTGTAAGTATAGAATACGAAATAGTTTAAAATGTTATATTCCGAAGTTGGAAAATTTGACCTGACGGTCGAAAAATTCCTAAAAAATTCTGCATGAAAAAAACTATTTTTCATCCGTTTGGCTTGAAACTCGGTTTGTAAGGACAAAATACGAAATTATTTGAAATATAATAATTCAATGTCGGAAACGCCGCCCACGAGGAAAACGGCCGGAAAATTCTGCATGCAAAAACTATATTTCATACGATTGGCTTGAAACTCGAATTGTAAGGTCAAAATGAGAATTTATTTTGTTTTTAATTTTCCGATGTTGGAAATACCGCCGGAAGTGAATGGGATGTGGGTGGGATGTTGGTGGAAAGTTGATTTGGAAGTGGGTGGAAAGTTGTTTTGGAAGTGGGTGGAAAGTGTGTGGTAAGTGGATGTAAAGTGGGTGGAATGTGGAGGGAAGTGGGTGGGATGTGGGTGGGATATGGGAGGGATGTGGGTGGGATGTTAATGGGAAGTGAACGGGAAGAGGGCGAGAAGTGTGTGGTATGTGGGTGGCAATTGGGTGGAATGTGGGTGGGATTCAGGTGCGAAGTGGGCGGAAAGTGGGTGAGATGTGGGCTAAAAATGTGCGGAAAGTGGGCCTGAAGTGGGTGGTAAGTGGGTGTGCGTTTGTTCTATACTGTTGAAGGCGCAGCGAAGCGTGACGGGCTATTTGCTAGTGTATATTATAAATAAATTGACACAAATTATTGTGCTGTCTTTTATTTGGAAATGATCTTTTTAACAGAACCGTGGGATATGTCTTTAAGATCCAGTGGATATTAAAAGGATATTTATAATAAATCCATGGGATATGTCATTAAGATCAATGGATATTAAAACGATATTTTAAAAAAAAGATCAAAAGGATATTTCAAAAAGATCCAATGGATATAGAAAAATGGATATTTTTCAACAGTTCAAATAGATAGTTAATAAATATCCTATGGATCTTTTAATTTCCTTTTTTCGAAAATAAATCGACTTCGAAAAGATCCAATTGATCTTAAAAGGATATTTAACTATCCAGTCCATATGGATAGTTAAAAATCAACCCAAGGATCATCAAAAACTATCTTTTTTTTTCTCAGTGTAGGAATCTGTCACAAAAATTGGAAAACTGCAGCCATTAAGAACAAGTGTAAATGTAGGAGAGAGTTTAGAGATGTAAAGATACAATAAGGCGGGAATATCGAATATCGAGGTTCGTTGACGGAATTCCGATTAGCTGATCGTGTCGTATACGTATTGTTTGTGGACAATTTAAAGGTTTTTGAAGAAGTTAAAATTATTAAAATTTTCTGATTTTGTTATTTATTATGCACACTCTAAAAGCAATAATTAATGAAGGTATCTGTTCACCTTATCGTAGTCCACCCTAGACTAGGGTCCCTAGTGAGCACAGTACGGAGTATTGAGCAGTGAGTAGCTCAATTCAGGTTACAGACTATCGAATTTAAAGTACTGGTCATCGAGTATCTAGTACTGAGTATCGATTACTGAGTATTGAGTACATTTAGTAGTACTAAGCAAGGCATACTAACCCATGGTATAATTAACAAGGTAGTGTCGTCAGAAATTCCAAGTAGAGAGTAGGTACCAGTTGATATGAACATGTGAGAGCACGTTGACATCCCCATTGCTACTAAGTTTTTCACCATTCAACTGGTACCAGAGGCAGCCTACTGTGACTTCACCTGGTATGAGTTCCACCATGTACTAACCTATAGGCTGACTCGCACCTCAGAACTCCGTATATTTGTGTCAAAAGAGCGAGACGAGAAGGGTTTTAAAAAAAGCTTCTAAGTAACACACAAAAAATACGTCCGCGGAGATGCTTTGCTTACAACAGTTGCTTACAGACTGAAATTTTCCAAGTTGTAGAGAGCTAAGAGGAGTAAGCCTACCTAGTTTAGTATGCCTCGGATAAGTATTGTACTGAGTATCGAGTTCTAAGCAAAGAGTACTAAGTATAAAGTAAATAGTATCGCGAGCTTAAAAACAATTTTAAGTTTTTCGCGATATTAAACCAAGAACCAAGAAGCTAACAAAATATTCGATACTGTCACGTGCCTCCTGAACTAACTCAACTGACTTTTTTCCAGGATTTGAGGCATTTGTTAAACCTTCCATCCACTTATAAGTGGACCCAAAACTTGAAAGTTGAGATTTTTGTACCCAATATCCTTTAATAGAATTCCAGTTGTCCCTTTTCCAGCCCTTTAACCTGTCCCAGTTCCGTCCTTTAATTTATGCTAATTTTCTAGACTTGGATGCAAAGCGGACAGCAGCCACAAAAAATGTCCGGGTAATGACAATGGCTTCCTGTAAGTGAAGCAGCTTGCCACAAAACCCCACACGTGACACACCCACACCGTACACCGTTCACCGTTCACCGTACAACGTTCAACATTTAACTTGCTGCACTTAAAGTCGTTTTGCATAAAATTTAGCCAATTGAACATAAGTGGCAGGCTAATTGCTTTGGGAATACCAAATGCAAAATGCAAATGTGTCACTATTTATAATTTAGTTAAAACGAAACACAGCCAACATTATTTATTTAAAGCCACAAAACAGCATGCAAAACGCAAATGGAAAATAAAAGTAAAAGTAAAAGGCAAACTGTGAGATAAATCGTGTTGAGGCAGTGGAAGTGGGTGAGTCTCATTATTATGCTCAACACTTAGTTGGCAATATTTTTGCCGCACGACAGCCTCGCCACGCCCACGACCTTCACACACAAAAACACACTCGTCAGGGCCCAAATGCAAACAACTAACTGGTGTGCGCGTCCCAAAAGTAGACTAAGCGTTCTGTCTGCTCGACTATGCCATCTGCTTGTTGTTCATTTTTTTGCTGTCAGTCAGTCAGTCACTTAAGCATTCATGCAGCAGAGGCAGCAGCATCCGCAGCACCTTTTTCTTAGTCAGTCAGTCAGACGCCGCCAGGCATGCTCTGAATTTTTGAGCATCCGCAGATCCTTTACCCGGAACCTTGAGACAAAGCGTCGCTCCCGGCTAGGGGTGAAGCTGGAAAAGTGCGTGTTGTGTGTGAGTTGTTTTTCCCTGTTTATCATTATTCATCAGGGCGCGTATTTATTTGCAGTGATTTCATTTTAATTTCATTAAAATTATGTGACAGAACTTAATTGGTTTTCATTTGTTTAACGAGGCCGAAGGGGAAATCAGTGCGAAAGATAAACAAGGTACTATGGAAAGTTCTACCATTTATTTGACAAATTAAACTAAAGGAAAATAAACTGAAAGCTTTCAGTGAAAGACTTTAGTCAATCAATGCGTTTTTCATTTGCACTTATAATTATTCAATTATGCAATTTCTTTTCTTTTTATTTATGTCTTACACCATTTGCACTGAAATTAGCATTCTGTGGGTCGAAAGTGCATTATAAGCCACACACACAAAATGTCCCACACAGTCAAGGCCTCTGGCAGAACACAACAGAAAACACAACACACAGCATACAAATTGAGTTGCATAACTTGTGCCGAGGTAAGTCGAGTCATTGAAATGCAATGCCACTTACACACACACACACTCGCACACACACAATGCTAACTAACAACGCATGTAAATGTCAGGCACTGACATTAGCAACAGCAACATATATCCAGACCAGAGGACATTTCTAATCATAAGTGGGAAAGTGTGAAGAGGAATTGTGTACGTGATGTTGGCCAAATAATTAACATTATTTCGGTCAACTTAAGTTATAGAAATGTGCTAAGCCAGCCAGTGGTTGAATTAATCTAGCACATAATCTGGGATTCTTAAGAAAGGGCAATCAAATAGGGCCAATCGATTCATTGAAATTTTAGCACAGGTAATTGGTCTTAAGAGTCTGTAAACAAGAGTCAGTGAACTCAGGTCATTGAACAAGAATAAGAGTCAATAAAGCAAAAGTCACTTAAAAAGAGTCGCTGAACAAGAGTCAGTGAATAAGAGTAACTAAATAAGAATCAATAAAAAAGAAAAAGTCACCGAAAGAGTGGCGCTAAACAGGAGTCACTGAGAGAGAATAACTAAACAAGAATCGCTGAAGAAGAGTGACTAAGCCCTAAATAATAATGACTGAACAAGAATCTCTGAAGAAGTGTCCCTGAAGAATAGTCATTAAATAAGAACCACTTGACAAGTATTACTGTTGAAAAGTCACTGAAGAATAGTCACTGTATAAGAGTCACAAAATAAATGTCACTGAAGAACAGTCTCTGAACAAGTGTCATTGAAATAGAGTCACTGATAAGAAACATTGAATAAGAGCCACTAAACATGAATCACTAAACAAAAATGGCTGAAAATGGATGAGTGGCTGAATCAATGAGAAAGAGTTAATGAACAGTAGTAGAGTCGCCGGAATAGATTAGTCGAGCAAGAGTCTCAGAACAAAAATCATTGAACAACAGTTACTAAACAAGAGTCACTGAGAAAGACTCACTGATGAAGAGTCACTGAAGAAGAGTTGCTGAAGAAGAGTCACTAAAGGAGAAGTCACTAAAAAGGAGTCACAAATAAAGAAACACTAAAATATCGAAACAAAACAACTGTCTCTGAAAAAGAGTGGCTGAACCAGAGTCATTGAAGAGGAGTCACTTAAGATAAGTTATTCAAGAGGAGTCACTAAATAAGAATCACTGGACAGGAGTCAATCAACAAAAGTCAACTAACAAAAATCACTGAATAAGTGTCACTGAACAAGAATCTTTAGTCAAAAGTTACTAAGAAAGGAGCACAAAACAAGAATAAACGAGAGCGTAAGTTAAAGTCGGCTCTAACCGACTTCGATATTCCCGTTATTATTATTTGTTGTTGGGGAAGTGGTGCACCGCGACCAATTTTGGTCTATTGTGCCCCCCTACTGAATTTACAACTCCCCTAGCAGCCCTAATTCCTGTACAAAAGTCAGGATTTTTGTGGGTTCTAAGTTACTGATATTGCTTGGGTGTAGAATATGTTTCCCAAATCTGTTGAGTCTGCGCCTCGCTAGGGCATCGCAGTGTACTAGTATATGCTCAGAGGACTCCTCCTTCTCTTCACAGTATCTGCACAGCTGGGTGTTTGTTATTCCCAACTTGTACATGTGGCTCCTCAGTCTGCAGTGACCCGTGTAGAGCCCTGTCAGAATTCTGAGGGCATTCTTTCCTTGTTGGATTAACTTTTGAAACCTTTTGAGGTCGTGGTTCCCTATTAATGCTTTAGCTTGTCTCATTCCCCTGGTGTTTATTCCTTTCTTAAAAGTCCTTTTATTGTGTGTTGGCCTATGCCGCAGTAAGGTTCTGGCCCTACCATTGCGGTGGCTGCACCCTTGCGTGCCAGTTCGTCGGCCAATTCGTTTCTGGGGATGTTGTTGAGTCCCGGTATCCATCGTAGGGTCAGGTTGTTCCTGCTGCCTAGTTGGTCCAATTTGTTCTTTGTCTCTAAGACTAGCTTAGAGGTGAACTTATTGCTACTGAGTGCTTTAAGCGCTGCTTGGCTATCGGAGAGGATAGCTATTTCTCTATTATGGTAGTTCTTCCCCATATTACGGTCTGCACAACGGGAGATGGCACATACTTCAGCTTGAAATATGCTTGTGAATTCTCCCATTGGTTCAGATATTTTCGTTCCTGGCCCTGCTACCCCAAGTCCGGTTCCTTGGGGCGTTAGGGACCCGTCTGTATACCACATAATTGTGTGTGGTTTCATTTTATGTGTCTCTTCAAGTGAGATCCATTCTCTCTTATTACTTTGGTGTACAGTGAAATTCCTGTCAAAGTGATACTCGGCCACCATTTCGTCTCTGGGTTGGAGGATTAAAGGGATATACCCGTTACTCATGAAAAAACATGTTTAACAGTGTTCCTGCGTTCCTTAGGGTGAGCATCCGAAAAGTATGCAACATTTTTTTAACTCGGCTATTTATCACTTTTTTGCTCATAACTTGAGAACCGCTCATCCGATATTTATCATTTTTTAGGCAAATCAATACATATTACGAATGACTAACTATCTTTAGAAGGAATATATTATTTATCTTCAAAACTGCGGGAGATATGATGTTTTTCCAAATTCCGGGGGCGGGAGGGGGCGTGCCAAAAATTGAAAATAAACTGGATCTGCGTGCAAGTATAAGAAGCATTTGTCCCATACATGTCAAACCTCTATCTTTTACAATATCTGAGATCTAGGTGTTCATACGGACAGGCGGACAGACTGACATTTCTATATCGACTCGGCTGTTGATGCTGATCAAGAATATATATACTTTATATAGTCGGAAATGATTCCTTCTGCCTTCTACATACATTTGCACGATTTTAGTATACCCTTTTTACTCTACGAGTAACGGGTATAAAAAGTCACTGAGACTCTTAGTCTGTGAAGAAGAATCCCAAAACAAAAGTCACTGAGATAGAGTAACTAAACCAGAGTCACTGAAAATGTGTAACTGAACAAGAGTCGTTGGAGGTGTCACTGAAGAAGATTAACTAAATAATAATCACTGGACAAGAGTCGTTGAACAAAATTCATTGAAAAAGATGACATGTTCACTTTAAATTGTGACCTTATCCTAATTGCCTTTAAATCCAAAACTGAATCCTCTAGTTGCTTTTGCTTTCGATTGTCAGCAATCATGGCACTCCTTTCCGCTTTGAAAAAAATGCTTCAAAAAATTTTTTCTCAAATTAGCCTTCTTAAATATATAAGACGACAAGCTTTGGCGCGTCGAGAAGAACGAATAATATAATAAGCTTGCTAGTGCTGAAAGACATTTTTTTTTTATGTAATTTTTTTTTTATGTAAAAAATTATTTATTTAATTCAAACTTTTTTCTGTCTTATAGATGTAGGTTTCACAAATTATTGTTTATTTTGGGCAAAGTTCACAAGAATGATTATATTAAATGAATTAAGACGATTGAATATTGATTAAAGATAAACGATTAACTTCAAACTTAATAAGACCGACTTCTTGGCAAAACTTGGACACTTCTCCTTGCTCCATGACAACTCAATGTTAACTCTATGACGGCAGGCCAACGACTCGATGACGACTAACTCACACTGCTCACGACCTCGTTTGGAGCATCGATCAACTAAGAGAGACACAAAGGAGAGAGAGAGAGTACTGCAGACTAACTTTGGCAGATGCCATAATTGACGTCGTTGCTTAAGCCAGAAGGGCACTTCTACTAGTCCTTATATTCCCAATCCCACGTAGATACATATTTAAGGAATAATTTCTGAAATTAAAAAAAAAAATTTGCGACGTCATTTCTGGTGACCTAAAAAAATTTTCATGGAATGTGGGTGAAGATATCGAATTTAATAACGTAGTCTGGATTTAGAATCCTGCTCTCATTGTTCTGTTTCTGCTAGTCCTAATCCTGTATTTTACCAACCTATAAACCGATTCTATGCAGTGCATCTCATCGTCTTTAAGCCCTTTAACTCTCTTAAAAACCAATTTCAACTTAAATCTGCAAGGATTGAAGGCTTTATGACTGTTGCTGCCTTTACTTTCACTACTCAGCTCTAACCGTTATAAGTGATCCAAGATAATTTCCCGCAATAATCGCAGCAATTAAATTTATGACCTTTCCTCCCCCCCTCCCACGTTTTTTTCCTTCACCAACCAAACAAACTGTCTGAGTGGGCTTCAAATTTTACGAGCGTTTATAACGAGGTCATAAAAACAAGGCGTGGCATTCTCTTTCACAAAACATAAATCAAATCGTACGCAGCTAAAACTACAGGCAGATGCCCCTAAATATTACGCATACGCCATGTTAGCACTTTATAAACGCATTAGTGGGAGAACAGGCATCGTGCTATCATATCAAAACACAATTTGCAAGTTTAACGACAAAAGTGCCAAAAAAATAGAAGTTAAAGCATTGATACTATATTTATGACTGTGAAAATATATTATTTGTGACCATTGTGAGCCATAAATCATACGATTAAATGGCACAACACGTGTCCAGATAAATAGTCAAAATAGAGGAAAAATATTTCCTTTTTTTTTATACAAATAGCTAAATACCTACCCCTGAGGCTTTCGGACATTAAACTCAATGAATTGAAAGAAATTTTTTTTTAGCTAGAGGTCAAATAGCTGAAGTATGCACTGAGGCGTGGCTGCTGGGCGTAGCCATTAAAGGCGACTTCCGCAAACAATAAATTTTACCCACCAAAAACTGAAACAGGGGTGGTCCCAAATGGGTGGAAGCAGTGAAAGCTTACGCATCAATTTTATTACTGACAGCTTTTTCGGCGACGTTGGCGGCATGATTAAATTTGGAAGCACGTTGGTCCGCCACTTTTTGAGCTGACTGTTCAGTTTTGATGCTGCGTTAATTTGTAAGGCTTATTAATGCGGCCGCTTAGCAACTGAGGCCACAATAAATGGTGAGAGAGCAAAATAAAGTGAAGACCGTGGAAAATGCAGCGAAGCTGCAAGTTTTTTTGCAGAAAAGAAGCAGCTAAAGCGCCAAACTGAATGAAAGCGTTTAGAGGAAAAGCATAAACAGAATCTAGAGGGTGAGTTGCTTAAGTTTGAAAACTGAAAAGATTAATAAAGATGAGAAGTGCATAAAATTTGTTATGCAATATGAGTTGGACTTATTCCGCAGAGACTGATCAGATATAAAAAAAGTAAATTTATTACTTTGCATAAAAATTTAGTAAAATCAGGCAAAAATAGTTTAAGTAAAAGGGGAAAAAAGTCCAAAGAATTTATTAGAAAATATTTTAAGGGTCATTAACCTAATGTCTCTAGTGAATATGCATTTATTGTGATTTTAAATCTCAGAAGCTGAGACAGTTGCTTAGTTTACTTACAGTTGGCTCTTAAGCATCGTCAGTGAATGTGAAGAGGAAGAAAAAAAAACGCTAAACTAGGCTGTAAATTTGAAGTTGATTTTATCTTTTCTAAAAGACTAAATCCCTGAGCATTTACCTTTAGAATACATATAACCGCGTCTGGTATAACATAAACTACTTCAACCTGATCCTGGTGACAAATTTTCACCTTAGATCCAGTCTTCAAAAGAGATTGTAAAAGCATTCAAAATGCTGCCTTAAACGCTGTTCCATCTGAATCAATTCTGACAGACAGTTTCGTCATCCAGCTGCTTTGAAGAGGAGGCCTAGAATCGAGTATTTGTATTTATAAAACTAGAGATCCCTAACTCCAACAGGGTCAAAAGAAACCTTGATGATTTCAAACAAAATAACACAATTACACGAATTTGGAGACTCCAAAAAAGAAAAGGTCTTAGTTCTGATGCCAAATAAATTTTGGACATGATCTACGAAAGACAGCGCCTTAACAATTAAAGAAATTAAACACTACTAGTAAATGCTAAATTGAAGGTACAACAGAATGTTGTGAGTAAGATGGTGCAATTATGGCTATTACTCTCCAAGCGGAGTTCGGACCCGTACGTAGGTAAATTTATAACACAAGCATGTCAAGTGTGATTCCTCATATTTGTTCTAAAAATTTCAAAATTATCGGGCTAAATCCAAAGAAAAGAAAATCATTAAAAGCCTATTATTTTGGGACTTCGAACTATCTCACCAACTAAAACCTTACACTGTAAAAAAAAACTTATTCCATTCCAGGATTTCCGAGATCAATTTATGCTGGGACTCGAACCTTGGAACTCCGAACCAACTCGAGTATTAGCTCTAATCAAATCGTGGTGTCGAACACGTATTTAGACTTAGATTTATTATTTCCCAATACAAAAAGTCAGGATCTTATAAACTAGCATTGGTCATTTTTTTTTTTTTTCAAGTATTCCCTAACCTACAGGCTACGTATTTAAGAATGTACGCATGGAATCTTGTTGACATTTTACCGCTCTGAGCGCAACAAGAGCCGTGGAAAAGTTGACTAGACATTCACTTACAAAACGTGGTAGCCGAGGAACAAGTCCCCATGGAAGCAAAGTGTTATATTTATACCCTTGCAAAGGGTATTATAAGGTTGTCAAAAAAAGTCTTGCGGTATTTCCGCAAGCTTGTCTTTGCATGCGCGTAGTTCTAGTTGTATTCGTCGCATCAGTTCACGCTAGAGCTTTTTGTAAAGCTCTTTTCACGTGCTAACACGTCTTTGATTTATTGTTCTTTGTTTTTAGTCGTTCGTGAGTTATAGCGTCGCAAACATGGAGCAAAATAAAGAGAAAATACGGCATATTTTACAGTACTACTACGATAAAGGCAAAAATGCATCTCATGCTGCCAATAAAATTTGTGCAGTTTATGGACCCGATACAGTTTCCATTTCCACCGCACAACGATGGTTTCAACGTTTTCGTTCTGGTGCAGAGATGATCGAAGATGCGCCACCGTCCGGAAGGCCTGTCGTCGAAAATTGCGATAAAATCGCTGAATTGATCGAAAGAGACCGGCATAGTAGCAGCCGTAGCATCGGCCAAGAGCTGGGCATGAGTCATCAAACCGTTATAAACCATTTGAAGAAGCTTGGATTCAAAAAGAAGCTCGATGTATGGGTGCCACACGACTTGACGCAAAAAATAATTTTTGCCCGTATGGATGCATGCGAATCGCTTCTGAATCGCAACAAAATCGACCCGTTGTTGAAGCGGATGGTGACTGGCGATGAAAAGTGGGTCACTAACGACAACGTGAAGCGCAAACGGTCGTGGTCGAAAAGCGGTGAAGCTGCTCAGACGGTGGCCAAGCCTGGATTGACGGCCAGGAAGGTCCTTCTGTGTGTTTGGTGGGATTGGCAGGGAATCATCCACTATGAGCTGCTCCCCTATGGCCAAACGCTCAATTCGGACCTGTACTGCTAACAACTGGACCGCTTGAATGCAGCACTCATGCAGAAGAGGCCATCTTTGATCAACAGAGGCCGAATTGTCTTCCATCAGGACAACGCCAGGCCACACACATCTTTGGTGACGCGCCAGAAGCTCCGGAGCTCGGATGGGAGGTTCTTTTGCATCCACCGTATAGTCCGGATCTCGCACCAAGTGATTACCACCTATTTCTGTCCATGGCGAACGAGCTTGGTAGTCGGAAGTTGGTCACAAGAGAGTCCTGTGAAAATTGCCTCTCCGAGTTTTTTGCCAATAGGGAAGCGAGCTTCTATAAGAGGGGCATTATGAAGGTGGCATCTCGTTGGGAACTCGTCATCGAAAAAACGGCGCATATTTGACTTAAATCGCATTATTATAACCAATTTTATGAACAATTGAAAATTCAATAAAAATACCGCAAGACTTTTTTGACAACCTTATATAATTTTGCCCAGAAGTTTGCAACGCAAGGAACTATTTATTTCCGACCCTATAAACTATATATATTCTTAATCAGGGCGACGAGCTGAGTCGATTTGGCTTTGTCCGTACGTTTACGCAATCTAGTATTTTTTTAGTTTCAAAGCTATTAAGCTGAAACTTTGCACAGTGTCTTCTTTTTACTGCACGCTGCTATTATGTCGGAACCGACCGACTCGGATGACTATATCTTACAGCTGCCATAGGAACTATCGGTCGAAGAATAGGTCTTAGTGAGAAAAACTTTTTTGTATTGAATGTTGACGTCTCCGAACTCAGCGAATCTTATTATTATATGCTTTCACACAGATTTGCTGATTTTGGTTAAAATCGGATGGCTATATCTTATAGCTGTCATAGGAATTATGGGTCAAAAAAGGTCTTAGTGAGAAAAACTTTTGTGTTTTCAATGTTAGTGTCCCCGAATAGTGTCAGCCAATACTAATATTACATACGCTGCAACGAATTTGCCAAATTTGTCAAAATTGGGATGGCTATATCTTATAGCTGCCGCAGGATCTCAGGTCGGAAAATGAGTCTTAGAGAGAAAAGCTTTTTTGGTTTCAGTGTTAGCGTCCCCAAACTCTGTCAATTCTAATATAACACAGGCCAACAAAATGACCACTTTTGTGAGGTCCAGCCCAATTTGTATTAAATTCTGATCCAGTTTTGTGCACTGATTCCAAAACTGGTCTCGGTTTTTCTCCATCAGCTCTTGTTTTCAAGATATCGCGGAAAAACCATTTTGCAGTATTTTTGGCTTTAAAAAAATTATGGGGGTTACTCCGAGCAACAATATCTGTATTTATGAGCTCTATGCGACAGTATACATATTAAGGTCGCCCAAAAAAATCAATGGAGCATCATCAGCAAACCCAAAAGCGCCTAAATTGGCCTTTGAAGAGAAATATTCATCAAATTATAGCAAATTTTTCAAACTTAATCGCCGTGTACCAGCCATTTGGGGTGCTTGCATTTTAATGAAAACCACTTTAGCATGTAGGCCAATGGTTCTTCTAATTTCACAAATTTTGTTGCATTTAAATCCTTTCGATGGACAAAGTTATAAGCGGTTTATCCCGAAAAAATGAATTAAAATTTATGGCAGGATAACTAGATTGATACACAAAATCTTTATAGGAAATGTTAAAAGACTACTTGATCTAACATTGTCCTTACATTAATTGTCAGGCAAATGTACAATAACATTCAATCAGTACTAGATTCAAACAATTTTCCCCAAATCCATATTTGCTTAACTTGCGAGAATAACATTAAAATAAAATGAATTGGGCTACAACTGAGCCAAATGTGTTCCATCTCATTTTCCAATAACTTGCTTTATATTTATTGCCAAAAAAATCTGCATAAGAACTGCGTATTGTGTTTTTTGTATTTGGTTGCACAATTCATTAAAAAAATACAAAATTAAAAATGTGTGACTGCTTGGGGTGTTGAAAAAGTTCTTTTGAAAAATTATGTATTGATGGTTCGCAGCTTTCCGGGAGTCACCGTTATGTCAAGGGCAAACGTAAAAAGAACGAGAGCGTAAGTTAAAATCGGCTCTAACCGACTTCGATATACCCGTTACTCATGAAAAAACATGTTTAACAGTGTTCCAGTTTTTCTTATGGTGAACATCTAAAAAGTATGCAACACTTTTTAACTCGGCTATTTTTCACTTTTTTGCTCATAACTTGAGAACCCTTCATCCGATCTTTATCATTTCTTTGGCAAATCGATTCATTTTGCTAATTACTAACTAGAAGGTACGAATCGTTTATCTTCAAAACTGTTGGAGATATAACGTTTTTTCCGAATTGCGGGGACGGGAGGGGGCGTGGCCAAAATTTGAAACAAACTTGATTTGCGTGCAGATAAAAGAAGCATTTGTCCCATACATGTCCAACCTCTATCTCTTACCATCTCGGAGATCAACTTCCTCGACATATACATTCGTTTCACAGATAGAGTCTTTACTACAATCTCTTTCCGCCAGGCATTTGTTGAATCTTGTAAAATCATAATAGTCACAAGGGGCTTAATCCGTAGATTATAGTGAGTGCGGAACATATTTGGCTCATTTGCAGCCCAATTCATTTAATTTTAATGTTTTTCTCGCAGGTTAAGCAAATATGGATTTGGAGAAAAATTGTTTGAATCTAGTACTGATTGAATGTTATTGTACATTTGCCTGACAATTAATGTAAGGACAATGTTAGATCAAGTAGTCTTTTAACATTTCCTATAAAGATTTTGTGTATCAATCTAGTTATCCTGCCATAAATTTTAATTCATTTTTTCGGGATAAACCGCTTATAACTTTGTCCATCGAGAAGATTTAAATGCAACAAAATTTGTGAAATTAAAAGAACCATTGGCCTACATGCTAAAGTGGTTTTCATTAAAATTCAAGCACCCCAAATGGCTGGTACACGGCGATTAAGTTTGAAAAATTTGCTATAATTTGATGAATATTTCTCTTCAAAGGCCAATTTAGGCGCTTTTGGGTTTGCTGATGATGCTCCATTGATTTTTTTGGGCGACCTTAATATGTATACTGTCGCATAGAGCTCATAAATACAGATATTGTTGCTCGGTGTAACCCCCATAATTTTTTTAAAGCCAAAAATACTGCAAAATGGTTTTTCCGCAATATCTTGAAAACAAGAGCTGATGGAGAAAAACCGAGACCAGTTTTGGAATCAGTGCACAAAACTGGATCAGAATTTGTCATCAATAAGGCTGGACCAAAATGGCTGTTGGCCGGTGTAATATGATTTCTCACAGAGTTGCACATTTTGGTAAAAATCGGATGACTATATACTACCAATAGGTCAGAAAATGAGTCTTAGTATGAAAAGCGGAGCTTTGATCCGGAATACAGAATCAACCGCAGGAACAACTAAAATTTTTAAATTAAATTTAGCTGATTACCTTTCGAATAAAAAACGCTTGTTAATATCACTTATTGGTTTGTGATTTGCCAAAAAGGCATAGCGACAAGAATAAATATATCGCTTAGCACCAGCAAAATTGAAAGGCATCGCAAATTTTCTCTTTAATACTTATTGCTCCAAGGTGCTGCTACATCAAATACATCATTATACCGGGGACTGAATCTAACAGTTATGGGAAAAAAAAAAATTTTTTAAATTTTTTTCTAAGGTAAAGTTCCAATATGACCGTGGAAGGCACGAGAATTCATATTTTTGAGGCAGCCATTTAAAACCTGAAAAAATAATTTTAAATTTTTTGTTTTAAGTTTTTGTTTTATTTTTATTTATTTTTTTTAAAGTTGATAGTTAGCGACCTTTCATAAATTGTAGAATTTGAGTATTGCAGGCTTGACCTCGAGCAACACTAAAATTTTTTTTTTTTTAAATTTAATAAAAAATTTTAATTCAATTTGTATTTCTATTTTAAAAATTATAAATTAAAATTATCAAAATATTTTATTTTTATTATTTTTTTTTTTTTATTATATTTGTTATTATTATATTTTTATTCTTTTAGCTGGCAGAATTTTATTCCCCAAATACTAGCTGATTAAGGCCAAACTAAAGACAACGAAAATTTATTTACAGTTAAAATAGAAAGGAAAATAATTTGTCTGGGACGACCGACAAATAAAGTTTTAGTCTAACACCACATGTCTTTTTCAGCTATTTTTGGCGTCTGTTCTTAAGACGATTATATACGATTTTAATGCGAATTGCTATAAATATTTAAATTTCTTAAGGATCTAAACGGTTAAAATCAAAAAATGTTTTTCTCCCTAAAAAGCAAACGGACATGGACACCAACCAAATTTAGTTGGCCGTAAGCGGTCGAAGATGCTTCCTTCTAAACGAAAAAGAACAGAGAGGAAGTAAGTGAGGAAATAGTCAACAGGAACAAGAAGCTACAAAGGAAGAAGAAATAAAACAAAATAGCACAGAATGGTAAATATGTAATTGAAACAGAAAAACAAGCATGTTCTTCAACAAACCCCTTTAACTTTCTGGCATTTACCAGGCTGATGATGTCTGTTATCTGCTACAATTTAAGAAGCCGTGTATTGCGCTTTGATTACATGTCCGTTGATGTAACCATTTGTTTTTGGTAGTCTTGGCTTTTGGCCGCCAACATTCTGTTTTTTTCTTTGAATTGAATCAAGTTTGCCTCGTTTCCGGCTTTTTCACTGCGTGCACTTTGACCAACAACAGCAGCAGCCAAGTTTTTTCCGACCGGAAAACACAACTTCCGCTTTTTATAAATTTTCAATGGCGCGCAACACAAAAAAAAGGTGACAATTGCGACTAGAGAGCAGATATTTTTTTTTTTTTTTTTTCCTTAGAGACGCTCGAACAGGTGACAGGCTGACAGTGGGTAGTCATTTTAAGTGGATTTGCTGTGACAGCAATGTGTCAGTGGTGCGCGAAAAAGTATGCTACGAATTATTTCTTTCTTTCTCTCTCTCACACACACTTCCGCCTCCGTTTCAATTTAATTAAATTATTCAAAGTCTGTGAATGCCAAAAATTTAACCAAAAAAACCTCCACAATCACACAATCAAATTTACCTGTTTTAAGCCTTTAACAAACAAATTCCAAACAAAAGAATTTTAATTTCGTTTCTCTTATTCTTTTAGTAAATAGTTTACGTCCTTGCAGGCCCAGATTGTGTGCGAGTGTGTGTGAGAGATGAAACAAAATTTATGCGGTATGAATGTGCCGCGGCATTAATTAAAAGCGACTCAGTCGCTTGACCATTTTGTGGCTGTGTTTTTGGTATAGGGAAATATGCTGAATAGAAACGTGGGTGCCGAATAGCGTTGACCACAACCCAACAACAACCACTACAACAAGTGTGCTTAATATGCGTTTTAAATTATGTTTTGTGTGAGTTTGCGGGCAAACTATTTTGCACTGAAAATTATGTTGTTATTAACATTTTGAGCTGACTGACAAACCAAACACAGAGAGGCTATTCATTGGGCAAAAACTTTATGCTGAACACAATTCTTTGATAGCATTAAACTGGAATAATTAAATAATTTCCAAGTTCTGACTCTGAACCACTTTTCAAGCGGAACAAACAAGGTTATCTGTACAGTCCCCAAAATCGTTGTATACCAATTAAAAACACTGTCTCATACCTACCACTTAACTCAATTTGTTTCATCTTTTTTTTTCCCCTGCTTATCCCATCTTGCATCGCAATTTGCCTACTTTATTGTAACATTCTCTGTCTGTCTGGCTGTCACACTCACCCGGACACATATCACAACAACAACCAAACTGCCGGCCATTTGGGTATTGGGTATTGGAAATGGAGACGTGGTCAAAACGATTTGTCTGATTGTGCAAGTTGGCCAACGTACTGACTGACTGCCACGCCACGTGCATTCTCAAAACAGCAAAATTGGCATTTCAACCACCCACAACAGAACCAGAAGCGGGCCAAGCAGGGCATGACACGCAGATGTCAGAGCACGCATATCCGTTTCCTGCCAATGGCCGTCATAAATAACAACAGACAGAGAGAGAGAGAGAGAGCGAGCAAGAGATGTCAGATCACATCAAGCCAACGACAGACAAATGACAAAGCCCACTCAATTGCAGCACAAAGCCAAACGCTTTTGCTAATAGTTTTCAGCCTACAAAACTACCACCAACTCATTTTAGAGCCATAAAATACTTGCTAGCCTACTTAACGCTGTCAGCAGTTTTGGCCCATTTTTGGTCCAGGTGTAGCGTAGAAGATTAAAATGCTACACTTTATCATTAAAAACTTGACAGGCAACCAAATGAGTTTCTCCAACAGGAGCAGCTGCCTTTAGAAAGCACATTGGTATGCCGAAACGAAAAATGTGTGCAAAATGTTGCATGGTACAGCAGGTGAAAATTTTCTTTGCTTAAAATTTTTATTTTGCCCTACAGTTTAAAACATTTTAATACAACTTAAATTAAAACATATAGATTGCAAAATTTTTTTAGTTTGATTTTTCGAATCGAATTAAAAAAACTGTTATTTAACTTCTATTTATAATAATCAAAATAATTAAAATGCTATCTCAAAATCAAGCTTGAATCTATTTTAATTCGGTTTTTAACAGTCTATAGCGAGAGGAAGAAAAGTTCAAAACTTTAAGATTGGAAAATCCGGAATCAAAAGTTTATTGTTGCATTAAGAAATTCGCTCTCGTTTGTTGTTGTGTGACGCAAGGGAATAGCAGGCGCGTATACGGCACACGCGCGCCCAAAGTCTACGTAAGGCCACAACAAATTCTTTCTTGCCGTGCTAAGGCTTTGTTGGCGGCTCGCTAATCTTCTGACTTAGAAGAGTAAGAACAACAATTTTAAATGTGTTCTCTCATCTCGCTCTCTCCGAGCAAAGGCTTTGTTGGTGGCCACCTTCGCTTAAGAAAGCTGTAGCACACACATAAACAAAAAACGTGTTTCTCTTTCTTGTAGTGGTTTTTGCTTGATTTATATTTGTATTTGTATTCACGCGGCTGTAAACTCATTTTGAATATCCCTGGTGTAGAAAATCTTCAGGAACTATTATCAGTTGACTTTGCTATGGAACTAGTTCCTTATAATCAGACAGTTCTACGATCCAATTAACTAATTTCTAGCGTGTTTCAGTACTGACATACATGAGAGGCATACCATGCCTGTAGCAAATTCATGTCTGAAATGCCCTTCAAAGTCAGTGCTCAATGAATGTAAATCAAAATAAAAATGCCAAGACAAAGTGTACAACAATTTCCATGCTGTCGGCGAGGAACAAAAATTACGATAGTTCTCAGCAGGGCTTAAAAACTCCTCTAAAATCGGTGGAGGTTCACTCCGGGGCACGAACCCGTGGGATTTTTTGGGTTCCGGTTCACGGAGCGGGTTCAGTAGGTCGGTGTACCTAGGTTCAGGTTCGAACCGAGGTTCAGAAATAATTTTGTTTTTGCTAGCTTAAGAAACAAGAATGTAAATTTTAACAACATTAGCCAACTATTGATATTTTCCAAATAATATACAAACTATCCTTAAGTTAATAATGGATAAAACAAAATTAACTGACAAGAAAAATGTGCCTGATACTTGTGTTTAAGGAACAGCTAATGCAACATATTTTTGTTATTTACAATGATATTATCCAAACCTTTAACACATTAGAATCTTTAGGCAATTTTGATTCCTTCAAATGAAGCTACGACGTCGTTCTCTATTATGTATTTGTCACTAACTCTTTTATATTCTAGCTCTTTAGCTAAGGATTACATTTCTTGATCATAAGAATAATGCTTTTATTAATGAGTTCTTTTTGAGGCTCATACAATTCAGCAATATGTCTCTTTCCAAGCAGTTTTTGTTCCAAGGTCAAAAAATTAAGTTTCTAGGATTTAAAAAAAAAAAAATTTTATTATGCTGCTGATGTCGGATTTTGCTACAAGCCTGCCTTTGGGATTCCCAAGCGGTCATAGCAGTTATGTCATGAGGTACTTTCTGCCAGCACACTAAGGACAGACGAAGACAGGTAAAGATTGAATTGGTATTCATGAAATAGCTATACTGCCTCCTTTGTAGTGTTGTGCATGTCTTGTTTTGGACAAGTTATGGACAAAATCCTAACTTAAATGACCTAGAGCATGCTTAAAAAAGTTCTGTGATTTTTTGAGATTGAATGTAAAAAAGTAAAAACGTTTTTCTAAAAACTTTCTAAGTATTTACGAACATTCGAACCCTAAAGCACCAATACATAAGTCAGCCCGAAAAAAGTAATATGAATTTTTTCTGAACCGAACCACTTTTAACTATTTTTTGCTCCGGTTCGGGTTCAGGTTCGGATTCTCGAACTCCGGAGCGGTTCAGCTCCGGACCGTCTTGCAGCCCTGGTTATAAGTACCCGCCGATTATATTTTCGTACTAACGACAGGTTTCAATGTGACCCAATGTGCTTTTAAAGCCAGCGTGGTTCGGTATATCTGACATATGCTTGGAAAACAGTTTCTTCAGTGACTAATTTTTGTAATCAACAAAAGATAAAATACTAAATGGAAATTTTCTGAATTGCTGTTTTACGTTATTGGAGCATTAGAAAAGCTTTAAAGCATCATCAATGAAGGCGCAGCTCAGAACTCATGCGTGCGAGTTAAAAACTAAGTTTCTTACCTTTCTGTCAGTTTTTATTGCTTTCATTTTCAGGACTTTTCAGATATCATCTTGTCAGCTTGTGCTCACGTCGACAATATGATTGAATTGTTAATAAAAACTTCTTTCGAAGTCATGTTTGAAAAAATCAAGGAAATAGCTGACGAAGTGGAAATTGAGTTGAAAAGCCCTCGTTTAAATGGTCGCCCAAACCAAACACACTACGTGCCGAGTATACGATTCTTTTGGGACTAATTAGTATTTGACTTTTACATAGCTTTACTGAACTTCTCTTAGTCTCATGGCTTGTGGTAAGAGATAGAGTTTTAGATGTTTGGGACATAAACTTCTCATTTTAACCAAAACATGAAGTATATTTTCTTGCCACACATGAAATAAATACTTAATTTTTTTTTGCATGAAATAAGTCCCTACGTCAGCATGAAAATTGAACAATTTGATTTCTCAGAAAGTTGTGAGGCTAAAAATCTGCATATTGTGAAACGGTTCAAACTTTCTTAGTTAAGGAGATCAAAACCGAAGTAGAAAAGCGAAGCCTTGAATGCTTTATGAGCTTCGCTTTTATAATGATATTTAGTTCGCCCCAACGGTTGACGACAACAACCTCTGAGTCTTACGGCGTTGCTTCAGAAAAACGAAGCGGAACATACCTTCTCGCGTGAGAAGTAGGCTTGAACTTTGTACCTCTGGCATGCATTCAAGTCCAACTAGGTTACTGAGGCACACATACATGCGCAAAAAACACTTTTGGTAGACAAAGCGAGCGAAAAAAGCCCGTTAACAAAAGACTGAGGGAAATGTAGCTCACTTTAATTACAATTTCGGTCCCACTGTGCAATGACACGAAGTCGAGGCCAACAATTATGCGGCTACTTCTTGGGCGTGACCTTATTAATTAAATTTCAATGCAAATTTACACCAAATGGCAAATTAATGTACAAAGTTTCATTGTGGCCGTGTCTTTAATTTCTCTTTAAACTAAATGATAAATGACAAACGCGTGTCCTGAACAGAGGGTGTATGAAAAAATAAATGTATTAATCAAAATCGGCGCTTTATAGCCTTCTCATTGAATAACGAGTACTTGCCAAATAAACTGCATAATGTTTCAATTTGCTTTGGTCCCGCACTGCTGCATCAGCACGAGTCGGGACCAAGTTTGGAATAACGTGCTAAAAACTTTGCCAACTCTCTAACTCTCCCTCTCTCCCACACACTCTGTTCTCTGTTTCTGCCCTCGTCTTCATTGATATGCCAAGAGTTTCAAGAGGGAGAAAAATGAGGCGTGATTGGGTCAGCAGTGGGTGTGGCTGAAAATGCTTTGTGTCTGCTGACGCTTTGATAGAGCCTGCGGCTTATTACCTATTACCAATGCTAAAGCCTGGACACCCCCTCAGCTCACTTGGGATGGTATTAAGGCTGCTTGAGGCTGTGGCTTATATTTGCGATGAATTGCAGCTGAAGGGTGGGGTTATTCAGTCAATGCAGTCTTGAATAGCGAGCCCGTTTTTTCACAGTCTTATTGAATTTTTAAATTTTATTTAATGGACTTAAGCTTTTTAGACTCTAAAACAAAAGTACATAGAGTATATTAAGTTTGTGGAAATGTATGCCACAGAGAAAAGATGACATTTCCGACCCTAAAGGTATCTTGATCAGAATCAATAGCCGAGTTAAGATAGCCATGTTTGACTGTCCGTTCACTTATGTATCTGAACAAAATAAAGAATTTCACTCTTGTAACAACCGTATTCGCACACAAAAGTAAGGTAAGAATAAAAATTTTTAATTAAAGAGCAAAATTCTTGATCCCAGAGTGAATCACGTAGCCCGGTCTGGTCGGTCGTGTCTCTCAACAACTCCCAACAAAGTCCAGACAATTAGATTAAATTTTTTTTTTTTGTTCACTTTACTGGGACTTGAACTCGGGACCTCCAAGACTGAACACACGGACGACGGCGCGTTAGCTCAATCGACTATATGGCATTAGTAAAACCTTACGTCCAAATCATACTTAAGATCTTACACAACGACAAACTGCGAAAGAGTCCAACAATATTATCTCTAAGATTGCTTCCCCGCACTTCCCTTGCCAGTAAGAACCAAATTGAGAACGAATTTATCTTGATTTCAAGAGTGAAAATCTTGAAAACTCAAGAACGAATATACTTTTTTCAAGAGCGTTCGTATCCGTTCTAGTTTTCTCTTAGTGTAGAGATTCTTACTAATCAGGATTATTTATAATAAAAAGATAATTAGACTTGTGGACCAACATAGAGGAAAAACAAAGAACATAGTGTTAAGATGAGCGAAAACTTTAATTTTGTTTGTATGAGGAACGGTAAATATCTATTTTTGAGTCAAATGAACCTTATTATCTATATGAGATGTTGAAATTCTGTGTGTCAAGAAAAACGAATAATATGATCTGCCCGAGATACAAGCTAGCTTGTTCTGAAAGACATTTCTTTATATATGCTGTTCGCAGTTGGAATAATCTTCTCATAATTTAAAAAACCATAGTAAATGCCACGCAATTTAAACTACATCTAATAGCAAACCTGCAAAATGTAGTAGACTTCTAAGTAAGAAAGCAAGGGAAAGACTTAGTAATTAAATTAATGTTCTTCATTTTTATTTGTTTTAAATCAATTTCATTTAGATATAGATTTATTTATTCTGTAACTTTTGTGCTCTTTTGTTCGAGGGAAAAACCTTCTTCTCTAAAATCATAGATTTTAAGCTTATTTATTCAGTTATTTTAAGATTCTTGTCCTGATTTTTGTAAACTTTCAATGTATTAATTTAACTTAATTTATAAGTCTCCCCTGACTTGTAGCGTTGGGATATTAAATAAATAAACTTAAACTTAAGAGCATGATAAATTTTTTAAAAATTTAATAGATACTTATATATTATTTGCGTATGAAACTATAGTTGTAGTTTTAAATCCTGTAAAAACTTCATTCATTGCCTATGTGAACTTAGCTTAAGCAATGATCTAAGGGAATTAGTAAACGCGTCTGTCTCTTCGGCAATGTCTGCAGGTGCCTTGCCAATAAAAGGCACATCCAATACTTTCGATTTTTGGGTTACTTATAGTTCAGTCAGACTCACTGTTTTCAAATATTTTTCAGTGTGACCATGTGACTGACTGAACATAATCGTATGGGAATTTTTTTTTTGAAATGTTCTGTTCCTCAGGCCGCAAAAAAATCGGAAAAATTTCTAGTTACCATAATAAAAAACCAAACTTCGAAATTTTAAGGTTTAATACTGGCGCCGTGGGTCTAAAGTTGCTAAATTAAATTTCAGTTTCCCCTTTCTCATTTTACTTTTTCGTAGAAGTAACCTTTGAGATGCCACACATTTTTTGAATTAAAAATATATTTTTAAAAATATTTTATTCAAAGCAAAATGCTGGATATAGAGCATTCGAGCATTTATTTGATTGGCGCGTTGCGGGTAGTGCTGGATTTAGCAAGTTATCATCTAGAAAAGCGGTTCTTCTGCATAATATAAGAGGATTCAAATACACATTAAGGGACAGCCTAAACCGCACTGTCCTTTATATTGATGGTGTATTGAAATCACTTGGTCTTACCATGAAACTAGGAAGAGCTTGAGAAACTTTATGATCAATATGTGTTTCTCAGAATGAATGCTGTTAGCGATAAAGAGTTGTACCGCAACAGAGAAAGGAGTTTTATGGGCCATTTAGAAGAACTTTTTGATGCTGCTTTAAAAGTTCGATTGAGTTAAGACCTGATGCTGCTTTTAAAGGACAGAGGTCCGATGACGAGGAGTCCCTATCTAGTGGAAGTAGTCGCCATCCATATCATGGATTTTGAGGAAGAGGAAAAAAGTACGCTTATCCAAAAAAATATTCTTATGAATAAATTTGAATAACTACTTTTAATTGCGTTTTGCATTTTCGCTTTAAACCCTTACCAACACTAGAGTTAATTTTTCTAGCAGCGAAATAAATAAAAACTGAATATCTATTTTTTATTGGTTATCTTTGTTGCCAGCCATTTTGTAAATTGTTAAGATGCATATGATGAAGCAACACAATGAGGACAGGAATCTGCATTTTCAAAAATAATCTTTTGAAAATTTGCTTCAGTGACGAAGCCATTTTAGTTTTGGTTTAGTGTTCGGCTCATATGCATATCCATGATTAGTGCAAAACCTTTAAAGCACAGCGCTGAAATTTGCTCAACACTTAATTTCATTCTTGGACAATGGTCAAATTATGAAGAATTATACGCGAACAAAGCTAGCGGAACATGGAATGTTTAGGGGAAAAATGCTTACGCCCAAGAACCACTTTATCTCACGGTATGCCGATCCTGTTTTAATTCAGTCACAGCAATGATTGTTTCTGGCAAAGCAACCGTTTTTAAGTTAAACCAAAACGTTTGGCATCCCAGGTTGCTTTAATGAAAACGTAAAATGAAAAAGGGGAAATCAAAATTAAATGTAGCAACTTTAAACCCACGGCGCCAGCATTAAATCTACAAATTTTCTAGTTTGGTTATTCATTACGCTAACTAGAAAATATTTCGAATTTTTTGCGCATTGAGGAACAAAACATCTCCAAAAAAAATTTTTTTCATATAAGGGACGTTCATTGTACACAGACATACTGATCTATTTTGGCATCTAACAACTTAACGAATGATTCACTCTAAAGTCGTAATATGACAAGTTCGAATATGATTTTGATATGGAAGGGTGTTCGGTCCAGGTTCGGTAGATTAACAAATAAGAATACCAACCGAACCGGTTTAATGACTATTTTTTACTTTTATGGTCGCTCAGTTGGTTTTAAGATTTTAAAAGATGAACCTAAACCAACCTCCCCGTAAGACCTGAAAAAACTGCGATTTATTTCCCCAGTTAGCTTAAACACTGCATTGAAAACAATTTATAGAAATGTACTTTATCGAACTATCCATGTGGTCACACTAACATACGAATAACAATATGGGCACACTTCTAAAAGCTTGTGTAGATGGCGCCGCTTAACAAGTAGCAAATAAAAGCAATAATTTTAGGTAAAGACGGTATTATCAGCTTGAAAGCCTCATTAAAAAAGGTCTTGATAAAGGTTCGTAATGCGAATTAGATATTGTCCTTTTAAATTTCTATGATCAAATTGAACATATACATTATATGTAATCGTAACACAAATATATTCTAAAAATTGATTAATATTAGTACCTAAAAGAGCGACGTTCAGTCGGAAGCTATCATCCGCATAGTGAGCAGTCAGCGATATCAAATTTCGCTGCGTGTAGTCGTCACTCCACATGTCGGTCGTGTATGCCAGTTGTTGGTCTTTCAAACTTATGATAAGTTGAGTCTTCAACGTTTCGTACTCTTTCTCCATGATGGTAGTGCTTAACACTTTACGGGATATAACCAAATCATCAAAAGACTGACTGACTGAACATTGTTCACACTGAAAAATATTTGAAAACTTTTTACAACTGCTGCTAGAAACAGTTAAGTTTGAATTCTTAATAAATAAAACAAAAAATGGAAATATTGTAAGTGCCTTTGGTATACAAGACACCTGCAGACATTGCTGAAGAGACGATGCGCTTACTAATTCCCCTAGATCATTGCTTAAGCCGAGTTCACACAGTTACCTGTGTGGCCAAATTGGCCAAATTGTTATTAAAATAGCCTTGATTAATAATTTTACTATGGTTTCATACGCAATAAATTTGATCAAGAAAGGCTGAAAAGTTCCTTTATTTGGCCGATATAGCCAAATTTATATCAAAATTTTTCCAAATTTATATCAAAATTTGGGCAAATTATTTGCTTGTGTCAACTTAGCTATAGTCCTTTTACTTAATCTACAATCACATTAACAACTGTTTCCAAACAAAAAAAATTGCTTTCATTTTCAAAATTGGCGCGCAATAGACGTATCAACATATGAGCGATGGCACAGGGGCTGCTAACTTACTTTTAGTGCCATGGCAGCCCATCCGGTGTGACCGTGACGCAAATGCCCAAATTCATAATCAATCTACAGCACAAAATCCACCTAGTTGCGAAATCTAGGTGGATTTCGATTTGAGCAATAACAGGAACATGAGAAAACGGCCCTAAAACTTTAAATTATTTCGAATTTCAAAACAAACGAGAACGGTAATATTGAGAAAAAACCAGTTTTTCTCATTAAAATCCATTTTTCGACCGATCATTTGTATGGCAGCTACAAGAAGTAGCCATCCGATCCGGTCGGTTCCGACATATTAGCAGCGTGCAGACAAAAGAGGACTCTGTGCAAAATTTCAGCTCGCTAGCTTCAAAACTGAGGGACTAGTTCGCGTAGAAACAGACAGACGGACAGACGGACGGACAAAGCTTAATCGACTCAGCTCGTCACGCTGATCAAGAATATATATACTATATGTGGTCGGAGATGATTCCTTCTATGCGTTGCAAACTTCTGGGCAAAATTATAATACACTTTTCAAGTGTATAAAAAGAGAGCACTATTAAAATATTGGATTTATTTTTTTATATGTGCGATGTCAACTAAGCCAATCTTTTATTTATTCCTTTTTCTTGATTAGCATTAACATCCGAGTTGTAGGGAACGCATCATGCTATCAAAAATTGGGCTCAATAAGACTACAAAAATAACAGCAGCCTTTTCTGTCGTATTTCCAGAAATGAAGTTTCCTTTTTGTATATCAATATTTCTCTATAAAAATATTTTTTTAATAAATGTGCTTAAGTTATTTGTTCTTAAACTTTGAAGCTCTGCTGCGCCCATATAAAATAAAAATACAATTTTTGATATACAATAACTATTAGTTTCTATATTTTTTTATTTTTTTAGTTAATTTTTAATTATTTGAAGTTTAATTTAAATTTTTTATTTTTGTTAATTATGTGTATATTTTTTTTTTTTGTTTAAAGGGGTGTTTTTTATATTTTTTAAAAATATAAAAATATTATTTCTTAGTGCTTTGAAATCCATTTATTAACTCACCTTTCCCAACATCAACAAATTATTTCTCATTCACATTTATTCGTGTTAAATTCCAAATATTTTTATATAATGCGTCAAGTATTAGCTGGCAATTTGGTCGAAAAAAAGTCTGTAGTTTGTGATAACATCCATCGAATATTGGTCAAACTGGGTCCAGAGATTAATAAAACACTCAAAATAAACATTTGAAACGTAATCAGGAAGTATCCTTCGCAAAAGGACTTCCAACAAAGATGATAAAAGACTTGCTCCATCTATTTGACAAATGAAGCAAATTTGAACAAGTTGATGAACTCCGCTCTATTTGTTCGGCTGTTCGGGACAAGCCATTTGGTAGAGGAACTGCACTAGGGTACGAGTGGGTCTTCCTGTCATTTTTCCTGCTCCCAGATAGGGTACAAGGCCAAAGGTGCTCAATAATCCAGTGCCATAGGTATCCAAATGGGCCCAATCGCTGCAAGGAACCAGCTCATGCAGCACGGCTGCGGCCAGGCAGGAAGAGGCATAGCCATCGCCATCATTGGACAGATCGAAGCTTAAATTGGTGGCCACACGATCTTTGTAGTAACGCCATAGAGGGAAGCGCCACAGACGATCGCCAGTCAGAGAGCCCGCACGTTGGAATTGCTTCCAGATGTAGTGAGAGTTGGACCAAATGCCAGTGGCTCCACCGCCCACAGCTTTTTTGACACCCTTGCACATGGAGCCCACATCCACGACCAGACGTGGCTTGTAGGTCAGCTGACCATAGAGCATGGGATCGGCAATGACCACCACGCCAGTACGGCTGATGTTCCTTACAGCCATGGTCTTGGCATTGAGCAGGGTAACCACATCTCCCGGCTTGCAGGACATGCCCGAGGGTAGATTCTCGCAGAGGGGAAGAATGGCCGTAATGTTGATGGGCAGGGAGAGAGCGGCAGCCGCTCGCATGGCAGCCAAGATGGTGGCAGCCCCCGTCAGATCGCCACGAAATTCGTCCATGCCCTCGCAAGGACGCAAGTTGACGCCGCCCGAATTGAAGGTTAATCCCTGACCCACCAGTAGAATGGGCTTATCCTCGGGTGCAGTGCCACAGTAGGCAATCTCCAGCAAAACGGGAGGCTCACAGCTGCCCTTGGCTATCATGAGGAAAGAGTGCAGACGCTGTTGCTCAATCCATTCCATGGTGCGTACCTCCACCGTAATGCCGCAAGGACACAAAGCATCCACAGCAGCCTGGGCGAACATGGTGGGAGTCATACAGTTGGCCGGAGCATCACATATACGTCTGGCCAAATTTTGTGCCTCCGCCTTGAACAGACCTCGGGTCCAGGCATCCACATCCGGCGAGCCATGCAGCTCCAGTTTGGGTATCACCTTACGGAATGCTTTCGACAAATTCTCCTCATAACGCCAAATGGCCAGGGCCGCACCCTCAGCCGCCTGCTCCGGATAATCCATATTATCCACATGAACCTCATTGCAGCCAATTGATTGCAAGGATCGTGCCCCCATGCCGGCAGCCACACGCACATTCTCCATGCCCTCGTCCAGCATTTCCAGTTCATTGAACGCAATGCCCTCCAGGCCCACACCCATCACGCAAATGGAACGGAAATCGGGGTCAATGTTATTGAACACCTTGCCACGACCCAGGCGTCCTGTGAGTTTGGTCTCGCATATCAATTCGTTGAGTTTGCCCTGATTACGATCGTCAATCTTCTCGCCAGCGGGCGTCAACCTCGGTCCCTTGCCGCTCTCCTTCTCGTAGAGGCCGAGCACCAGACCCTTGCCACCCTTCTTGGCCTCATTGCAGCCGGTGGCATAACGTACCTGATCCCAACGCACCTTGTGCAGCAATGCACGAGTTATTCTACGCACCAGAGCCGATCCATGCAGCAATTGTCCTCGCAGCGACATGATGGTTGAGTTAGTTAGTGTGTTTGTGTGTGTGTTAGTATGTGAGTTACTTGCAATTTGATTTCGTTAGTTTGTTTTATAAAAAAAATAAACTAAATATTAATAAAATCTGAAATGGAACCAAAAATTCGCTTCTGTTTACAAATACAAAAATCAACTGACTTGTTCAGGCTGTTGGCACACAGTTTTTGCTGTAACTGTAAAGGAGAGGAAAACTAGATTGAATCAGAAATTATAAAAAAAAAATTCAATTTAAGGCCAGGCAAAGGAGGCAATTTAGTCAAATATCCAACTATGGCTCCATAAGCAAATTATTTAATCTAAAATGACCGAAAAGTTCCCATGACTTTAATCAAAATTTGGGCTAATTATTTGCCTGTAGGACTGGGAAGCCCAAGCCCTATGCGCATGATGCGCATTCGTTGTGGTGTTCCGCAAAGGGTTAGCACGCTTATAGCACTCACGCATTGCTTATGGCTAAGTTTAGTGTTCCCCATTCTCTCTGTCTATCTCTTATACCTTTTGAAAATTCAAACGCAACAACAAAAATTGTGTTGACGTCCTCAATGCAGTTTTTATGTTGGTATTGGTATTCGGTATTCTCTATTTATTGCTTAAGGTTGTCGATGCTAAATTTATATTGGAGTCTACGCAGCCGTAAGCAGGTTTGGGCACATCCAAGCTTAAGGCAGGCCACACACGAATTTGTTCAAATCGACGAAATGTTCGACGTTAGTGGAGGTGTTCGTGACAGAATTTGTGTTCGACGTTTTGTTCGTAGAGAATAGAAATGTTTCTATCTTGCGAGTGTTCGTGCGAACATGTTCGTCAATGGATTGGAGACGAAATATTTGGAGTGAACATCATTTTTAAAAAATATTTGTAGAGTGAACAAAGTGCCCAAATGAGCAATGAACTCTCAAAACATGTTTTGTTTGTGTTATGTGTCAATTTAGATAAATGAATTCCCTTTATTAATTAATTGTAATATTACAAATCGAACATATGTAATTTCCGTCTCGGCAATGTGGCTTTAGACAAGCTTAACTTCCGCCTATTTAATTTGTACCGCATCAGAGCACGCGTGAGCGTTTCCACCCTTCTCCCCATAACTCTTCCCGAGTCGACTTGATTTCTCTTTGGGTGCCACGGATCCTAGACCGCCCTCCTAAACGCCCTTAATTTTATTTTTGTTGGCGGAACTTCTCTTCTCCTCCCTGACACCCCCCTTTTTTTTCACTTTATCGTTGTGGATGATTCTCTGGAGATCGTGCACTATCTCTCGTGCGTCGATGGAGACCAACACAGCGAAACTTAGTTTAATTGTTTTTTTGCGACAATAAGGATAAGTGAGAAGAATAGTGGTTAACAAAGAAGCAGGGATCAACTATTTTCTATTAATTTTTGTGTATGTTCGCTTAACACGTTAACCAACAAATACAAACGAATTAACCACCTTATTATCATCCCAAATCTCAACTCCTTCAATGACTTTTATTCAGGCTACACCTCATTACCTTCACTCGTCCGACCGAAAGTCCTTTCAGCGCGGAATGTTCGAGCGCCCGAAAAATGTTAACAACGCATAGAATAAGAAAATTTAAAACCTTTATACCACTGAGAAAAACAAAAGAATAAGTCACCCTAGCGAAATACTGGATCTACCCACCATTAATTTTTGTAACAACTTTCTTTCTCATAAATACCAGTTAAGTACATCCTTATTCTCTCATATTGTATCTACTTATATTTTCTTTTTTTTATCCACCTTTTTTATTTTTTATTATTTGCTCATCCTTTTTCTAATGAAATAAAAAATTTTGTTTTTTGGCTAAAATAAATAGTTTAAAATATTAGAATAAATACTAAATAGAATGCTAAAGATAGTTTAGTGTTTGGGATTATGCATCGTCTATAAGGATTAGATTATAAATTATTTTTTATTGGATCCATTTTTTAGAGTATAACCACTTTGCTACACAGCACCACCCGGCGTCATTCCACTGCTTGCCCCATGGACACCTTTTTCTTTTCTCTCCTCTTCTTTCGTTTCCCCTTTGGGATTGATCGAATCTAATAATCGTACGCGTTTATTAATGGATTCGGAATATAGCCTCAGTAAAGTCCAGGTAATCCTAAGAACCCACCCCCATCTACTGACCTACAGCCGGCACGCTGCTCTACTGTTGAACTTCATTTACACCAGCTCGCTTTTTGGCAAGAACTTTGTAACTTGTTACTTACATGCTACAAGGAACCATTTCCGACCATATACATTATATACAGGGTTTGTCCGGAAAGTAATAGGACTGATTTTTTCCGCCGAGACTGTAATTCGGAGCGTGCGCGCACCGACAGCTACCTGACTAAGGCCGGCATCCCAACGCTTCCGCAGCCACCCTACAGCCCAGATCTGGCCCCCCCCGAACTTTTTTTGTTACCTCGCCTGAAAAGGCCGATGAAAGGCAAGCATTTTTAAGCGCCATGCACTGCGGCTCTCAAGGCTATTTCGGAGAATGCCTTCCGTGACGCCTTCAATGCTAGGAAATAGCGATAGCAGCGCTGTATGTAACAGGCAGAAGGAATCATTTTTGACCATATAAAGTATATATATTCTTGATCAGCATCAACAGCCGAGTCGATATAGACATGTCCGTCTGTCCGTCCGTCTGTCTGTATGAACACCTAGATCTCAGTAGATAGGAAGAGATAGAGTTTTGACATGTATGGGACAAATGCTTCATTTATCTGCATGCAGATCAAGTGTCAAATTTTGGCCACGCCCCCTCCCGCCCCCGCAATTCGGAAAAAACGTTATATCTCCTACAGTTTTAAAGATAGACGATTCGTACCTTCCAGAGATAGTAGCAAGTAATTAGCAAAATAAATAAAATTGCCGAAGAAATAATAATGATTGGATGATCGGTTGCTCTAGTTATGAGCAAAAATGTAAAAGATAGCCGAGTTAAAAAAAGTGTTGCATACTTTTCAGATGTTAACCCTAAGGAACGCAGGAACACTGTTAAACATGTATTTTTCGATATCGAAGTCGGTTAGAGCCGACTTTAACTTGCGCTCTCGTTTTAAATCGACTCAGTCCTATTCTCTTCCGGACAAACCCCGTATTTCTTGATCAGCATTAAAGGCCTATATCAGATAAGATAAATTTTTAAGTTTGCTATGATATTTCACATGAATAGAAAACCTTTACATAATCATTCAGATTTTAAAGCTATTTACAACTGTTTCTTTTCATGATGAAATATCGTAGCAAACTAAAAATTTATGTTATCTAAGTATAGGTCTTAACAGACAAGACGATATAGCCATTTCTGTCTGACCATCCGTATTTAACAAACAGATGTCAGAGATGGCAAGAGATAAGATTTTGATTTCTTTAATTGCTGCGTCAGAAAACTATTACAGCAGAAAAAAAAGAATTGAACACTGCGACCCTTAATTGATGCTTCAGAGAACTATTACAGCAGAAAAGAAAGAATTGAACACTGCGACCAAGAACAGAAAACAACACATGGAAAGCTTAAGGCGGCCTTATTTGGGATGCAATATTATTCGTCGAATACCTTGAAGAAGGCCAAACCATCAATAGCAATTAATATTTTGGGTTAAGAATGCTGCAAATACAAAAGAAACAACCGAGAAAGTAAAAAGTGCCTAAAAAATGAGGCGTCAAACTCAATCTAAATTTAGTTACCAACAAGTGAGAAAGTCTGTCTAGCCCGAGTGTAATATTGTGCTTGCATCGCTTATACTCTCGTTTGCCCCTCCTAGCCCTCCTTTGCTGGCCAACTTCATTAATATAAGTTTAATCTTTTTTTGGAAATACTCACCAGCAAATCGAAATGTTTGATAGCGAAATCTTCCTTGTCTTTCCGTGTGCACGCACCGTAGTCTTCAAATCTAAACGTTTTTGAACAATTGGCAAATAAATGTGGAATTGTGGAAACGAGTTTTTTATTTTGTTGAGTCGAAATGTTCAATGTTGTGAATCTAGTTGAAAATTTGGGTTTGTATGATGAAGTGAATATATTTGAACCGCATACTAAGATGAGAGTTCAAACTGCTACGAAGTTGGTGTCACACAAAATGAAGTCCGAGTTCCGGTCAAAAAAAGAAAGACCGTAATGCTGCGGTTTAAAATCAAACTATTTTTAAACTTTTACTGAATTTAATAAATTATAATAATAATAATTAAATTTTTGAAATATTCAGTTTATTAAAATAAACAATTTTTTTTCTCATATTAATACTCTGCTTTTCCGCTGATGCCATCTACCTCTAATACTCATTTCCCGTTTATTGATCACAGAATAAAGGAAATTCATTTTATGTACATCAAGCAACTGTAAGAGTACATAAGTTGGAAATTACATTTTATTCGACCGACATGAAAAGACCTTGAACGACCCTCAACTGTAAAAAAAATATTTTTCTCCATTGGTTTTTATTTGCTTAAACGTTCTATTTATGTGTTAAAAACATCTTGTAAAACTTTCAAGCAGATCCGACAATGTATTTTACAAAAATAAACAAAAACTATTTGTTTTCCAATGAAAATAATTTTCATCGACTATGATCCCAAATCCCAAAAAGCTGGACAAAAGTCGAAAAAATATAATTTTTTAATGACTTAACAAAACTCTCTCGAGCTTCTTTCAACCGAATGTGTGCTGAAAATTCGCTCGCTGTCACTGTCCAGTGGCTGTGGTTGAACACACAGCACTAATCGCTCTGAAAACAACCCCATACCAGGTCCAATTCAGTCAGCGCGCCTCTCGAAGACTAAACTGTAAAAATGTTAGTTGAAATGGTTGCAGATTCAAGAGAGCGCCAGAGTTTAGCATAAACAGATGCGCAATGTATGAGGCAAGGGGACTTGGTATTTGATAATCTGAGAAAATATAGGAGAACGCAGAGTATTGGGGATAAAATTAACTATACCAAAAGCAAAGAAAAATATGAAAGGATATGCAATGATAAGCAACTATTATACTATGATAAACTAGAAGTAAAAATCAACATTATTCAAAGCAGCAAGGACTGGTGGATTGTGGCGAAGGAAATAAGAAATGCTCAACCTCAGATCGTAACATATATTAAAGCACACGATTTTAAGAGGTACTTCGAAACTTTGCTGAATCCGTCGCTGTTAATGAAAAAGCAAGCTTTGAGCTTAATAAACCTGTCACACCGGACGAAATATTATTCATGCTACAGAAAAAGCTCCAGCACAAGATAGGATTCCACATGAGTTTTTTAAAAGTGCATCTGATTACTTTATTCATAAATTGGCTTCGGTATACAATAAAATCCTCGATGACTTCACCGATATTGATTGCTTTAAAACCTATGTAATATTCCCATTATTTAAAAAAGGAAATCCAAATGCACCAGAAAACTATCGAGGGATATCCTTCATGAATTGCGCTGCAAAAATATTAATGGGTATTATAAATGCACGTCTTGATTTCTGGATAGAAGAATATAAAATTCTAAATGAATTTCAAGCTGGGTTTCGGAAGAATTATTCCACTGTAGACAACGTATACAATTTATCGTCCATAATCCATCTAAAAATTGCCGAAAAGAAAAAAGTATATTGCTTCTTCGTGGATTTCAAAGCAGCATTTGACCGAGTTCATAGACAATTACTGCTTAACGAATCACAAACTATGGGCATATTAACCAAAATTGCGAACTTTCTCGAAAAAATATATAAAAATACAGAAAGCATTGTGTGTACTAAGACTGAAGTTTCTTAAGAGTGTCGTAAAGCAAGGCTGTCTACTCTACCCTCTGCTTTTTATGTTGTACCTTAATGATCTTCATGATCAATTGGAAGGAGGACTCTATATCGGAGACGATAACATACGATTATTGCTCTACGCCGATGACATTGTCATTTTATCTGACGATAGACATGTTCTGCAGAAAATGATTACACGTTTGGAGAAATATTGCGATTTTTGGAGAATGGAAGTAAACATGTCGAAATCGCAAATAATGGTTTTTAGAAATGAGGGCAGATTGGCTGCTTCAGAACAATGGTTTTACAAGTCAAACCTTATAAAAATCACTTCGGAGTATAAATATCTAGGCGTAATGTCATTTAGACCACATATTAAAAACAGAAATGCAGAAGCAAAGGGAGCGATCAATTCAACTTGGAGTACATTCTATGGTAAGGCGAATATAAATTTGAGTAGCAAGTGGAACCTTTTCCAATCCACAGCGAGAGCAATGCAAATGTATACAGCGCAAGTATGGGGCTATGCATGGTTTAACGAAGCAATATGTTGCAAAGATTTTTCATCAAACGGATTCTACGATCACCAGAAGGCCATTCTTTATAGAAAACTTATTATAAGCGAATTTATGTTGTAAATGTTCACAAAAAATGTATAGTGTGTGTGTCAATACTGTGGAGGACAAACGATTGGGTATCTGGCGACGAGCTGGGCATTTGGCAGTCTACACGCTACTGGCAATAATTTAATAAATATATATATATATAATATCTATCTATCTAAACAGAGAGCGAGTCAGTGTGATAGAGAACAAGAGAGCTCATAAAGTTTGTCGCATACATGCATATTATTAGCCAAGCCTGGGCTGTAAGCTTACAGACCGATGTACACATACGATGTAGACCTTTTGAATGCGTGATTTTTGCCAAATGGTCCTAGACAGACAAATGATGAAAAAACACTTTCACAACGAAAGAGAGGCACAGAGCATAATTAAAGGTTGTTTCGGTACCTCAACTCATCAATGTAGTCGCGCGAAAGCGTTCGCTTTCTGACACAGGCAAACGGGGGACTGATTTTGGCGACCTCTGTTCTTTATTGTTTTCGTAAGAGTGGAACATTTATGTATAGCATAAGTGAAAATATATTTTTTCTGCTAACACACTGATCAATGGTTTGAAATTCATTGAAAATCGTAAACTGATATATTTGGATCTTGTATTAAACCGTTATTATACTTATATACCGTTCCGTTCCGATCTCCATCCCCAAATTTTAAATTTTATTCCGTTTCTCAGCTACAATTTTGTGAATAATTTTCTATGAGTTATCAAAATCGCATCAAAAAGTCGAGTTTAGTTCAGTTTGAGAAAGAATAAATTTGTAGCTCCAAATTGAGACGCTGACTTGTTTAAGTAAACTTGCAACTGGCAAATTGTTGTGGCAAAACTTTTTCATACAAAAATTTCGTGCATATTTCCCACGTGGGCCCGAAGTAAAGTTCAACTAACACGCAAAGCAACGGGCCAAAAGTTGAGCAGGTCATTCAAGGCAAAGTTCAGGGAAAAAGTTTGATTTTCGTTTTTTATATTTTTTTCGCATATTTATTGTCCAAACGAGTTAAAGAAGAGAGAAAAATAGAGTGCCAAAAATGTCTCACAAGTAAGCCAGCAAATTTGTCTCGAATGTAATGACATCTTCCGGAGCTTCATTAACCTGTACCCAGTAGGGTATCAGCAACATGCGACGCAGGAAAAGGCATTGCAACTGCGAGTAGAGCCCCAACACTTGCCACCAGGAAGTGCAAAAATGATGCATGACCACATTGAAGCGAGTATAGTTAAGCCACCAGCTAATCACAAAGCTAAGCGCATAGGACAATATAAAACAGCCAAAGGTGCGATAAGGGAAAGTCTTTGATTCGTTGGCTTGAATGGACATCAAATGACGGGAATACCAAAGACCCACCATCACCAGCAGCGAGTGGATAAATGAATTAGTAAACATCGAGTGTGTATATTGATAGCTTAGGGAAAGCTTCAAGCTGCGGTCAATATGCGGATGATTGGACTTAATAATGGCATTCGCCTCAACCATGGGCTGCAGCTGAACGCACACATGTAAAATGATCAGAGCCACAAAGATGAAGGGGTCTTTTAATTTGAACTTAAGCATGACGAAGAATTTTGAAACGAATTTATATTTGGAAATAGGGAAAAATTAAATTTATTTTTGACTGACAGTAAATGCTAACCAAATATTTGAATTTATGTTTGAACGGTGAACGGTGATTATCGATAAAAGCAGGTCGATAACTGTTGTGACTGTGAAGTAAAAGTGATCAGGGAGACTTTTGTTGCTAAAACCTGGCAGAGACTTTTAATGTTGTTATTCCTGACACCTTTTGTTGATTTTCTTTTTTAGCTTTTGTTATTGCAAGGAGGCCGTTTGGTTGGTCGCAGCTTTATAGCCGCATTAAGCAGATACAAAAGTGGATTTTATTTTATTCAATATTTTGGCCGCGTGCCTTGATAAAGGCAGACCGATGTGCAACACCATCTGAATTTGAATATTGCAAACAAAGAGTTGTTTATTTAAAAAAAATTACAATTCAGTGACTTAGTATTTCCACCCTATGGCCACCCTAAAATCATCGATAGCTTTCACTGTCGATTGCATTCGACTATTTTTGGTATTAGTGCGACCACATTCGTCTATTCTTGGTATTAGTGTTACCGCACTTGGCTGTACTTGATTCAATCTTATAAATTTTTATTAATCTTGTATGAATTAAACAATATAATGGAGAGCGCCTTAGCTCACGATTTAAGCCGTGGAGAGGAACGCTCCAGCGATGTGGCTGCTGGTGTGGTGAAATCATTTGACGAAATCAAAAGTTTAAGACGTGATGTTCTGCGCGGGCTGCACAACAACAACTTTCGGACGCCAACCAAAATTCAAGCGGCCGCCATTCCCATGGCTCTTACCGGCATGGGTAAGCCCCCAAAAGTGGCAATCTTTCCAAGTATTAACTATTCAATTTTCCATTTACTTAGATTTGCTGGTTCAGTCCAAGAGCGGCACGGGCAAGACTTTGATCTATGTGACCGCAGCCATGAACAATTTCAATCCACATGTGCGCTATCCTCAGGTTTTGATCATGGTGCCCACTCGGGAGTTGGCCATACAGATAGAGGACAACTTCATGTATTTGGCTCATCGTATACGCCATCTCCACGCTCATGCCTTTATAGGGGGCACCGATGTGGCCCGAGATCGCCAGCGCATGAAATCCTGTCGCATTGTCATAGGCACGCCAGGTCGGCTTTTGCATTTGTATGATAACCGTGTACTGAATGTGTCACACATCTCCATGTTGGTACTCGATGAGGTCGATCAGTTGTACACCACAGAGAGTATGCAGGCCACGGTGAATCAATTGATGTCCGTTTTGCCGGCTAAACATCAAGTCATCACCTGCAGTGCCACCTATGAGAACGCTTTGGACGAGCGTCTGGCCAAGTTTATGCGCAAACCCATCTTAATTTCCAACAGCGAACGGGCCACTGTCCTCCTAGGCGTACGCCAATTTGTCTACGTATTTCCCGATCAGGTCAACTCAATGGAGGATATGCGCTACAAGCTAAAGGTTTTACATAAAATCTTTGCCCAGCTGCCCTATGATCAGGGCATACTCTTTGCCAGCTCTCAAATGCGTGCGGATTCGTATCGCAACTATTTGACCGCCAGTGGAGTGCAGTGTGAGTTGATATCGGGTGCCCTAACACAGGCTGATCGCCTGGAGGCATTTGAGGGCTATCGACGTTTCACTGTACGCACCATGGTGGCCACCGATTTGATGGCACGTGGCGTGGACTCGGCTCATGCCAATTTGGTTATAAATTTGGATGTGCCCAAAGATCATGTGACATACTTACATCGCATAGGACGTGCGGGTCGCTTTGGGTCCAAGGGTATAGCCATAACCTTGGTGTCCAAACGACAGAAAGAGAAATTTAAAGAGATTATAGCCCAGACGGGCACGGGAATGTCGGTGCTGGAGTTTCCCGATGAACAGCCAGAGGAGAAAGTGAACTATTGGGAATTTGATTCATATAAATTTAACTATTTTGTACAAGCCCAGGGTAAAGAACAAGATGAGAGTGAACTACAAAGTATTAAGAGACCCTCCAAGAAGCCAAAGGAGGAGACTGACAAGGCTGGTAAAGTGGTGACGGTGGAAACGTTGACAGAAATGATGAATGTGCTGGATAAGAAAGCCACTGAAATGGAAGAGAAGTTGGAGGTAAAAGCTGCTGAGGGATCGATTGAAGAAGCTGCTGGAGAGGCTGAGCTTATAGCAGAAGCTGCGGTAGAGGTTGAGCTGATAGAGGCAGCTGCTGGAGGGACTGAGCTTACAGCAGAAGCTGATGGAGAGGCTGAGCTTATGGAGGTAGCAGCTGGAGAGGTAAAGCTTATAAAAGAAGTTGCCGGAGAGGCTAAGCAGGTGGCAAAAGTTGCTACCTCAAAGGCTGGGCCGAAAGTAGAAGCTGCTGTAGAGGTTGAGCCCCAAGTAGAAGCTGCTGGAGAGGCTAACTCACTGAATAAGGCTGCCATAAAGACTGATACGCTGTCAAAAGTTGCTACAGAGACAAAACCGTTGGATAAAGCTGATGTACAGGCCGTGACCAAGGTAAAAGAGGTTGAGCCGGTGCAAGTAGCTGGTGTAGAGACTGATACGAACACAAAAATTGCTGTAGAGTCGCTGGGAAAAGCTGATTTAGATGCTGAGCCCATAAAGGAAGCTGCTGTAGAGGCCGATAAGCTAGAAGAAGCTGATATGGAGGCTGCTGGAGGGCCTAAGCCACTTGAAGAAGCTGCTTTAATGACTAAAACTCTGGCAAAAGTTGAGTCTGAAGCTGGGCCCAAAGAAGAAGCTGCTGTAGAGGCTATGCCTCTAGACGAATCTAATGCAGAGGCAGAGCCCTTGAATAAAGCTGCTTTAGAAGCTTCTACAGAGACTGAAATCGTAAAACAAATCGCTCTAAAGTCTGCTTTGCAGAAAATACAAGAAAAACCTGCTGAAGATGTCTTCAAATCCCAAAATTTGAAAGATTTAAAATCACCTCTAAATTTGCCCAACATTTTAAAGCCAGAGTCTAACCTCCCGGCTACAGCGTTAAAAGAAATGAATGAAACTCTCTTGCCTACTCCTGAACAAAATAAAAACAACTCCAACTTCAAACCAAATTCTCACCTAACTGAACAAAAATCCCCAAATGATTACCAAGAAGTGGAACTTAAAGAAGAACTCAGCCCCGAAAGTGATTTCATTAAAATAAGCCTGGCCGAATCCAAGCTCTCTCCTCTGGACCTGACACCCTCACCCTTGCTCTTGGAATCCTTTGCTGAGCCACCACCTGCTGCTCCAAATTCCATCAATACCAAAACCTATTGCCTGGCTTTGCCCACCGAGGCTACCACAACCACCACTTTGCAGCCTTTGGGTATTTCAAATACCGTTGACGATGCCAGTAGCATTATTTCAGATAGTCTGGAATGTGGTTATGCCAGCGATGCTTCATATATCAGCTTGTACAGTGCCAAGGATGAGCGTCTCATTTGGCAACATTTCCAGGTTCAGCAAAAGCTTTTAAAGCGCCGTCAGCAGTTTGCTAACAAACGTCATCTGCACATTAATTGGTACCAGAAACCCAGGCTCTACCGTAAGAAGGTCGTAAAGAAGGCTTCTGTTATCGATGAAGATGAAGGTTTAAAGGCCGCAGAAATTAACTTAAAGGTGAGTTTACATCATGGTTCAAATCGACTAAGCTAAAATGATTTCTTGACTACGACTACGACTAAAATATGATTTCGTCAAGTATGCTTTGAGATATGAACAATAACTAAACAACATGATTGTCAATAGTGAATAGTAAATATTTAGTTGATTCAATTGTCTGTGAATCTGTGAATTAAGTTGACATTTAAAGAAAAGACTATTCGTAGCTATTAAATAAAATAGAATATTTCTTTTAATATTTCAATTTTTGTTAGAGTACGAAGTAATAATTGTTGATTGTGTGCAATTGAAAATTGGCAAGTCTTCAACTGTCCTAACAATGAAGGATGGATTAAGTTCGACCAAAAAAAATATTTTTCTAATTATCTTGATTTAGGCAATTGCCGTTTTCCGAGAGTACTAATTTCGGTTGGAAAAATGCCCGCTCGATTGATATCTAAAATAAAAGTATTCGATTTTGGCGTTTTTTTTTTTGCCGAAGTATATTATTTAAGGGTGAAAGTAACTTTTTTTTGATTAATTACACTTAGTTAACATGAATCCGAAGTCAAAAAAATTGTACCTACGATAGTTTCGCCAGGTGAGAGTGCTCGACTAACAACGGCGGTAGTTCCCATACTCGAAATATACTAATATGTTGAAGAGATGTAATCCTTATACTTATTATCAAGCGTTGAATTTGTAGACCAATCATTTTCTCTTTGTGGAATCCAAACAAATTAATTTAATTTGACTGCTACCGCCGTTGTTCGATTACTCGAACAGACACTTTCGCTACTTTTTCCTCAAGTTTTCTTATTACGACCTTTTTGTAAAATATTTCATCACTTTTAGAAGAAAAAAAATATTAAGAGTAATGTGTTATTTAGCTTGTAGAAAAGTAGTCTTCAGCTAAGTTTTTTTTCAACCCCCACCTGGAACTCACCTTTCAGGTGTGGGGTGATCGCAATATTATTTGTCTGATAGCCAATGAAATATACTATAGGGGAGAGTCTCCGGTTGTGGACATAGTTGCGTTTTTCACAAATAACTTTTTTCCAAGTCAACATTATGCGGTGATATGAACATCATTGAAAAGCTAGAGACTAGCTAACTTTCCTCTGTACTAACCTATTGTTTTAGACAAATGGATGAAAATTTGCAGCCATATATATGAAGTGATGATTTTTGGCCAACATTTTTTTTGCATGAAATGTAAAAATATGAAGTAAAATGACCATGAATTGATGAAAAAAGAACTTTTATTTATTTAAGAAGGGGCAAAAAGAAGAAAAAAAAAAATAATGGGCTTCAGTGGCAAAATGAAAAAAATTATTCCGAAATGCAACCTGTTCATATGAAATAGCTGTCCGCCAGCGCACTTCAAATGCGCAGGACGCTCGAATTTGCAGCGGTCAGTTTTTTTTGGCAAGAGCGCCAAACAAATCAAACAGAGTCGACATCTTCGTCTTCTTCCGATGACAAAGACGCCTTCTTCTTGGCACCACGTTTGGCCTACGGCTTAGCTGGTGGTGTTGCCTGTCGTTTTCCTGGACGGCTTCGTTTCTGAGGGGTCTTCTTCTGGTGCGACACAGAATCACGCTCGGCTGAGCGCTCAGCTAATTTGTTTGTCTTCTCACGCAAAACCTCGACGCTTTCCGGAGAAGTTATCAAAGCGGATTGCATTAGCTTGCGACCGCGATTCGATGGCTTTTTCCGGAAAGTTCCTTGGACCGGCCAAATTTTATCCAACAGTGATAAACGGCTAGCCGAAGACGGAGAGGATAACAACTCTTCTTCTCGCCCAATATTGGGATCGGCGGAAAAGACGATGCGACGGTGATTGTCTTCATCAAGATCAGCTTCTGTGGCGACTTCTTCTGCAATTCGTTCGACAGCCTCAATGAAGTCAGCTTCGGAGAAAGCATCAGGGTCAAATGAAAAAATACCGGAAAAATATTTTACGCTTCTTGTGAGAGAGGTAAAAAAACCGACCATGTTTGATGAAGTTCGTTGGGAACGAACGAAAGTCCAACAAAACCGAATCAACAACTGACGAAACATCTGCAATATTTGCTCTGACTTTCTCCGGATCAAAGTGGTTCGAGGAAGCCCATATTCGTTGGCTGTAGCTTAGACGGCTTATTGGCATCGACCAGCCCATTAAAATTGATTTTTGTTGATTCGGACGATTTTATTGGTGTTGACATGGCTAAAAATGCACACAAATGCTGTAAAAATGTGTTGCACTAACATAAACAACGATATTGGACAGTCCTAAGGCCAAATACACGCTTTAAAAACAAACAACGAGGGTGTCCACAACCGGTGCAAAAGTGTGTCCATTCTTGGAAATGGTATCCATTTTTATTTTGTTCAGCAAATTTACACGACACAAACATTTCACTGAAACTTGATATCACATCACAAAGTACACTTAATGCACTAAATAAAAAGGTATAATACTCACTTCTTTCCAATGATTTGATTTATTTTATTTGCTCACAGCAAGAAACCAAATGCGTGTTTACACTTCGGTATTGGCTCAGATTATGTGCACTGTCAAACTACAAGTTTGACATTACTCAGTTTGGCGTCATCCACAACCGGAGCGTGTCCACAACCGGAGACTCTCCCCTATCACTAATTCAATAATAAATTTTGGTATTCCTTATATTGATCCTTCAAGGACATGTGATGACTTCTCCATTCGATAAGGATAAAAACTTGGACACAGTAAAATTACATTTCGTACATTCCATTTTAATGAGAATCGTTAAATAAAAAACTAAAAAACTCGTTAAATTTTAATTGTATGTGACATATTTCCCAAGGCATACATATAAGTATATTTTTAAGTAAAAAATTACAATTTCAAAATTCGATTAAAAAGAAACCATGGATCGCCCCGCGATTTTTTTGCATAAAAATTCTTCATAATTCGCGGTCCATCGAAGGGATTTTTTTTTTTTTTTTTTAGAGTTTTCTGAGGTAAGGTGATGAGGTACAAGACAAACCGAAAATGTTTCAGAATTGAATCTTTGTCAAGACATGGAGCCATGTGGTAAAACTTGGCTTTCAGTTATTGTGGCAATTGTGCAGCAAGTACGGTGGTTTTTTTACACTTTCAAGGAATCGAAACTTTGATGTTTTTTTTTTTCTAGAATACGTCATGCACCTGGACTCCGAAAGATATTGCAATATTGTTTTAAATTCAAATCAGAAATAAACATATTGAAACGTTACAAAACGACTATTGGCTATCATTTTCTTTAGTTATTGTTTATATCCCAAAGCATACTTGATAAAATCATATTTTATGACAACTAATTCATTTTCAGTTTATATGAGATGTTTCAAATATTGATTCAATAGTTGAAGTCGATTTACAAAATATTGACAAAATGATAGCTTCGTTTTTAGTCAAAATTTCAAACTATTGCTAATATTTATTCATCATTTCGAACCCTGGTTCTCCCGCTTCCTTTTTCCTTTATAAAAAAAATCGTTTCTCATTACTTCCAGAAACAGTTCGGGCCAAAACGCTCACTCCTGGGCGAACGCTCTCATTTGCAGTTGCTCCGTAAATTTACCAACAGTTCGCACATTAAGCGCAGCCTTCAAAACTACATTAAAAAACGCAAATGGAATCTCTTGAATGCCAGCCAATGGTTAAACCAACTCCATGAAACCATGCAGCATTTGTTTTATGTGGATCACGGCATTGTTAAATCAGACAAATCAGAGTTTACACAGGCGAAGCCTTCTAATTCATTTGCCAACTGGTTGACCCAACAGGCTACCCTACCAGATCCGGGGGAGCAGCATTTGCCGGCAAATTCACTGGATAAGCTAAGTGTTCATGTGGCTCATCAGCTGAACATACCCGCTGTGTACATGGAAAACGAGCAGAATGCTGTAGATGAAGATGAAGCCTCCAATGCGGAATCATTTGGTTCGGAAGATGATCTTGAAGACGAGAGTCTACATTCGTCGAGTGGTTTTGTGGAGAGCGCTGAGAGTGTTTCATCTGGTATAGATACCTCAGAATATGAAACCGATTCTACTTCCATATTCACAGTCAATGGGCAGGAGGATTTCGATGATGATTTGAATGAGGAAGAAGAGGAGGAGGAGGCATCAAGCAATGCTAGCGAGGCTGAAACCAGCTCTCAAGGTTCCTATGACGAAGTCGATGAAGAGGCAGAGGAGGAAGACGCAGAAGACGACGACGATGAAGAAAATGCTGACAACTCTTTGGATGCTCAGGCAAACTGGCAGCATACTTTCCAAATGCAGTATCAATTCATTGCCAACCATGTGGCCAACTACATGGCCCAAAATCATCCCGAACATTAAACAAGTTCAAAATTGGACATTTCTAATGCTCTGAATAGCCTTAACTAGTCTCTAACCATAACTCAGGCATCTTTATCTAAACTAATTTTCTTAACAGTGAAACGGATATGTTCCCGATGGCTGCATCAGCCAATATCTTAACTAATAAGATTTCTTTAATTTTTTTCTTATTCATTTTGTAATTTATATGAAATATAAATGTGAATTATGTTTACGCAAAAGCATGAAATATGCACAAGGAAATGAAATTGGAATGTGAATGCCAAATGTTAATTTTTCAAAAAAATAAATATAATTTTGTTTACCAATGGAACAAAGAAAACGAACAAATATTTCTAAATCAATCAAAATGGGGAAGAAATTTGGTATATTCAATTGCTCTGCGTTCCACACCTTTCTCCTATTGAAATAAAATCAAGAACGAGTTAAACTCAATTTTCAGAGCGACTTTTTTCAAAATTCAAGAACGAATTAATTTTCTTTCATTTCCCAGCGCTCATATTATGTCACACAAATTGCCCAACAAACATTTTGCGATTTATTTGATTTGCCAGTTATTTATCCATAATTGTTTACGACTCTCAGCAATTTTAATTAGTTTTGTGCGTTGTGGTTCATTAGTTTGGCTTTTTTTTTTCTCTACATTTTGCCCTGGCCCCTGGAGTGTGTGTTCCACTTCCACTTAACAGCGGCAAATCGTTTTGCCCCTATATGGCTAGAAGCTTAACCGCAAAAAATTATTGCGCTTAACAAATTTTTAGTTTATTTTGTTGTAGGCCATAAAAATGTTAACATCATTATAAAGCCTAACACCTGCAGCAGCAGCAACAACAGCATTTTTCGCATCTCGCCTTTATCGCTAATCGAACTGAGCTCGGCCAGGCCTCTGTACTATGCCCACATTTTGTCGTCGCCAAAACTCACTTTGCATTTATGCGGCCGTTTCTCACGCTCCTTATTGGATTTGGAACGCAAGTGCACGCGAGCAGCGAGCGGCGAGCGGCCCCATCGGATGTCGTTTTGCGTGCGCAACCGCAGGGCGAATGTTTTGACTTTGCCACCGACGCCGACGCCGACAACGATGCAGCCAGTCCCTGTCCACTATGTGGGCAAATTCAAAGTGAGCGGCCACAATGTTGTTGCAACAATTTTGGCACAGCTGGCCGCGTCTTCTATGTGCATGATTTATGGGTCTTCCATTCGACTGGCGCCGCATTTTTTATGCAATTTCTTTTCCTTTTTTTTTTTGTTGTGAGGATACAAATTATGAAATAACTTTCTCATCAGTGAGAAAAATTAAGCTTAATAGCTGGAGAAGGTAAATTTGGTTTTTAAATTTAATTGGTTTTTGGGGTTTTTTTTTTTGCAAAGAATTAGAAAATCAAATGCCTCATCAGTTTGTTCGCATTAGCTCTCTTCCGGTTTTTTTTTTTTGTTAAAGAAATTTTTATTTTTTGATAATAAAAAAATTTGTATCATGTTTGATGATTATTGGGGAATTTTCACAGTAGTATACGAATATTTTTTGCCATTGCAACTCTACTCACATTTGCCGACCCCTGCTCTAAGTATCCATGTAAGCACGTCTCATAGAGCTGCTGATACTTGTAAACATTTTATTGAATTCATACAAAAATTCATTTTAAGGGAAACTTTATTTGATTTCAGAAAACATTTCTTTTATTTAAAAATTTTACGAAATTGTAGGGCAAGTTCTAAAATATAGAAAAATAATTTTCTGAGTATTTTTTTTAACTTCTGGTTTTACTAGTATTTTTTCAAGAATAAAACTCCTTGCCATATTTTCAAAAACTTTATTATTATTTTATTCCATCGATTCTATTTAATTCTACTATAAACAAAAGTTTTCTCTATTATATCGAAGTTGTTTATCTATTACAGATACGATAATCCAGAGTTTCCACAACTTATACTTTAAGCTCGAAAGATTTCTGATCCCAGTCTCTATTCAAGCTTTCAATTTTTTAAGGAATGTACCAAATTGAAACTGCACACTTTGTTTTATTTGTAACTCAAAATTTGTTTTTATATCAAAAGTAATTTTTCATTTCACTTATTAAACATAAACTCAAAATCATTTTAAATAAATAAAATATTTTGAAAAAAAGTCAAGCCCTTGTATTTTGTTTGACCCACTTCACCCCCACTTCTATTTTTGGGGACTTTCACAGATCTTTTTCAGCTCATCCATGTTTTTGGAAACTCTACACTTAGAAAATTATTTTACAATATATAAGGCAAAATAGTCACGGGTTAAAGTCACCCTAAAATTTGAAAATAATTTCTGTATTTAAGTCGGTGACACGTTTATAAAACACACAGTCATTTCACCCAACAACACAATTCAACAATCCGTCAATTCAACACAAACAAATTCAACACAAAACAAAGTCTTCTCAAAACAATTTCAACACACGTCAATACAACACTAAGTCATTTCACATAACACAATAATTCAACGCTCGTCAATTCAACACACGTCAAATCAACACAAAACAAAATAATTGGGTGAAATGACTTATAGACGTGTGTTGACTTTTTTTGTGAAGACTTTGTTTTGTGTTGAATTGAGTTGTTGAAATTGTTTTGTGTTGAACAGACGTGAAACCTAAAGTTGAGTAACGATGACTTTTATTAGTGACAGTAAATAAAATGGAAGTGTGTAGTACCATCAGAGATAGAATTCTCCATCTCCTGCCGTTTCAAAAAACCAATTCCCTGTATAATCAACACATAAGTTTCAAAAAGGCAATTAAACATACGTCATTTCAACACATAACAAATTAAACACAAACAAATCCATCCTGGGAAAGAAGGGTGACACAAGCGGCAGAAATGAAAAAGATCGGAAGAGCGGTTCTTAAGTTATGACCAAAAAGTGTAAATCACTCTCTCCCCAACCATCTTACAACTAACACCGCACAATCTTAGAGAGAAAGTGAGAGAGAAAGAGGGACTTAGAGATGACCGAAGCACCAGCATTGCAATTAGCTTCTACTCCAGGTGCAGAGTATGTTATAGTCGGGCTTGACCGACTTTCTCACTTGTTTAAATTGTTGTGTTCTATTTTCCAGTGTTGAAATTGTACTGTGTTGAAATTTGGTGATGTTCAATTGCATTGTGTTGAAATTGTATGTGTTATAATTAACGTGTGTTGAATTGACGTGTTGAAATTGTTTTGTGTTGAATAGACGTGGAACCGTCGCTGACTATTTCTGATTCTATTTTTATTTTGTATGTCTTTAGGTTATTCCTTTGATTAACTATTGTTTCACTGACACTCTTATTCCTGATTTGCCTAATCTTGTACTCATGGTTCCAGTTTAGCTTTATGAGTACCTTTTTTTCTGTCGGTTTGCGGCAAGTCTTAAAGTAAATGAATTCTCTCAACATATGTTAACAGTGTTATATTCAAAAATAATAAATATTTCTTGACTTAAAAGGAAAGACTTTGTGCCATTATTCTTTTCAAAATCCAAAACTTCCAACCCAACACTTAAGCTTTTAGATCTTTTCCGACCAACCTTTAAGGTCATGCCATGTTCAGTCTAAGTACTTTCTTTTGTAAACTTTAACCCATTGCATTTTTTACAGTGTAACCCCAAATAAGAAGCCTACCTTTTTCCACTTTTTCGCACCATAATGTGGACAATTTATTAGCATTACAAATCTCTGGGGCAATGTTAATCGCTCTTACAAGTCGCACACAAAGCCGACACCAGACACCATACCCTTTGGGCCACACTCGAAACGGTGTGGAAAATTTTTGCTATTTTTCACCAATTAAAAACGGATTCTCCGCAATTCGCTAGGCCGGGGCACAAATCTGGGCGCAGTTAAGTGAAAAATGCCATTGCCTCAGAAATTTCGTATGTTTCTTTATTTATCATATTTAAAATGCAATAAAAGAGACAGACATAAATTACGTTTAGGCATTTTTAGTTTTGCATTTTGCGCGCGAGACCCTCTAAGTGTCAAAATAATTCATTATAATTGCCCACAGATCATTTTTGTCAACGTTTCGCGCGCGTTTTTTCAGTCGTCGCGTGCGTTTCGCTAGCGTTTTCGTTACTTTTCGGCGTCGCTCGGACTGTGTGAATAATTGCAGGCATGCCATGTTGTTTATACTAAATTTAATTAATGATGACTTTTATTTATGAAGGCGTCAGGCATTTTGGGCACATAAATATGGGCTGGGCAACTCCTACGAGACAAAGATGCGGCAGATGAGTTGTGAGATTCGGGTTTTGGGTAATGGGGGAATGATTAGCAGATAAGACACACAAAACTATTCAAATTTGACAACCCCCCTTTCCCTTTACGCCATGCGTTCCCTCCATATAAATACAAGACCCGCGAGACTTTTAGAACGTCAAAAGCCTAAAAAGCAAAAGCGAAACCCAACGAATGGAGGCGATGCCTAGGCCAACTAAAGCGGCAATGCGCGGCTTTTGTGGTTCCCAGGCGACTAAGAGCGAAACATGCGAATGGCTTTAATTGTTGCCGCTGTTGCGGCGGCTGCTGCTGTTTTCAGCCAAGTGATTTTTCTAATGCAATTTTCCAACGGCTTACGCAACGCCAGCAACACAACAGTCACCGCAACGGCAGCAACAGCAACAACAACAATGACAACATGTTGCAATGGGCAGACAGGCAGGCTCGTAGCTGGCAGGCAAAAGGCAACGGCAACAGCAACGGCAACCTACCGCCGCCTTAAACCTGACAATGTTCTCTTCTCAAGAGTCTCTGTTGCGCACCGCTAATCATTCCACGCATTCGCGCATATTTAGCATTTTGAAATTGTTGCATTTTGCGCATTTTTTATGACAAGAGAGAAACTCTTACGTCTGACTGTTGGCACCACCAGGCGGCGAACCACTAACCTCCCTCTGTCTGTTGCCTGTTTGCCGCCATAATTAAAATACATATTGCAAATTACACTAAATAGTTGTTGCTGTTTGTGGTATTTTTGGCGGTGATTGTTGTGTGCGGTTGGAAAGTATTATATATATGATGAAAATGCCAAATAATACTGGTGATGGTACCGTTACATTTATGTTTTTCAATGCATTTTTCATGAGTGTGGCAAATGGTTGGGGATAATATAACAGTTACTACCTGAAACAGACTGAATTAGAAAGGGTAAAATATAAAGGAAAAATTCAACTTTTCTTAACCTTAGTATTTTTATGTTTTCTGAAGTCAATTTGAGATTCCAAGGTTCTTACTGTCAAAATTCCTCCTTTTATAATGGGCCAATTCGTAGGATAACCAGATGGTAAAATTAAAATCATCTATAAATTATAGAACTCTTAACAGGCCTCAGGTTAATAAGTTATGATTTTTATGCATGTTCATGTTGTTCAAAACAAGTCACACACCACAATGGAATCTTGTTGACTCTATAGTTATTTCATGATTTACCACAAAGCAATCATCAGCAGTCTTTGCCTAACCTCAATGGGCTTAGGTCGTTTTTTAATCGGGTGTGTTCTAGAAATATCTAGAGATCTTCTGACAAACGATTTGATTTAAAACTAAACTAGGAAATTTTTATATGTGAAATGATAAGAATAGTGTCAGCTACTAGTTCCTAGGTTGGGAATACCGTACGCATTCAATCTACTTGGTCTTGAGCAGTCGGTTTCAGATCGCTCAACTTTTGTCATTTAATCCAGCATTTAGGTGGCAGTTTGTCCTTGTAAACGTACAGATCTCAGACATGGTAAGAGATAGAGGTTTGACATGTATGGAACAAGTACTTCTTGTAGTTGTTTAAAAAACTTCATATCTCCCACAGTTTTGCAGATTGATGTTTTGTAACTTCAAGAGATATTTTGTAATTTAAAATATTTCTCAATTCGCCAAAGGAATGATGAAGATCGGATGAACCATAATCGAATTATAAAGAAAACAACAAATTTTGCTGGGTAGCACCGGCTTAACGGCGATGGGCAGCACTGCACTCACTTTATGGTTTCTTTAACAGTTTGCGTGGCTTCTATCTAAAATTTATTAGATAAATGCAACCTCTGGGAAATACAGAGTATGTTATAGTCGGGCTGTGAAAGAGAAGTGAAAGAGTGGGGGAAAGAGGGGATCAGTGACTAAACAGTGACCAAATAGTGACTAAACAGTGACAACACAGTGACTAAACAATTAATGAACAGTGACTAAAAAGTAACGAAGGAGTGACTAAACAGTAGCTGATCACTTAGGCTGCCTTCACACTGTTCGACTCATGACCCATGACATCTAGTAGGCCCGCATTTCCCCATTGAATTCTATGAGTTTGACAAGCTATTCAAATGTAAAGCAGAACAAAAAGCAAGACTACTAGACTATCATGTGTCATGTGTCGAACAGTGTGAAGGCAGCCTTGCTTAACAGGGACTGAATAGTGACAAATCCAAAACTATATTGTGACCTGTCAGTGACTAGAGAGTGACTTTGCTTTGAATGTACAGTGACTAAGCAATGAATGAATAGTGAATTAAGTGTGACTAATGAGTGACTAAAGAGTGACTAGGCAATGACCGAACAGTAACTTAACAGTTACTGAACGGTGACTAGATAAAAACAATACAGTGACTGAAGAGTGACTTAACAGTGATCGAACTGTGACTAAACAGTGACTGAACAAATACCATGCGCTGGAGACGGGAACAATTTATGTAACAAAATGTATGTTGGAACGACGAAAAACAGGTCAGACATAAAAAGACGAAACGAGATCACCACACTTAAAACAGCACTTGTTACCTACTGTGCTAAGAGCGGACACTCTCCAGACTTTTATGCTACAAGTATTCTACAGCAAAAACGTAACTACAACAAACGCTTTACTTTGGAGATGTTATATATCATAAACATACCAACAAACATTGCGCTAAACTTAAAACGGACACAGAGAACTGCGCACACATGTATGGGCACATACTTGACATACTGGTACTACCCGAAGCCTGGCAAACCACCGGAGGACGCTAGCTCATTCAGGACCATCTGCCTGCTGGACACAGTGGGCAAAGTTTGTGAGAAGCTGTTATGCAATAGGCTGGAGACAGCAGTAGAGTCGGCTGGCGGTCTCTCGCCTAGTAGTTTGGGTTCAGGAAGTCTAAGTCAACCACCGATGCCATCGGAAAGGAGGCTATTTCTGGAACGCGGTGGCGAGGAGGCAAAAAAGAGTACTGCCTGATAGTGACCCTGGACGTTAAAAACGCGTTCAACACAGCGGACTGGGTGAGCATCCTCAACGCACTAGCGTCGTTTGGCATCCCGGCATACCTGTACGCCATGATTCGCAGCTATTTCTCGACCAGGCAGTTGCTATACGAGATAGAGGAAGGCATGAAAACGCATGATGTTTCAGCGGGAGTACCCCAGGGCTCAGTCCTTGGGCCTCTCCTATGAAATATCACGTATGATGGCATACTGCGACTGCCTTTCGCAGCTGGCACTCATATCGTCGGTTTTGCGGATGACGTGGCCCTAGTTGTGGTGGCCAAAGAGCTTCAGATCCCGGAGTCTGCATTCGGCGCAGGCATTGCTATGGTTTATCGATGGTTATCGTCGGTGGGACTGGAGCTGGCTGCGCAAAAAACCGAGTCAGTACTAGTTAGCAGCCGCAAGCGAGTTGAAACGGCCACCATCATGGTGGAAAGAACAGAGGTGGTGTCAAAGCGCGCTATACGATACCTTGGTGTCATTATAGTCTGCTGAGGCGTGCAGAGCATTATCACACATAATGCCAAATACACGCGGCCCAAAACACGAGCGTCGACGACTTCTTATGGGACTATGCAAGTCCATCATGCTGTACGCTGCTCCAGTATGGGCCAACGCATTTATGGTCCCGAGCTACTGCCGCGGCGTTGAGGCGGTCTACCGCCTAAGCGCAATTCGGGTCTGTAGTGTGTTCAGGACCATATCAAACGAGGCTGCACTAGTCATAGCAGGAATGGTGCCGTTGGGCTATCTGGCAGCGGAATCTGCAACCGTCTACCGTGCATCGCACGAGCTTTATGAAGTGGCATAACTTTTGGGACTCATCCTCAAAAGGTCACTGGACGCAAAGGCTAATCTTTAAAATCAAGCCGTGGCTCGAGAGGCCTCATGGGGAGGTGAATTTTTACCTCACCCAGATTCTTAGCGGGCACGGATGCTTTAGAAGCTACCTCCATCGCTTCGGGCACGACAGCAGTCCCGTGTGCACTTGGTGTGGAGGAGGTACTCCAGAGGACGCACAACACGTCCTGTTTAGCTGTGGACGCTTTGAAGAACAAAGGCGTACACTCAGGGACATTGCAGGCGAGGAAGTTACCGCGTACAACTTCTGCAACCTAATGGTTTCGAGCAAGCAGTTTTGGGATGCGACCAGCAATTTTGCAGCCAGCGCCCTTATCGAGCTACGCAGACTGGAGCGATCAAGAAGGGCATAATTTAGTTTAATGCGGTTGATGCCTCTGCAAAGCATTGCCTTGCGGTCGTCCCGCAGGGGTACGCCACTAATTTGTACAGAAAAACAAAATTTTGTCCATCTTATGTGTTAGGTTAAAACTAGGTTAATAAACATGGAATATAAAAAAACATACTTGACCAAACAAACATTAGGTTTTATAAGTCTTACATAAAACTCCGTGGCGAGCACTTGGTTCTGGTCCTATATCATTGTAAGTAAAAGTTCGTGTGTTTTTTACTTTGTGTTTTCTAAAAATTTTGTTATTTATATCTGTTCAATGTTTTTTACTAGCTCCCTGAAGACGGACCCCGATGTGGACTTGAAATATATTGGGAATCAAACAAGAATCCACCGATTTATATTCCGAGGCGGAATAACCATTTGGATTATTGATAAAATGTTATCTTATAAGATACAATACTTAAATTACTTATTGATGTTCTTTTACTTTAACATCAGCCAACAAATGGGTGATGTTTTTATAATTTCTGAAGTTATTTTTATACGGGATGGCCTTTCAATGACATCGATATGATGTAAGGGAAAGGGGAAAAGGCCTTTATAAAAATAGTTCTTCTAGTGGTATAAACTCAAACCAAATCGTATTCGGTTCGGTTTTAATCGTTTTTAATCGTACTTATTTCTATATTTGGTTCCACTTCGTTATGTTGCATTTTCGTTTATCGATCGATCGGTTTTCGATTACCGTTTCATAAAAAAATTATATGACAGCGGTTCCAGTTTCGGTTTAAGGTTTAAATCCGTTCTTTTCGCTTTCCGTTCTAATTCCCTGATGTCTAGGATGTCTACAAATCTTAGAAACCAACTTTTAATAAGATCTTTTAAGCATGGCTTTTTCCTTTTATAAAAAGGTCTCGAAAAGTTTGTGCATGATAAGAAATACCTATTTATTTTTCCCTGTCCATCTACTGGTCAAACGTAATATACCCTCTTTGGTTGTGTTTGGTAAAGGGTAGACCAGAGCCACGTAATTCATAAAAAACACTTGATTAAATTGTCTATGCAAAAACCTATGTGTGTACAAGTAGTTACGAGTTGATTTTGAAAGCCCACAAGCGCATCGAAAATTGCACAAGGAGATTTCCTGTTGTTGTTAAGCCAAACTCTTGGATTTTGGACGGGAAATGCACATTAATTGATATTATGCAAGTGCGCCGGAAATGATAAATGATGTGCCATATATTAAGTATAATTTGTTGTACAGATCGTTAAATGTGCAATTCTCGCGGGGCTTTGCCAATCAAAAAGTTGAAAAAAGCTTTCAAGGTTATTGTGCATATTGACTTTCCAATAAGAACTCGAACACACAGACAAAGACATATGCATGGCCTATGATTGATTTATATTGTCAGTTTATAAGCTAAGTGTGGAGTGTGGGGCAGGGGGCAGGAGGCAGGAGGCGTGGCATGTGAGCATAAATGTGCAATTTGCTAATTGTAACACATAACGGGTCTGTCTGTCCCTTTCCTGCTGCCGCTGCTGCTGCTGCTGTTTGACTCTCGTTAAGCGTTTGTCATTGTTGCTGGCGTGTTGCGGTGTGTTTGGCCTTCAGCAACATGTTGCCATGTTCTTTCGCTCGTTTTTCGCATTGATGTTTCAAGGTTGCCCAATTAAAAGTGACATTTTAGCAACATAATGCGACTGCTTTGAACATGTTTTTTTGCCGTGTCTAACGTTGCTTTATTAGCTGTTGTTGTTGTTGTTGTTGTTGCGCTTAAATTATATAATTGGCTAAGGTTTTCGCGAAAATTTGTGCCCATTAAATTACAATTTAGTTACAACTGATTCATTTCTAAGAATATAATCTAGAAAATGTCTAAAAATGCTTAACTGACAATAAATAATTGATACATTCTTCGACTCACTCTCTCTTACCCACTTGAGGTTAATTCGACTGCTGAACATGACCTTTAGCTGAACTCTTTTCCATGGAACTAACTTCCATATACGATTTTATACACACACATTCCACCAACATGGAAAAACAATTTCCATCTACAGAGCCATAACTTAGCTCAGAGACCACGACCCACACACGGCAGCAACCAAAAGGCGTCGTCGTCTTCGGTCGCTTCAGGGTCAGGCAAGAGGCATGCGCAAAGGTCAAGCGGCTGCTGTGGCAATTTGTCAATTTCATAATTTGTGCCGCATGCGGAAAGAATCATTTCCCGAAGGCCGTCGCCGCCGTCGCGTATGTGTGGAAAGTTGCTGCCAGAGTCGCCACGTTGCATTAGAATAGGGCAACAAATCATCTCCATTAACCCAAAACAAAACTGCGCACACAATCGCGGAACGTGCATCTGCAGCACGCCAAGAGACCCTGAGCTGCAACTCTGGCCCTGATGGTGGTCCACAACAACATAAAACACATGGCAAGAGGTGGTAAAATTGGTGTCACTTGTCACGTAGAACGTTAATTGTGAAACGGAAATGCTGGCTACGTGCTGGTGCTGGTTGCGGCTGCAGTTGCTGGCGCGCCTTGTCAACATGTTGCAAGCGCTCTGGCCATATAATTTGCGTCTTCTGCTGCAGCTCCTCCTCCAGCTTGTTGTGAAAATTGAAAAATGAAATCAAGATACACGGAAATATGTCACGAGTGCAATTCAGACTCGACTCACTGATTTTGTTTTTTCCGTTCAATTTGTGCACCAACTGTTTAGTGGAAATTCCATCAAGACACCATTTGCCATTTGCATTGGCGGATAATTGAATTGTTTGGCCAAGCTAAAGCAACATTTATGTGGCACAAAATGACAATTCCACAATCGCAAAATGCAAAAACGCAGAGCGTAATAAAAATGCAAGTGTCTCCAGGCCAAGCCAGGCCTGACCGCCTGCCAGCCTGTGCCAGCCTGATGGGCAGCAGCGGAATTCGGTGCAACACAAAAAACAGCAACAACTACACAGTTATCCAACATTCATTGCCCGGGACAACCATATGAGGGCGCCGTAGGCTGAAGGTAAATGCAAGTAGGAAGTGCAAAAGAATGTGCACAACTTTTGGGCTACCCAGTGATTTGGAGTAGACGAAGTTGCGGTGTACTACACTTTACTCTGTCTGTAAATAGAATAACAATTTATACGGTTGTCTTTGGAATTCCCAAGTTTGTTAGCTGACCATTGATCATATAACAAGACAAAATGTAGCAGAGCCAGCTTATGGCTGCCTGAGCCCCAATACAAATTTTAAATATAATTCAAAAGAAACACAACCACAAGAAATAGGAAGAGAAACCTGATTGTTTTCAGGAGATGTGGGTAAGTGTGCTCGTGGCTGTATGATGCACACCAAATCATTTGTCGCGAACACCAAAATCTACGCTGAAGATATTTGATGTTCCATTCGATGTCCTAAAAGGTATCCTCCTTAGATGTTGTTACAACTTAACTAGATTTGCAAATGCGCGCTGTGCGCACAGGACTTGGGCGCTCCTGCTCTAAACAATTGAAATTAAACTGTGTCAACTCTTCTAACTTTATGTTAACATTCCTCACATGAGCCAATCTTTTTAAAATGTCTTTGAAGTAGTTTTGTCTGTAAATCATTCCACATCACAAAAAATGATGTAGAAGAAATCTTGGAAAATGTAGAGGCATAGCTAAGCTCTAAAATAAAAATATTGAACAAATTTAAAACCTGTGTAAATGATCTAAGCTTTAACGCGCCCTAACTTGCTTCTAGAGTTACTTTTCCACAACTGGAGTCACCAACCTTAAAAAATTCCCCCCTTAAAAAAACCACCAAAACAGAATCTCAGACCCTAAGTAACAATAGTTCCGCCTTAAAAAGACCCGCGCACGCAAAAAAATTTTTCTTAAATTGGATTTGGTTCTGTCAGTGGGTCAAAACAACAAAATCCATTCGCACAAGCAGACGGCGTAACAAGTGCAGTGCCAAAACTCAAATTTCGTGCCCACCGCTGCTTTAAAAACCTGTTTGACAATCGAACTACACATTTACTGCAGGTAAAAGCCTCTGGAATTTCAAAGCTTGCAGAAGCTTGTGTTTCAGCACTCAAAAACCACCATTAGGAACCGTCTTCAAATAAATTTGTAGAGCAAAAAATAAGAGTACTCAAGGAGTAGTCAAAAGCTGATATAAGGTACATAAAGGCCCAACTAAATCTAGTGTAAACGAGAGTTTTTTTGGGTTTGGAGCTTTTATTTACATTGTATTCGGGGGTGCCACAGAAATCTCTAGGGATTTTGCCGATGGTTGGTTTGTAAATCTCTCGAAAATTCGTTCTAGAGATTTCATTTTCTAATTAGAAAATCTAGTTAAACCACCAGATGTTCCATTTGATGTTCCATCTCTAATAGAAGGTACATAGAGTATAATAAGTTTGTGCAAAAGTATGTAACAGAGAGAAGGAATCATTTCCGACTATATAAAGTAAACATATTCTTGATCAGCATCGAAAGACAAGTCGAAATACACGCCCCCTCCCGCCCCCGCAATTTGGAAAAAACGTTATATCTCCTACAGTTTTGAAGATAGACGGTTCGTACCTTCTAGAGATAGTTAGTAATTAGCAAAATGAATCAATTTGCCGAAAAAATATGAGCAAAAAAGTGAACCAAGCACCCAACACCCTAAAAAATGTTGCATACTTTTTGGATGGTCACCCTAGGGAACGCAGGAACACTGTTAAGCATGTTTTCTCATGAGTAACGGGTATATCGAAGTCGGTTAGAGCCGACTTTATCTTACGCTCTCGTTTCTACTACTATATTCTGCATTCTACATAGTCTTACCTTAACCTAAAATATCGATTTACCCACATCTTGTCAGTCACTTTCAAACAATTCCAAAGTCTTGTGTAGAAATTTATGTATATTTCTTTCTTACAGCGTCATTGTAATATCTACATTTGGACATGCAAAGGCCGCGCAGTCTACTGCACAGAGAAAAAAAATTAAAAGCTACACGGAAATGTAGAATTTCTACACGTAGCTTTTCTACACGCCGCGTGTGGCTTTCTGAATTTAAACGCCCGTGCAGCTTTTCTACACGCCGCGTTCAGTTTTTTCATTTCAACATGCGGCGTGCAAAAAGCTACACAGAAGTAATGGGTTGAAAATCCCGGTCGAAACGTGTAGAAATCCTACATTTTCGTGTAGCTTTTGAATTTTTCTTTTTTTAACAAATTTATATTTTTCCTCTCCGCCACGTCACGCGTAAGGCAAGGCCTCTAAGACATTACTTGTATTGAATCTGCTAAAGGCACAATCCAATATTTGCTTGCTTGTAATTCTCAAGTTCTAATTCAACGCAATCGCTATTTATATACAGGCAACAGAAATTCGCGCACGATTCGTGTAGATTTTTAACACGCAGCGATAAGGCTTTGTAAATCAAAAAGTACATTTAGAAATCCCACACGCTACGTGTGGCAACCAGTTAAACCTAAACGTCCGTGTGGTAATCAGATTGCTGCATAAAAAATGTAGAATAATTAAGGGAAACAAGCTGATTTTCAAATGTCGTGTAGTCATTGGCTTTGCCCACACAGCATTTAACTTTTCAACATTTGCATTCAGATTTTTAATTCCTACACGTCGCGTGTAGCTTTTCCACACGTCCCGTGTGGCTTTCTGAATTCTACACGCAGCGCACTGTGGGCTGAACGACCACTTTTTGTGGCATTAATTAATAACTTCAAAACGAAGCAACATATTAAGGTTCTGTTTTTTTAGTTAAGCTATGGATCACTAAAGTAACATATTTTAAGAAAAAAAGGCGTGGTTCTGCCACATATAAGTGGAAAATAAAACTTTATTGTAAAAATGAAGATCGTCTTACCTTTTTTATAAATAAAATTAAAGTTTCGCCTTTTTTGTTTCTCAGTTTTTTAGGGCAAATACTCGCTAAATCCTCCGAAAAAAAATCTGTAAGCTTAAAAACTACAATATTATGTAAACTATTATGTTTATTTCGCAAACCTATTGTTCATCGTCATCGTCTTCGTTATCCAGCTCCATATTCCATGAATATCCAAATAAATTTTCAATAGGCTCATCATCGTCCAATTCGTCTATGACATTAAACTATTCGCCTGTTTAGGTTTACAGAGGATATGATCGGATCTGATGTATCCATAGCTCTTTCGAATACATCGGCAAAGGTATCCTTCCTGCTAGTTTTTCGAGCATGGTGCAGGCGGTCAGACTTGTACAATTTGTTTCTGGACTCAGCACCCTCTTCTCCAAAGTATCCTACTGGAAGGACCGTGTTTTCTATAATGTCAGACGAGTGAACAAGAATTTTGTGTACAGTCGCAGTCATCGGCAGCCAAGGATACTCGTCGATAATAATTTCCCCAGTTTCGTTGCAGAAGCTTTGAAATTTGGGTACATTAATTGGCAACTGACACGAGAGGCAAATTAAAATAGTCCGAAGATTTGTAATCAGCCTATGGTTTATTCCAGTGATTTCGAGAATTTTTTAGGTTCACTGAAAGCACGACGAGCCGTATTTCCATCATTCGTGCTGCCAAATCCGCCTACTTTTGCTTGATCAACCCTCAAAGACATCTGCTTCCAAAACAAGTCCTGTATGTAAGCTTTTCTTTTAGCGACTTCCCTTTTATCATTTATGTGAAATATTTTCCATTTCTTGATGTGGCATTTATAGCCAGCGTGCAAAACAAATTCAAAAAGCCGAATCCAACAGTGCAGAGGACTTAATCCGTATTTTAAATTACTTATGACTGGCAGGAACTTTTTGCATTTAAAGTTTTTATTGTTTAGGAAGTCCTTTGGGTTAGCTCCACAAATCGGGCAAGCTTGGGAAGAGTTAGTTCCCGTCAATACGTTTAGCACTTTTCCATCAATGGCTGTTAGATATAATCTAAACTTAACGTAAAGAATTTTTCCGTGGCTCATAACAATTTTGCAAGACTTCAAGTTCATTATCTGGTTTTCCAATGATTGATGTTCAAGGCGTATTGCTTCTTTCGTTTCCTTCATGAAAACTAATTTCAAAGGACGACAAAACCGAATTGACTGTGGTGTCCTATTATTCCATATTATGTTGCTGGATGCATCAACGAGTCTCAGTGGAGTTACTGTTGTTGCAAAAGGCTCGAATCCCTATTAAGCGGTTGCTCTGAAGAGTATACTTGCTTATAGTTAGACTGTCCAGAGCTGCCATCGAATCCGTAACTTAAGATCAGATCTGCAGTTAAAAAATCCGTTCCTTGATCTTTCATCACGCTCAAAACCACCTCTTCCTGTAAACTTGCAATTCGAGCTGCTGTGTGATCGAGTAGATTTTGTAGAGGTACCTCTGCCTTTGCCTCGATATAAGCAAATCATTTGGCCGGCAATCTTTTTCCGTCTAGCTACCTCCCAGTATGATGGATATAAATTGTTTTTTGTTTGTTCCCTTACTGTACAGTATTGCTTTTTTGTCAAGCCTTGGTCCAATAAGAGAGCTACAGCCTCGTTAGCAGACACTTTAGTTGGCTTTGCAACTGGATGGCTTATAAAACTTCTTATAGATTTAGCTTTTTCTGGACACAAAACCAATAAGTTTAGCACATAAGCAAGGTCAACTTGCGCCCGCTTTCGTGCAGCTGCACTCGCAGCTCGAATTAATAATTTAACATTTCCCGCCTTGGATGATACAAGATCTGCAGCTTCTTTTCTTTGCGTTCTTAATTTTTGATATGTAGGACAATGCAGGCCGTCCAACCGCTCTTAAACTTTTCTTTATATGCACAGTTGTCTCTTGGCTAAGCCAATCAGGATGATTTCTCTTAAATTGTTTTATATTTCTTTTCGCTTTAAGCCATTTTGCCGAAATTTTGTAGCAAATGACTTTACTTTTTTCAGATAAAATTTCTTCATCGCGGGTAGAACATAGCCCACTTATTAACGTTCTAAAACCATTAAAAATAGCATTCTCCTTTGCATTTTTCGTCTTCTGCATTCCACTTCTCGAACAACACGCTGTTTGCAATTTTGAGGTTAGAACCTAAAAAGTTAAATTTAAGAGAAAGTGTGCAAAAGTGCACTTTTTTACTAACAACATAAGACAAGAACTAATTACCTCTACAACATATAACAGATTTTAGAGTGGAAAAGTGCGGTAATCACTTTGTAGCTCTATATTAAAATTAGAATACACTACAAATATTAAGCATTTTTAGGGTTAGAACTTACACAAGATTATAGGGACACCACAATCAATTTCTACAAACCACGCTCACAAACACATAGTACAAACCACATTGATACGATTGCATCTTAAAAGTAGCACACAATTGGTTTGTTTTTACACTTTTTGTCACTTTAAACTTTAAAGATAATCAAACAATTAGGCAGCAATCGGTTATCGCTGTAGCAACAGAGCACGGAACAGCTGACTTAACAGTGGATAACTTAACAGTGACGCGCTCTGTTAAAATTTCCAGTACGTAACATTACAGCTTAATTGTTTTTTGAATACATCCCGGTTAAAAAAGTTATTTTAACGACTTTTAAAAATGGGTTTTGGCCAGATAAAGTGGTCGTTCAGCCCATAGTGCAGCGTGTGCAATTTAACAGGGCGAACATACGTTGAGCTTATTAAAAAGCGCCACCACAGATTTATATTATGTGGATGCTTTGCTCGTTATGAATAATTATGACACTTTAAGAACTCAAGACTGCTAGAACTAAAAACTTTTGTTTTTTTATTTTTTTTTTTTTTATAAATTTTTAATTTTTTTTTTGGTAATGGTTAAGCTCTTGAGATTCTCCGAAATACTACGAAAAAAATCAATTTATTACAAATACTCCAAAAAGTATGCTTTAAAAAACAGAGTGTACCCCACCACCAAAGTGACTCTTCTGCCACCTGTTGCATACTCAGCACAAAATCGAACATACTTCCCATAAATACACACTCATAGGTAATATGTATGAAAACCAATCAGAAAACCAACAACAAAAACAACAAAAAATGTGCAACAAACGTAACTGCAGTTGGCGTTGCACAGTTGCGCGATTAGTCGCGTGGGCGCAGGCGCAACATGACGGCTAACAGAGACAGATGCAGATTCAGATGCAAGAGACCAACCGAGGCGGACAGACAGATCCCGATCCCCATCCCCATCCCCATATGCCCCACTCTCTGCTGCCTGACAGTTTAAACTGCCGCCGTCCTACGGCTTCCAACTTGGATATGTGCGGGCTTTGTGATTGGATTTATGTTAATTTCTGACGAGATTTGTGCAATGCCTTAGCTGCCGCAAGTTGTTGCTGTTGTTGTTGTTGGCGCTGTCAGTTGACGGCTGCAACTTGCAAGTTGCCTTAAACTGTTTTGTGTGCGTAATTAAATGGTGACATTTTTGATTGTAAAGTGTTTGCCTGTTATGTGGAAGGTAAAACAGCTAAATCAGCTGGCGGTATTACAAATATTTTATAAATAAATATTTCTTGACAACTGCACTGTGAGTATTTGATTTCTCATTCCAAAATAATTGAATTTGGACATGAATTTCGAAATCCCGAAAAACCTTCGTTTACATAAGAAGAATTTAATTTCCAAGCTCTTAAATGAGTTATTGGTAATTTTTACTTCGACCCCCACTTGTGTGTTTGCTCATAAATCACCACATGAAAATTCTCCTCCATCCAATTGCCTTCATCTATATGTTGCACTCGAAATCTGCAACTTCTCCGCCAACCCCTTCATTTTTGGTCCTCGCTGTTTGCCATTTATTTATAATAAAAATAGCCTCCAAGCTGACAACGGCAATTAACAAGCCTGAGAATTTGGTACGGCATTGGCATGTCAGTGTGCGGTTTCCCCCCAGTGGGCCGGCAGCTGCCGTTGCCTTCTATGAAATGGAACTGCTCCAATTTGCCAAAATCTGAGAAATTCCTTTGGACCAGCGAAACATAATTGAACCGGATTTGTATGTGTGTGTGTGTGTGTGTGTGTGTGCAGGTCGCCATTGTCGCTATATGGTCCGATTTAATTATCGTCTCTCAGCTGCGATTGCAACGGCCAGACTTAAGTGGCTGCCGAAAAGTAAAACAAAACCACAAAAAGTGAAGAAAAAGTCAAAGTCTCAAAGATTTTAAGACTTTTCGGAGTTGTCTTGCACCTGGCGACGGTCGCGACAGGTCAGCACTGAACCCGGTGCGCATATTGCACACAACTTGCAGTCAGTTGTGAAAAATTAACTACAAGTGCTCTTTGTTGTTGTTCGGCCACAGCTGCAAGTGTTTGGCAGCATTTGCTGCTTTTTTTTTTCCTTTTTTTGGCCAAACAAGACTTGAAAATTATATGAAAATTTATGATACATTTGCCTGCACTTGGTTGTCAACCTGGCTGGCCTGTGGGCCGGAGATTGCCCAGCTAGTTGGGGCCCGAGTAAAGAGACAATAGCTGCTAGAGACTAGGACTAGCCTAATGATCTGTAAGCTGGGGATGCCTGTGTTGAGCTAATTGGCTTTTGACCCAGTTGGCTGTGAAAGAAGACAAAAAACCAAAAAAAATAAAGAGCGGAAAAGGTGTAGCAACCTAACAAAACAGCCGCTGAGGTAGTTCGTATTCTATAGAAGGCGAAGGTTTTGGTGTGCCAGCCTGAGAACTGGGTTGAGATACAAGACAAGAATTGGACAGAAGTGAAGCTCATTGCCGTTTGTTTGCTAGTGCGAATCTGATGCATGACCATTTGACAGCAATTGAGGGAAGCGAAAATGATTATCAAATCCGAAAGCAAAATGAGGTTAAAATGTTTTAAAATTTGTAATTTGTTTAGTTGGTATATTTTGGTTTGATACCCTTGGAAGTACTTGAATATGACAGTGAACACTGAAAAAAAGCCCGGCATAAGACCCATAAATTATGATAAAAGACACCTTTGTAAGCATCACCTCATACCCAGTTTTTCAAGTGAAGCCTCTTTTCGCGTTTAATGGGTACTTTAGGATTTGTAAAGCTAAGGTCCCACAGGCAAATAACACTAGTTTACAGCCAAAAAGACCCATTTCTACTGAAAATTTTTTTAGTGTAGTTTGGAATGGTGATCTCAAAAATCAATTTCAAAAATTTTTTCATGGCTCCGTTTTTGAAATATAATTTTTTTTTATTTTTTTGGTAGGGGCACTTACATTTTAAGCCATATCTCACTTTATAATTGTCAGATAGAATCAAGCAAGATAAAAATCGAAAGGTTATTTCGCTGCCGGTAATCGAGTAGAACATTGTTTTTAAATCGGTTCATTAGTTTGACTACAATATCCAAAAATATTTCGAAAAAATCGATTTTTTGCTCGAAAATTCATTTTTGGTCGCCTGAAAAAAATATAAAAAAATCCAAAAAAATTATTTTTATTTTTTCTACATAAGAACCGCACATCTACGAAGAAAAACAGATATCGATGATCAAAATCTGTGAACAAACACAGGAGCTGTAAGCAATTTAGTGCAAAAAAATGTGATATTTTCCTGAATATTTTAAAATAAATTTTTGTTTGCTTCGACTTTTGTTCCGTTTTTAATTTTTATTTTTGTTCTGGCTTTTCGTTCTCTTTATAATTTGACCAAAAAACGAAGAAAAGTACAATGTTAATTTTTGAAAACACAATAAACTCAAATTTGACTGTTAGTTCCTCTACTCAATTTGATCCATCTATGGTACGTGTTACACGATTTTCCTCACCAATACCTTATTTTCTTCGTAAAAGTGCGATTCTTAAGTAGAAAATATGAAAATAATTTTTTTTGTATTTTTTTATATTTTTTCTAGTCGTTTAAAAATGAAATTTCTTGGATTTTCGAGCAAAAAATCGATTTTTTTGAAATATTCTTGGTTGTTAAATTCAAACTACTGAACCGATTTAAAAACAATGCTCCACGCAATTATTGGCAGCTCCATTACCTTTCGATTTATTTCTTACTTGACTCTATCTGACAATTATGAACTGAGATATGGCTTAAAATGTAAGAGTACCTACCAAAAAAATTTAAAAAATTAATATTTCAAAAACGGAGCCATGAAAAAATTTTTGAAATCGATTTTTTAGATCACCATTCCAAACTATACTAAGAAAAATTTTCAGCTGAAATGGGTCATTTTTTTTTTTTATTTTTGTAAACTAGTGTAATTTGCGCAAATTTTCATAAAAAATTCGCAAAATAGCCACGATTACATATTTTTCACAGGATACTCGACAGTGGACAGCATATTTGTTTTCACTTCGCTTGCAAAGGAGTATCAGGAGTATCTACTTATTTTTCATTGATTTTAGAGCTGCTTTTGATACCATTAACAGATCTCAACTCTTCTGGAAACTGGGAAATATGGGTGTATCAATTAAAATGATAAACATGCTGCGGGGCCTGTACAGCAACAACACGACTACAGTGTGGGATGGGCATAGATTATCCGAAGATTTTCAAACAAACCAAGGCGTAAAACAGGGATGTTTACTCAGCCCACTGCTCTTCGCTCTTTTCGTAGATGACATCGCTGCAGAACTTCCCGGAGGAGTTAAACTAGGTACAGATACCTTCAAAGTATTAATGTATGCCGACGATATGGTTATGCTCGCTGAAAGCCCTGTAATACTACAGCAGATGATAGATGCCACCCATGCTTACTGCACAAAATGGAATTTGAAAATCAACAGTGAAAAATCAAAAGTGCTAATAATAACAAGTGAGAAAGTCGGTCAAGCCCGACTATAACATACTCTGTACCTGGAGTAGAAGCTGAATGCAATGCTGGTGCTGCTCTCATCTCAAAGTCTCTCTCTCTTTTTCTCTCTCTCTCTCTCTCTCACTCTCTCTCTCGCTCTCTCTCTCTCTCTCTAAGTTTGTGTGGTGTTATTTGTGAATGGGTGGAAGGGGGTGGGGCGAAGGAGATGTTTTTTTTTGCTCATAACTGGAGAACCGCTGATCCGATCTTTATCATTTCTTCGGCAAATCGATACATTGTGTTAATTACTAACTATCTCTAGAAGGTACGAAACGTCTATCTTCAAACATGTAGAAGATATAACGTTTTTTCCGAATTGCGGGGGCGGGAGGGGGCGTGGCAAAAATTGAAAATAAACTTGATCTGCCTGCAGCTATAAGAAACATTTGTCCCATACATGTCAAACCTCTATCTCTTACCATCTCTGAGATCTGTTTGTTCATACGGACGGACGGACAGACGGACAGACAGACGGACATGGCTATATCGACTCGGCTGTTGATGCTGATCAAGAATATATATACTTTATATAGTCGGAAATGATTCCTTCTCCCTGTTACATACTTTTGCACAAACTTAATATACTCTATGTACCTTCGGTACAGAGTATAAAAATAATAGAGGAAGACTAGCGCGCACTGAAGCTTGGAACCTTGATGGCGCACCATTAGAGGTTGTTAAGTCCTACAAGTACCTGGGAGTCACCCTAACTGCCGACATGAGCTTCAAGAAACACTCCGCTCTAAAATTAAAGGACACACGATCAGCAATTGGAAGCACATGGAAGTCCTTTCTAAAGCGCAAATATGTAGACCCCAGCACTAAATACAAAATGTACCTGGCCACAGCAAAAGCTATTACGTGTTATGCGGCCCAAGTATGGGGGTGCTTTGCATATGATGATGTTAAGCGAACCCAGAGGTATTTTATAAAGCGAATCTTCTATCCCCCACAAAACACACCCAACTATTCAATTCATCTGGAAACTGGCCTCCCGCCAATATTTGCCTATACGCTGCAACTTCACTTCAGTTACATTAAAAAGATATTTGCCATGCCAGATCATAGATACCCAAAAATTATTGCAAAGTATTTGCTCGCAACTTAATCGCAATGCTTTCAACAGTGGAAAAGCCTGGCAGAAGAGTATAACGCGGAAATAACACTTGGGGATCGAAGCCAATGGGAGAAGCAACACTTTAAAATTATTAGAAGTTTAGAAATCACAATGCGGCATAGGTGGGAGAATGAAGCAAGACAGAGCGTCTGGAGAAACTCCTACTCGACACTTAACTACAATATGGCAGAAAACAATTACTTTCAAGACAGCTTTGGGTCATTGATGATATCAAATATCTTCAAGTCCCGAGTCGAAATGCTGAACCTGAACTACAAACCGCACCATCTGAATGAAGACATAATGTGCACTCTGTGTAATTTAGGGGAACGAGAGGATGTGGAGCATTTTGTGGCCAGATGCCCGGTTCTTAAGGAAATCAGGGCAGGCATTCTAGGGAAGACGCGGCTCACTGAGGAAGAATGTCGCGCACTTTTAAACGGCTGCAACTGGACTGGGCTCGATACCTTTATAAAACTAGCTTTGGAATATAGGCAAAATATCTTCTTTTTTCTTCTTTATTGGCCCGATGCTTGCATCACAACCGTTTGACGGTCTCGGCCGCTGCAACTAATGTCCGCCAGTCGCTTCTGCTCCGTGCGAGCTTGCACCAGTTTTTCACGCCAAGCTTAGAAATGTCTTTCCGCACCTGGTCGTCCCACCTTAGAGGTGGTCGTCCCACCTGCCTTGTCCCAGTTCTTTCGCATTCCTCTTGTAGACCATTTTGCTGGAGCTTGATCATCCATACGGGTAACATGTCCCAGCCAGCGCAGCCGCTGTTGCTTTATGCGCTTGACCAGACTAGTATCCCCATAGAGCTTATACAGTTCGTCATTCCTTCGGATGAGAAACAGAATCTTATATGCGATGGAGAGGAGACTGATCCCGCGGTAGTTGGCGCAAACTGCAGGTTCTGTTTCTTTAAAGATTGGACAGAGAACACTTAGATTCCAATCGTCGGGCATCCTTTCGTCAACCCATACACGGCACAGAAGTTGGTGCATGCACCTTACCAATTCTTCGCCTCCAGCCTTGAACAATTCAGCGGGCAGCTCATCAGCGCCTGGCGACTTGTTGTTCTTTTAGCCTTCGTATGGCTAAACAGACTTCCTGTTGGGTCGGAGGGTCAATCTCTATGTTGTCGATTGGTGGCATCGTTACTTCTCTAATGGCGGCTTCCTGTTCGTCATCGCCTCCCAGTAGGTTGGAAAAGTAACTTCGTGTTCGTCTTTGCAATGTGCGACTCTGGGCTTGAAACCTTCTGTTAATTGCTTAATCTTTTGGTTAAATTTTTGAGTCTTACTCATGCCGAACAGCATCTCGACTTCCTCGAGCAAACGCCTTTCCTGCTCATTCTTTTTATACCCTTGGAGAGGGTATATTAAAATTGTCCGGATGTTTGTAACGCATAGAAGGAAGCATCTCCGACCACATAAAGTATATATATTCCTGATCAGCATGACGAGCTGAGTTGTTATAGCCATGTCCGTCTGTCCGTCCGTCCGTCTGTCCGTCCGTCTGTCCGTCCGTCTGTCCGTCTGTTTCTATGCAATCTCCTCCGTCAGTTTTAAAGCTATCGTAACCAAACTTTGCACGAAGTCTTTTAGTACAAATACGCTGCACATTTGTCGGAACCGGCCGGATCGGATGACTATAGCATATAGCTGCCATAGGAACGATCGGTCGAAAAACTAGTTTTAGTAAAAAAAACTTTTTTGTTTTGAATGCTATCGCTCTCAACGCTCGTATTTATAAGTTTTCAATGATTTCACATAATTTCACCAAGGCTTGTCGAAATCGGACCACTATATAGTATAGCTGCCATACAAACTGTCAGGCATATATCAAGCTCCAAGGGTATATAAACTTCGGTCGAGCCGAAGTTAGCCTGCCTCTATTTTTTCTTCTAAAAAGGCGTTTCTCCTCTTTCCTTTTCCCCAGGTATCGCTCTTTAGCGCTCAGCGTTTTTCTCTGCAGTAGCGCGTCGGCACTCCTCGTCGTACCAAGACCGCTTTCGATGGGCTCGAGTAACCGAGTATCTCCCGCCCACGTACCTCATGGAGTGCGATATACGCTGCCACTATTCGCATATATCGGAAGGGAATGGGGAGGTTTCCCTGAGCTGTTGGGCGAGCTTAGCTGTGGAGGCTTTCGAGGTCACTTGTGATTGTAGCTTCTCGACGTTCAGCTTTCGACGTGTGCCAAAGCGTGAGGCATAGCACGATCTATATGTCGTGATCGGGGCAGCGCTCTTATAGTTGTTCCAGGCGCTCATAGAATTCATGTTTTATCGGGTCTTTCTTGTCTTGGGGGACGCCGCTCACGTTAGTCAGCAGCAAATGCTGGTGCATTGCCACTGCTTCCGGTGGTCACCACGAGGAGGTGTGACTCGACCTGAGACGTAGTAAGCCAGGATCACTCTGGGTTCGCCAAGTTGAACCGATCGGAAGCTTTACCTGACCACATACGCCCCCATTAGGTCCAGAAGATCTATGACTAGAAGTTCTGATTCCTTCTGCCTGTTACATACATTTGCACGACTTTAGTATACCCTTTTTACAGCCCACCAGTCTACATTGGCTGAGTCGAACTCAGTCCAGCCGCTTGGTAGTCGAAAAGCAAGTCTTTAAAATTTCCTGAAAACGTTTCAAGATACAGGCCTTCAAGCAATGCAAAGAACATTTTGCATGCCTTAAAAGTTAACCATTTTTTTTTTGCTATATCAAGACCTTTGCAAAAGCAAATCACAACAACATCCGCCCAACACACTCAGATCATCCATCTGCCCATCCCACACACACACACACACACAGACAGACACAAGGATAGCTAAACACCTGTGTGTACCACTTTCAATGACTGGCATTGTGGTCTCTGGCAAATGCCACACACAAAAAAATATATAAAAAAATAAGCAAAACCACAGCCAAACTGTCTCGCTCTAACTCTGACGCACTGGCTCTGGAGGCTGCAGACTGAAGGCATCGCATTACATGGCAACAATTTTGAAAACAATCAACAAATAACTTAAAATAATTTTCTAGCCATTTGTGTGGAAGTTGAAGTTTTTACGGCTGCGGCGTGTGGCTTTTTGTGCCTGTGCCCCGCTCTGGCCAAAAGGGAAATGCCTGAGGCTTGGTTCGTTGGGTTTGTCAGTTCTCTCCGGTTGGTTCTCTCTAATAGGTCTCATAATTTTTGAATTATGCAGTTGTTTGGTATTTTGTTGGTCTGACAATACATAAATTTGTCTTTGAAGTGGGCCCGACGACGGCTTGGCCAAATGATGGCTGCAGTTGCATTGCAACGTGCCAATGCAAGTTTCTGATGCCTTGTGTCATTGCTTGATTAGTTTTTAATTGTATGATTTATGGCATTGCACAAAACGGCGATTGCCTATGTTAATGTTAATTGAGAAATTAACATTATTCAAAAAACACAAACAAAACAAAACATTTATATATGTTTAATTCGCGTGCCCCAAGCCCCCCCTGACTCTGACTGATGTCAACCGTTTGCCAAGGCCCGCTGCCCGCAAATTGCTCATCAATCTTGGGGCATTTATAATTTGTTGATTTATTAGCCAAGTTGGCACGAAGCGACATTTTGCTTTTAACAAATATTAGCATAAGAGATTTGCCTGTTGTCTCACCCCGCGGCGGTTGCAGCTGCCCACACTCGGCCGCGGCCTGGCATTTGCCAAGATTTTCTCACAACGCCCACCAAAGAAAAAATCCAATCCGTGCCTCAATCCATAACCAAGTGCTACAAAAAGGCCACAAAATGCAAACCAAAATGCTCAGCCGGCCTCTGACTTTCGGTAATTTGAAAATTAATAAAGTCGTTTGTTATGCAAAGTGCCAGGCGGGTGGCTGCGGAAGCGGACGGTGGGGGGAGGCGCAGGTGGAGCCGAAGTGAGGCTTGGCAGCTGTTTTTCTTTTGTTTGGTTTGGTGTGAATTGGCCACAAGAAAAATGGTGAACAAAATGTGGGCCAATTTGTGGCACACGCATAGGTGAATGGGGGTCGAACTGTAATGGAAGATAAACGAAGCTCACAATTCATCATCGTAAAAAAGATTTTAAGGCTTGCCTTATTTCCAAGATATTTCCAAAATAAAAAGACTAGTTCAACTGGAAGCTTTGACTGCAGTTTTATTGCTGGGAAAAGTCAAATTTCCTTAACATCGAACGAAATTCGTAGACGAGGTTGAACATGATCTAAAAAATGACAAAAGATTGATTCTTAGGTACAAGCTAAGGGACAAAAGAATATGTGCGAACAAAGCTTAACTTTTATCAACAACAAGTGAGAAAGTCGGTCAAGCCCGACTATAACATACTCTGTACCTGGAGTAGGAGCTGAATGCAATGCTGGTGCAGCGCTCATCTCTAAGTCTCTCTCTCTCTCTCTTTCTCTCTCTCTCACTCTCTCAAATGTCATATTAATTTTACCATGGCTCTTGCTGCTTGCTAAGTGGCAAATGCAAGCTGCTTACACTCATAAAAATCTAGAACGAATAATTTGAGTACGAACGCTCTTGAAAAAAAATCTAGTCGCACTTGAATTTTCAAGAATTTCGCTCTTGGAATCGAGACAAATTCATTCTCAATGTGGTTCTATAGACAAGGGCAGTGAGAAAACGCAAACTTTAAGAGAATAACGTTGGCCGCGCTCTTTCAAAGAGAGACAGCGCATGCGCAGTTTGTCATTGTCATTTGACCGTGGCCCGCGGATAATTATGTTAAGTTGAACATTAAGATTGGGCAAAAGTAAGTGATTAAACGTCTGTATAATATAATAAAAATGTTTAAAACACCACATTAAAAAATAAAATGAATAAAAATAAAAAAAAAAGGAAAAAAAATAATTGCTGCTACGGGGACTTGATCCACGGTCGAGCTGTTGCGGCTGGCCAAATACCAACCGCGCTGGTTCAAAAATATGCTTTCGCCGCTGCTTGTAGATTATCCAGAATAGTCGAGTCGGTTAAGCTGCTCGTCCAACTGTGTATGTTTCAGTCTTCGAGGTACCGAGTTCAAGTCCCAGTAAAGTAAGTAAAACACAAAATTTTTATCTGTTATGTGACTAACTCAAAATCAATCACATCTTAGAAAAAAGTGGGTGGGGTGGCTGATGGTGAGTGGCGAGCAGCGCGGAAAAAACAACACCACGTCGGTCGGTCGGGTTGTCCCGGGGTCTCGGTCATGTCTCTCCCACCCAAACCCCCACCCCCTTCAATTATTATTTTTAGTCTTTTATTTTGAGAATTATTCGTACTTGGATCAAGTACTGAAACTCTTGAGTCAAAAATGTCGCGATTAAAAATTCACTCTTGGATCAAGAATATCGCTCTTGGATCAAGAATTTTCACTCTTACCCTACTTTTGAGAACGAATGCTCTTGATTCAAGAGTGAAATTCTCTATTTTTTCTCTGAGTGTACATTCTCAAGTATAAGATGGTGTTGCACCGAGCAAAAACTTGACGAGGAACGTTGGGTATTAAGTGTGGGGTTTTCTTTTTAAGTTTTAGTATTCTTAGATGTTCAGCTTTACGTACAACTCTCAGGACCGTATCGACACTTTCATTTAATAGTAGTTTTGAATCAATTTTCAAAGCTGAACAGTGTGAATTTAAGCCTTTTGAACAATTCGATGCTCTGCAGTACACGAACAATTTTTTTTTGTGTGGCCTTTCATGTTATTCCTGTAATTTGATGGGTTTTTAAGAAAATTGCATACAACACTTTTGCTTTTTAAAATTTTTTTTATCAATTTGCCAGTACGTAAGGTTTTACTCCTTATAGGCCATTATTTTGCGTTTTTACGTCAGCCAAAGTTTGTTTTTCTTATTTAAAACGTTTAAATGTTGACAAAATACAAAAAGTCTTGCGGTATTTCCGCAAGCTTGTCTTTGCAAGCGCGTAGTTCTAGTTGTATTCGTCGCATCGGTTCACGCTAGAGCTTTTTGGAAAGCTCTTTTCACGCGCTAACACGTGTTTAATTTATTGTTGTTTGTTTTTAGTCGTTCGTGAGTTATAGCGTCGCAAACATAGAGCAAAATAAAGAGAAAATACGGCATATTTTACAGTACTACTTCGATAAAGGCAAAAATGCATCTCATGCTGCCAATAAAATTTGTGCAGTTTATGTACCCGATACAGTTTCCATTTCCACCGCACAACGATGGTTTCAACGTTTTCGTTCTGGTGCAGAGGTGAACGAAGATGCGCCACGGTCCGGAAGGCCTGTCGTCGAAAATTGCGATAAAATCGCTGAATTGATCGAAAGAGACCGGCATAGAGCAGCCGTAGCATCGGCCAAGAGCTGGGCATGAGTCATCAAACCGTTATAAACCATTTGAAGAAGCTTGGATTCAAAAAGAAGCTCGATGTATAGGTGCCACTCGACTTGACGCAAAAAAAACATTTTTGCCCGTATGGATGCATGCGAATCGCTTCTGAATCGCAACAAAATCAACCCGTTTTTGAAGCGGATGGTGACTGGCGATGAAAAGTGGGTCACTTACGACAACGTGAAGCGCAAACGGTCGTGCTCGAAAAGCGGTGAAGCTGCCCAGACGGTGGCCAAGCCTGGATTGAGGGCCAGGAAGGTTCTTCTGTGTGTTTGGTGGGATTGGCAGGGAATCATCCACTATGAGCTGCTCCCCTATGGCCAAACGTTCAATTCGGACCTGTACTGCCAACAACTGGACCGCTTGAATGCAGCACTCATGCAGAAGAGACCATCTTTGATCAACAGAGGCCGAATTGTCTTCCATCAGGACAACGCCAGGCCACACACATCTTTGATGACGCGCCAGAAGCTCCGGGAGCTCGGATGGGAGGTTCTTTTGCATCCACCGTATAGTCCGGATCTCGCACCCAGTAATTATTTCTCGCACCAATATTATATTTTATAATTTTTTTTTTTGGCGACCGATTAACAAGAGAGTCCTGTGAAAATTGGCTCTCCGAGTTTTTTTAATAGGGAAGCGAGCTTCTATGAGGGGCATTATGAAGTTGGCATCTCGTTGGGTACGTTTCGCTCATCGAACAAAACGGCGCATATTTGACTTAAATCGCATTATTATAACCAATTTTATGAACAATTGAAAATTCAATAAAAATACCGCAAGACTTTCATATAAGCTTCATTGCGCGGAGTTTTACTCAGAATGATGATATAACGTTTGTCCCTATTCAAGTGCATGATAAAAATATGCTATTTCTGAAGAGCTCGTTTAAAAAATTTTTTAACAAGAGACTACGTTAATTAAAAAATTTTTTTTTGTATAAGTAATAAAGAATAAAGTACAGAATGGTAAAAAATATTTGTCTTAATGTCAATCTTGACGAAGCAGCAGGCCGCTGCTTTTTCGTGTGTCACTTCTGACCATTACTTTTTGGTTTGTTTATTAATGATCTACCTCAGGTTGTTAAGTCATCTCAAGTCCTTATGTTTGCGGATGATGTTTAGACCGGTCAATCATCGTCTTAATGATTACCTTCCCTTCTGACTTTACTTTTGGTTTGTTTATTAATGTCACCTCAGTTGTTAGTCTCTCGTCCTTTGTTTGGGCTTTCTTCTCCAGATTCGTATAAACGTCTACAACTTGACCTAAATTATCTTCAATCTTGGTACAACGTTAATATGCTCTGTCTTAATCACGATAAATGCAAGTGTCTCTCGTTCAACCATCGCTAGAGTATTGCTCAGGCATCTGGTCCCCTCAATATAGCTTCTATCAAGATATACTAGAATCGGTTCTTAAACTGGGATACTGATCGCCGTTTGCCTCCCTATATAGATAGGCTACGATTACTAAACTTGCAATCTTTTAGCTTTTTTGTCTGCACCAAATTTGTAAAACTACTTTGCCGGCCAATCGATGTGAGCAGGGGCAAATCGTAAAAAAGTTCTCCTTACTTGGTCGGTGCGGTAGATAATTAGATTTATTATAATTATAACTATTACAAACAAGCAGTCAATTGCTTGTCTTCAAATAAATAAAATACATTCTGTATTCTGTACATGTATTCAAAATGGAACATCTTTGCTTGAAAAAATCGTAGAATTGTTTAAACCAGCTCATTTTAAAGTTTGGGGGTAGAACTTTCCGATAATAACCAGAGAGTCAAGACTAAAGAATAGATTCTCCACAATATGCCCCTAAAAAAGGATGGATCATTTCCGAAAACAGATATGTGTTTACGAAAATCCCCAAGAAAGTCTAACTTTGTTGCCTTGTGTTGTCTTTGAGGAAATGTTCTCCACTTAACCATCGCTACAATATTACTTTTCACTCTGCACGCGAACAACATCGTTGCAATTGCAGCTACATTTTTAATTACATTTAATGAACATTTTGCATAATATCTCCCCCATCGTGCCAACAATTCGCCAGCTCTACTTACATTTGCATTTCTCGTGTCGAATTGATCTCTTGGCGTGTTTTGTTTTCCTCGGCTATCTGTCTGTCAGTGGGTGGCAACTTGGGTAAAATTAAAAGCCGCCGGCTGAAAATTGCCAACTAATTAATGCCAAATGGCCAATGGCAATGGCCAAACGGCAAATGGTGGGCGCAACGACAACTTCTATTTGCATTATTATTAACTATTTTTATTATTATTATTATTGGCGTTGCCAGCTAGTGGTATTTGCATGTGACATAAAAGTGATTGGGGTAATTGATAATTGTGCAGAGACACGAAACGACCAATTACAGACTTTTGCCGTGCGGTGTGAGCCGACAGCAGCAAGTTCGTTGCCTAAGTCTTTTGTTTTCCTCCCCGTAAGTGGATGCAAATTGAATAGATCAGAGACATTTTTCATCAAAAATTAATGGAAAATCTGTTTTCGCATTTGAAAAATGTTTCCACAATTGCAAAAGTCGCTGTTGCCAGCCAATCTCTTGCCATAAATCAAAGCCGGGCCAAAATGGCCGCAGGCGCCTTGTAAGCGAGTCCCAGTCTCCGACTCTCTGACTGTGACTGTGACTGACAGGCGTACGAACCGAGATCTTGACCAACAAAACCGACCAGAGACCCACGCCAACTTTAGCAAATCAAACACAAATTCAAATCTAGCTAATTTCCAAGCTGCAGACCTGAAATAGAGCAACGAATCCAAGCCACAAAGTTAATTTTAGTTTCCACCTACTGGCCAAATCAATTTGCTTCGTGTGGCACGTGCGCCAAATAGAATGAAAATGAGATGAGGCGGGGTAAGGAGGGGTCATGAGTTTGTCAGTTGGTCATGCCGTGTGCGTCACTCATTCACGATTGGGCCATAACGGTAGCCGGCCACATTTTGCAATAACAACAATTACAATTACGTATTTTCGGGCCAAATGCCTTTTGGCCAAATTACCCAAAAAAAATAAAAAGGGGGAGAGAAATTCTTGCAATTGAATAATGGTCTGGGCTACGCCTGCACTCTAATTCCAATTCCAATTCCATTCCAACTTGCGACACCCAACAAATGCGTATTTAATGTGTCGAGAAGGGGGAGGTGCGGTAAGTGCATTCACTCGATTTCCATTTAACGCCTCAAGTATCTCGCTTTAGTTTATGGGTGGTCAGCGTTGAGGTTGAAAACCCTCGGGGGTCTGTTGCATTTTAATTTGTTTTTAATAAACGGCAGCGGCCAAAAGCGACAGAGACACCAGCGATTTCTTTGATATATGCAACCAGATTATAGACCGGAGCCAAGTTAAAAACCAAGGCTCTATTTCTCTCTCTCGCGCGGGTTTGTTCATGTAATTTGGAATTCAACACCCCAAAGAGCTTGGTGATTAAATGTGGACTGTGGCTAACTGAAAATGGTGGGCTGTCAATGCAGTTTATAGATGCCATATATGGGCAGCGACAACAACAACAATTGGATTGCATTTAACTGCATTAAAATGAGAGAAAAGGGAAACCAGTTTCGAAAAAAATTTAACACTTAAAACCTAATTTAATTTTTGATTAGTATTTTACTCTCAGCCGAGGTGGTAAAGTAACAGGCATCATTTTGGAATAATTTAAAATTTAATAAATTAATTTAATTATTGTTTTTTAAGGGAAGTTAGCTTAAGTCTCAGATGAACCTGCGTGCTTCTGTATTGCTCAAATGCAGGTCAGCTCCAGTATTTAGTGAGTGGACCAATCCTAGAACCCATCCTCTGGAATGTCGTGTATGACGGCGTCTTGGGGTTCCGGAAGGCTGCTCTTTTGTGCGCTTTGCCAATGACTTAGCTCTGGTCCATATCAATTGCGAAGCAGCTAAACGAGTCATGATCGACCAAATCATGATGTGGCTTTCAAAGCTGTCCTGATCAGCAGCAGAAAGAAAGTTGTAAAGGGTGTGATCATTTATCATTGAGTCGGCATCATTCTGGACCATCGACTTTGCTTCATTGCGATTACCAGAGTGACGGCCGATCGTAGAGGCCCCAAACAAAAAAGCAGAAGATTAATTGCGAGCATTGTCTCCTCCACGATCCTTTGCGGGGCATCGATCTGGGCTTCAGCCATGGATATACCCACCCACAGCCAACCTTGCAAGTCTGTATACAGGCTCTGCGCCCTTAGAATCGCAAGCTGCTTCTGCAGTGTGTTCGAGGAAGCGGTGTTGGTTGTAAGGAAATCAAGGCCCAGAGGCACTACAACTCCACAATAGCCCAACAAGGCACTAACGGAAGATAGACCCACCAGCTAATATGATTCCTGGAGACCAGTCTTTGTCAACGGTGAATTACTACCTATCACATCGGCTGACGGGACATAGTTGTTTTAAGGCATGTCTTCAACGATTTAAGCATGAAGAAGACCTTTATTGCGACCACTGTGGAAACGGCGCTATTGGATATGTGGAGCATGCATTCTTTGCCTGATCTCTATATTGAAACGCGAATGAAAAAGAAGTGTAAAGTTAATAGAGATATAGAGCTAATTGGGTAAAAGTTCGAGAAAGGAAGCTACCTCGACTGGGTGAATCCACAGATCTAGGGGAGTAGGCGTAGTGTGGCTTAGGGGACAACCGAAGAGGGGATTTGTGTCATGAGCTCTGTGTGTACACTTGGGGCATTCGTCTTTATGCGTGAAATGCAGTTGTTGACAAGCCTACATTTTCCAGATCACAACTGCGATAGGAAAGTGTTTGCGGAACCTGAGAGGGATTTCTCAGCTGGGACAACAGGTGGGGGTCTGCCACCCAGCACGATGTTATCCCTGTAAGATTCTATGGCCGAAGTAACCTTCTGCACAGGACGTTGGTGTAAAGTGGTTATCGCCAAAGAGTGGGCGGAGTGTGGAGAGCTTAGTTCTGATGTAGCGAAGAACGGCCTTAGGTCTTCTGGCCCCACGGAGCGCAGCTTTTTGCGCAAGCTAGTGATTACGCCAGGAAATCCTGCACTGAGAAAAGGATAGTTTATGATGATCCTCAGGATGTTTTTGGTATCCATTTAAATTGGATAGCTAACTATCCTTTTTTGGGATCCATTGGATATTTTCGAAGGCGGTTAATTTTCGCTTAAAAGGGATATATCAGAAAACAAATATTTCATTGATCTTTATTGTTCATCCAAAGGAGCTGAAAAATGTGAAAAGGATATTAAAATAAATGGATCTTAAAGTGGATATTTGAATATAAATTCTAAGACGATTTTTTTGATGTGAAGCATGTTTAATTTCGGTACGGACGATGTTAGTAGAAGTTAAATTTGATTTCAGTGTCACGTGACGCTGACGGCCGATTTTAGTAGGAGTAAAATTTGGTTTCTGCGTCGCGTGACGATTTAAATTTTGTGTTGTTTTGATTTGTGCAGAGTCCCGACAAACACACACACAAGAGCATGGCCAGAGGGGGAAAGTGAAGAGGTAGGAAAGATGCTGAAGAGGGGCTACTGGGCGGGTTCTGGAAAAGATCTGGGTGTGATCTTGGTGCGATCTTGTGGTATGTGGGAGAGATTTGGGTGAAATCTTATCTGGGCGGGATCTGGGGTGGGATCTGTGAGGGATCTAGATGAGGATCTGGGTGGGAGCTGGGCGAGATCTGGCAGAGTACTGGGTGGGATCTGGGTGGTATTTTGGTGGGATCTTGGTGGGAATGGGGGTAAGATCTGGGTGGTTTCTGGGTGGGATCTGTGTGGGATCTGGATGAGGATCTGGGTGGGAGCTGGGTGAGATCTGGCTGAGTTCTGGGTGAGATCTGGGAGGGTTCTGGGCGGGATCTGGATGAGAATGGGAGTAAGATCTGGGTTGTTTCTAAGTGGGATCTTGGCGGGATCTGGGTGGCATTAGGGTGGGATATGGAAGGGATCTGGGTGGGTTCCGGGTGGGATCTGAAGGGGATCTGGAAGGGATCTGGGCAAGACATGGGCGAGATCTGGGTGGGATCTAGAAGGGATCTGGGTGGGATCTAGATGGGATCTGGAAGGGATCTGAGCGAGATCTGGGTGGGATGTGGGTAGGATCTAGATGGGATCTGGAAGGGATCTGGGTGGGATCAGTATGGAGTCTGAATGGGATCTGGAAGGGATCTGGGCATGACATGGGCGAGATCTGGGTGGGATCTGGGTCGGAACTGGTGGTATCTTGGGGGGTGAAACATCATCATTTATCTTTCGATCAGCGCATTAAACTTCCTGAAAAAATTAAAGAACTCTGTTTCTACTCCCCGTTATTTGTCTTCTTTCGAAAGAGTGTCCTTGCTGAATTATATTCTATTGAGAGAGCTTGTGATTTGAAAATAAGCTCTTAAACTTATCATCATGTTTCACATCAAAGACTCGTGAGTGCTAGCGACACTCACATCGTTTTTTTCTCTGTGTGTGACCATTTATATGAATATCTAGTATCAATTTAACCTCCTTAGTTCATGTGGTCAGGATTGAGGGTTGTACTGGTCATCATTCTTCATCCAAAATATAACTTCATTTCATTTCAAATTTTTTTCTACGCGTTTCGGTCGCATTTTGCGCCAGCATTTATTTGACTACATTAATATACAAACGAACATTACAATAAACTCAATACATACATATAACACCTGTTTCCTATACCGCCAATTAATTTTTAATTGGTTTCAAGTCGTCCCATTGTATTTCTTTTGTTTTATCAAATCTTTGATTTTCTTGATATTTTTATTTGGATTTACAGCTCGCTCTCCCCGTTGTTGAATCCGAAGGCTTTCCAGTGTCAGTCATGTTCTCTCTCTCTTTCTCTCTTTTCAATGTCCAGCACTTACACGTTATTGAAATCAGCTGAGTGTTCATCGCGGTGGTTGTTTTGTTATATTTCGCATCTCCTTTATGCTTCGCTATCCTTGTCGCAAGCATCTCTTTCTTTTCCCTTATATGCTATTTCGTACACAACTCTCTGTTGTTCTTTGGCTACTTTGTCTTTTGCGTTCGCAAACAGTTTCCTTGTGTTTTTGTGGGCTTTATTTGCTGACGTTAGATATTGCGATTTTCACTTGCATGGACATAACCTTTTCTTGTTTTCAATCATTTTAAAATTTAATTTATCTTTTTGATATAATTTTGTTTGCTTTTACTCTTTGGTACCATACTTAAATTTTTCGTAAATTTTTCTGCGTTTGTGTTATTTTGATTTCAAAGAATGGATCATTTTGGATTTTTGAAAGGCGGGGAAACTCGATTATTTTGCATAAACTCAGTGTTAAATATTCCTTTTGGATTGTTTGATTGTTTGTTCCGTTTTCAAAAAATTAAATCTTTTTTGGTAAGATAGGTTATAGGAATAGGAAACGGCTCCCTCTGGGGGAGGGGGGTGGGTGCCCGCTGGGATGCTACTGCTTGCCTGCTTCACAACATCTTCAACGCCCCCTGACTTCTTCCATTAAGTCTTTCAGAATACAGACAGAACAACCGCTTATCGCGCTTAACGCGCTAGCACATTGAGCTAGTGCACTTTTTTGCAGATTCACATCGAGAGGGCCCTTATACTTTTCTGTGTGGTGGTTGAGCTGACAGAAAGTTGAGTTGCAAAAAAAGAGAGGTTATAAAGAGAGCCCACTCTCTCTCTCTCTGCCGGAAAACAGCTTTGGTATAATTATACAATTCAATATAATTTGAAACATTTGTTGTTTAAAATTTTGACAACATCTTTGTTCTTATTTCAAATTAAGGACAACTTATTGACTTCAGAAAGAAAGACTTTAGCTGAAGAATTCTGGTCTAAATGCCTAACTGAGTTGCTTAGCTGAGTCACGTTTGAAAAAAGCCGGTCGTGTAATTTGAGCTTAAGCTGCCATCAGAAAATATTTTTCTTTACTTAAGAAAAAAGCCCTAAAATTTTGAAAAAATGTCTACATTACTACCATAGAGCAGGCATCCCCCTATCTTCACTCTAAACCACAAGAGCATTGCAATGGCTACAGAATGTAAAGCCCTTGTCCAGTCTTACTCCATGTGAACTGCAGTCTGTAATCTCATTGACTCAAGTTAATTTCCTTTGATCTAAGTCTGTGCCATTTCAGCAGACTCATCTCGTATTTTTTGTCACCACATTCATACGCTTCACTCTCGGCTAAAGATCCTTGATTATATATACAATACTCTTATATAATTGCCCATAATCGGATATTTTTATGCTGTGCCATAAACGCTTACGTCGTCGACGTTAGCATAAATAAGCTCGTAGTTAAATGAATGATGCTTATCAGCTGCACAACTCAGCAGAAAAATCTGGCCGAGAGACGTTTCTGTAACCGCGTCGCTTTGGTGTGTAATGTGGCCAATAAACTTTAACTACGACAAAAGACGCATTTTGCTGCTACTTAAGGCCAATAAATCTAAGCAGCTGCTGCACTTTTCAACTCATCGGCCGGCAAAAAGACGGAGACGGGGCCGCAAATTTTGCAGTTGAGTCCCATGTCCATGTCCATGTCTAGGCGATTGTCATCAGCAACGGCTTTATCATTCTGGTTGTTGCTGCTGGCTGGTTGGCCTGGCTTGGCATGTAATAAGTTTCAAGATGATGCTGCAATTACCGCAAGCAACAACACATTGATAAAATAGCCTTGAGTTGAGTGTGGCAGTTGCTGTTGTTGTTGTTGTTGTTGGGCTTGGTTTGCTTCGCTTGCTGCGTGTGGGGCAACTCATTAGTGGCATTTGACCTGCCTTGCACTCTTGGCTGATTGAATTTGCCATAACAAACAACAGCAACAACAGCAACGGCCGGGCAACAATTTCCGCCTGTCAAAAAGTTTTTCAACACTTAAAGTTGCCCATGCAACGGCGACATGTTGCACGCCTGATCGGCATGGGGGGAGGGAGAGGAAGACTGAGATTGGCATTTTGTAATCAACGCTATGCAAATGCCGCAGCATAAATTAACCATCAAATGTGTTGCTGTTGTGCCAACAAAAAAAAAAAAAATTTGACAACGATCGCCACTTGTGCTGATCTGACACCCTCCCCATCATTTGTGCCCAATCCGTTGCCATGCCATGACTCTTGTCAAACGTGTGAATTTGTTTTTCGTTTATCTGTCGCATTTTATCTCGCTCGACTCTGCGCATTTTCCGCACCACATTTTATTTCTGATTAGCGTCAACAGATTTTTCCGGGCAAATGTTTGTGGCCAAAACGCTATTTTGTTGTCGATTTGTTGATGTTCAAATGCATACAACGATTTGCGCATTTGTGTTTTGCCGCTTGATAAATTGTGGCGAAAAGTTAGAGAATCGTGTGGATACTTTTGGACAGAATGTTCATAGGAAGTGGGTAAAAAAAACAAACCGAATCAGTTCTAAGCAAAGCTGTAATTACAAGAATTGATTTCCATTTTCAGTAGCAGTCAGTCAATGCACCTTTGATGAGTTTTCTAAGTACGTCTACAATTCATTTTAAAATAAACCAATCTCTTGCCAGCATTGCTATGACCGCTTGGGAATCCCAAAGACAAACTTATAGCAAAATGCGATTCGCAGAAGCTTGTGTGTGCTTCCCGCAATCGGCCCTTCTCTTGTTATTGGGGGAAATTCTCTCCCAGCAGTTAAACAGGAGCAAAGTTGCCATGCTGTAGTTTTTGCTAACCCGCTGAAGACAGGCAAAGTCTGATGATGATTAAATCGAGGCGATACATGATAGTCAACCAGCCTCTTTGTAGTTTTTTTGTGTATTTATTTTTTTTGAATCGAGGTTATTTTTTTACTATAATATAAAAAAAAAAATTTGTAATTCTTTTTGTGTCGCTGTAAAATATAAAAAATTTAGGAATCAAAAGTTGTGAACAAACACATGAGTTTTTATAAAAATTATTTTCTTTCCTTTTTTTTTTTTTTTTCTGCTTTTCTTCCTTCTAATTTGACCAAAAAAAAAGAACATTCTTTATTCCTCTTATTTCCTCTGTTCCTTTTCCTCCCCTTTTTGCCATTCTATGTGAAACATTAAATTATTATTATAGAGTATTAATGAAGCGCCAGCACATTCAGCCGTTGTACACTTTTGTAGATTCGCATTTTGAGCGGCGCAGAGGTGAATGAGGTTGGTCCTACGTTTTTAGTAGATAGTTGTGCGTAGAGATATTTTGTTAGTTTAACTTCGGCACCTGTGAAAGGCTTGTTATATTTTTAGATTTCTTCGTATGTGCCACGCTAGCCCCTGCAAACAAACTTCAAAAGGAAAAATAAAAAAGGTTTGTACGAGGCGCGGTATCTACTATGTGTAGTGTCTTTGCTAATAGTAAAGAGAGCTAGCACGCTGTCGTACATGTGTTTAATTTTTTTTTTTTAATTTTCATCCCCATTACAATCCGATACTCCTAGTACTGGTCCAAATGTTCATCCACAAATTTCGGAATGGCGTATCTTCTTGTGAACTGAACGCAACCTTCCTCGCCAACATTTTCTCAAGGGAATATTGAGTTGTAATCTAAAGTCGAAGTGTTTTTTTGTTATACGTCTACTTTTCCGAATACATAGAAGTCTGTTTTGAATGCAGTAACGTATTCGTAAATGTATACAGATTAGTAAAAATAAATTAGGCTGCCCGCCTTCAAAGTGTTTTGGAGAACATTGATCTTGTAACCAATTTCCATTTTGCTTTTAGTTTTATGCTCGGACTTAGAAGCTATTCCATGCCATGTGGATTGGAATCCCGGTTTTTATTGCTTAAGTGCTTGTTGAAAGTCAGGCATGGCTTAAATATTATTTTAATAAGTTAACTTGATAGGTCCGTACTTCGTCCGCAGTCAGCTTTCTCGTTAAGCAAATGTACTTCCATTCCCCATAAGCCACAATTAATATTAAGACGGGTATCAGCTAGCAAGACGATTTCATCTAAAAGGAGCCTGATGTTTAATTTGTCTACGCTAAGGTTACCAACCTATGAAAGAGGCAACCAAACACACCATCTTTTTGGTGTATATAAATCAGCCTTCGTACACCCATAAGGTCAAGCTTCTTCAAAGCCCTGTCTACTTTAGGTATTCCAGCAAAGTACGTTCGACTTTGCATGATGACGTTGAGAAGTACGCAAAGCTCCGTCAAAATAGGAAAGAACCTCTCCGAACCATTTGATACCAAAAGAGGTTTTAGGCAGGGCGAAACCTTATCGTGTGACTTCTTTAATCTACTGATGGAAGATATACTGCGCAAGTGCCAACATGCCAACAGAACCGGCGGATTTATTTATAAAAATCTAATGCTACTTGCATATGCCGATGATATTTACATTATCGGCAAAACCACACGGGCAGTAAGCAAGGCGTTTTCAGAGATTGAGAAGGAGTCTAGATTAATGGGTTTAGCGGTAAGTGAGGACAAGACGAAGTACCTAGTAACCGCGGACAAAAAGTCATTGCGACTTGGGCAATCTGTTACAATGGAGGGGTACAACTTTAATGTTGTAGAGGATTTCGTCTACCTCGGAACGATGATAACCAGCAAGAACAACATCAGTCTGGAAATCCGACGAAGAATCACTCTTGCGAACCGATGCTACTATGGGCTAAGTAGGAGTTCAAGAGCAAAGACCTCAAGCGAAGAACAAAAATAGCCCTGTACAGTCGCTTATCATCCCAGTCCTGCAATATGGCGCAGAAGCATGGACAATGACAGCAGCGGATGAAGCGGCGATTGGCGTGTTTGAACGAAAAAATTCTTCGGAGGATTTATGGACCTTTAAAAGTCGGCGATGATGTCCGCATTCGAAGAAACGACGAACTGTATAAGCTCTATGGGGACACCAGCCTGGTCAAGCGCATAAAGCAGCAGCGGCTGCGCTGGTTGGACATGTCGCCAGGATGAGCTCCAGCAAAAAAAGGCGTATAAATCGAAGGCGGCTGACTATGGAGGCGGCAAGGTGGGAAGACCACCACTAAGATGGGAAGACCAGGTCGCGGGAAGACATTGCCGAGCTTGGTGTGACCAACTGGTGGCAGCTCGCACAGAACAGAAGCGAATGGAGAGCGTTAATCGCAGGGGCCCAGACCGTCGAACGGTTGTAATGGCCATTAAAGAAGAAGAAGAGAAGAAGGTTACCAACCACGCTTTCATGGAGATCATTAATATATAATCGCAAAAAAAAAATAGAGGAAAATATTTACACTTTAAAAAATAATAAAAGAGCGCTGCTGCGAACCTAATTTTGACTATTGATGCAAGAGATTGTAGATGTTAAATACCCAATATTGGTTCATAAAATTTGAAAAAAATAATTAACTTTTACTTTTGTGGACCTTAACAGTAAGAAGACTCACACGATTGATTCCTTAATTATTGAAGCCCATGTCTTCAAATGGTTGTTGCTTCAACATTGACGGTCAGTTGCATTTCAATGTTGCCGCTTCATGTTACGAGCGACATTTGCATTACATTTACGGCTTGTTGCACTCTCGCCTGTATCGATGGCAACAAGTGCAATCAGTTGATGTACTGAATTTGATTTGCCATCTTGTAGCTGTTGCAGTTGCTGTTGTAGCTGCTGTTGGCTGTTATGCAAACGGCAAAATGTCAGGCACTTTGGCAACATGTGGCTGGCTCGCCAAATGAATGTCAAACATACTATTGGAGCGACGAGCGTTGCAAATGTCAACATTTGACAGGCAACAACACAAACAATGTCGCACTTGTTGCTGGCAACATGTTGCTGCTTGCTGGCTGATTGGCCTGGCAAGCGACAAATTAGGCTCAAAGTCGTTTGACTTTTACCATGTTTATGGGCCATTAACTAAAGCTGCCACTCGGTTCACTCTGGTCAAGCCAACGCCTCATTGATTAAGCAATTTTTTCCTGATTTTGTTTTCTTATAATTTTTTGGCAACTTTTATGATAGCCAATTAAGTTGAATGCATGCGTTGGCATCTGGCTGGGCGACTCTATCGTTGTGGCCCAAAAGGTTAGCAATTTTTGATTAACCCTGCTCACGCTAATAACATTGCAGGCACGGCGATGAAACCATTATCAAGTGACCACCGACTGGCCAATGCCCTACAACCAGTTGTTGATCGTACCAGCCCATTTGTTCAATCTCTGACATTAGTTGAAAGCGCCTGATCTCTGCTTCATGGGTGAATTATTATATTTGGCACTTGGCTCGAGGATTATAATTTATGATTGCCCCGAAAAGTCAATTGATATGGCCCAGGCGATAGCACAAAATTTAAGTGTTTTTCTATGCCCAAGAAATTTTTTGGCTGCCAGCCATGGAAAAAGGAGATTGATGCAAAGTGATGGAGTTGTCGAATATCTTGGCATTTGGCATGATGCGGGTTCAAGTGGACACACCAAGACGCGACTCTGTGATAAAGTTGTAGACGATTTTGGCAAATTGATTTTACGGATATTTTTTTTGGTTTTGACTGGGGAAATAACTCAAGTGTCGCCATGGGGCATACTTAGACTTTAAACAGATCGTTGGCCCGAGATTGGGAGAGGCGGTGCCTGGCTAAGAGCAAAGGAAGTGGGAGTGAATGGATGGATGGTTGGTTGGATGGGTTGGCTTTGGGTGCTGTGGTGCTGTTTTGATGGGGCGATAAGTAAGTGGTAGATGATTGTTATTTCATAATGTTATGGTCATGGTTTGTGGGTCGTTAGTATGGCTAAAATTGGGTGACGAATTTCCTCAAGCCTTTCATTTTCCCCCCACAGATTTCAATTATAAAATTGACACTTCATGACTATCAACTTAATTTGAAAAATCGTTCGTTATACAAATGTCAAACTGAAATCTTCATCAATCTCTGTTCAAGCCCAAAAAACCAAATAAATCGAAAACCACATTTATCCATAACTAAGCACAGAAAACAACTTCAATTTGGGTCGCCTGACTTCGTGACAACAACAGCAACATCGCTCCAAATTTAATTCTCAACTGCTTCAGTTGTGGTTGACCTTTTGCAGAAAATGCATTAAAATAAATATTCCATAATTTATGCATAACATAAAACAGCAAATATTTGCTTAACAAAATAAGCCGAGAGCCGCGAAAAATCAGTGGCTGCTGCTGCTGCTGCTGCTGTTGTCATAAGCAATGAAAATAAACTACAGCCTGCCTCCCCCCTTGGCCCCAAAAACAGTAGCCAATCGAATGACAAGTCTCCCCCTCCCCCTTCCCCCACCATTCCACTCTTTTTATTCGGCAGCCTCGACTCAATCGTCAACTCATTGAGATATTGATCTCACTCTCTAGCTAGGAGCAATTTTTTTTGGCTGAGCTTTTTGGTTATGGCTCTGATCTTCCAGCCGCCGGGGCCGATTGTGAACTATTGTTATTTCACGAACTGTGACACGTTACCTTTTTTGATGCTTTTTTTGTTGTTTTTGTTGCTATTATTTATTTCTTTATTGTACAATGAGTAAATAAATTCACTGCTACTGCACTACTTGTTGTTGTTGTTGTTTTTGCTGTTGACGGCCCCCCCCCACATCTTTTTGTGGGAGTATTTTGGGTAACCTGGCTAAATGTTTAGCTGCGATTTATCATTATCGTGACTTGTGATCTCTGTTTGATGGTTTTTTAAGCCTTTGTGGCTGTTGGGGCATTTAAAGTTTTGTTTTGTTTTTTTTTTTTAACGTTAAATTAACATGTTTTTTGCTTTGAGTGACATTTGTAGGTGTACAATGTGGCACAAATGAAGTGAAGTTGCAACAAATATGGCTTAAGAGATTGTCGACACTGGATTAGGCGCTGTTTTTGGTTGTGCTTCAAATGGGTTAAAAGGTGGCCGGTGGTTGAAGGTGTTAAAGCAAAAAAAAAAATAAAAAGGAATGGCAATGCTGAATTTGAACAGTTAACAAAAGGTTAGGTTAGGTTGTGATGGCTGAGAGCGACGAGCCGCTCTCCCACTTAGGCCACTTTGGGCCCATTGCGATGCCATATTTATTCCCTATTAACCCTTTTAATACTGAGGTGGGTCCTCGTTACTGAACCATTGTATGGACAGAATAAATTTGAGTAGAGCTGGGATCTCTAGCCCGGATGCCTCCGAGAGGTTGAGTAGCAGAGGTTGACCAAGTGTCCTGAGTCTCCTTCCACTCAAGGCGGGGCAATGGCACAAAAGGTGTTGTACCGACTCCTCCTCTTCTTCGTGTCCGCAACTTCTGCAAAAATCAAAGTAATTGACGCCTAGGCGTGCTGCATGTCTGCCAATAAGACAGTGACCCGTGAGGGTCCCCACCAGAAGTGATATGTGGTCCCTTCTGTGACGTAAAAGTGTGTTAGTACGTTTTTGGTCGAATGTTGGCCACGTAAGCCTCGCTACTGCACAGGAAGAAAGGTTTTTCCACCGGTTCGTAGCGAGACGAAGTGTTTCTGCTTTTTTATGAAGTTTATATGTCGCCATAGGCATTCCTATCGTGCTCCTCTCTGAAAGGAGCTCAATGGTGGTTCCTATTCTGGCCAGTTTGTCCGCAGACTCGTTACCTTCTATGTTGCGGTGTCCAGGTACCCATATCAGGTGTATACTAAAATGTCGTGCGATCTCGTTGAGAGATAAGCGACATTTAGTAAGTGTTTTAGCATTGTTGGTGTGTGAGTCAAGTGCTTTAAGGGCGGCTTGACTATCTGAGTATATAAATACATTTCCTTCCTTGACCGTGAGTGTGCTAAGGTAGGTGGCAGCTTCCTGGATGGCTACCACCTCTGCTTGGTACACACTACAGTGGTCAGGAAGACGGAACGATAAGTTCAAATCTAGGTTGGGAGAGAAAACTCCACCTCCAACTTTTTTGTCGAGCTTAGAACCATCAGTGTAGATGTTAATGGCGTTAGCTCTGCTGTGGGGCAGGTTGTCCCAATCGTTTCGGCTTGGGATATAGACGTCGTAAAATTTGTCGAACGTCGTTTGTGGTATACAGTAGTCTGTACTTATTGGTTTACCCGTTTGGTCTTTGAGTATGGTAGCGTGTCCCGAATTGCCCCTATTCCAGGTATCGGATTCTCGTAGTCTTAATGCTGTTGTGGTAGCCATTTGCTTAGCTATGAGGTCTAGTGGTAGTAGGTGAAGAATAGTATTGAGCGCTTCCGTTGGTGTCGTTCGGAGAGCGCCGCTAATACAAATTTCCGCACTTCTTTGTACTTTGTGCAGATTGTTCAGGGCTGATTGTTTCCCAAGTGCTGGCCACCATACTAGAGCTCCGTAGAGAAGTATAGGGCGTATTACGGCTGTGTAAAGCCAATGAACAATGGATGGGGAAAAACCCCATCTACGGCCAATGGCATTTTTACAAGAAAAAGAGCAATGGTTGCCTTTTTTGTACGTTCATTTATATTGTCATTCCAGAGCAGTTTCTTATCCAGAATGACACCCAAGTATTTGGCATTGTCACCAAGTACGAGGCTTACTCCGTTGATCTTAGGCGGGATAAGATCAGGAATTTTGTACTTTCGGGTGAAAAGAACTAATTCCGTCTTAGCCGGGTTTACGCCCAAGCCACAAGATTTTGTCCACTGAACAAGTGTTGTCAGTGCGGTCTGCATGAGGTCACACAGCGTTTGAGGAAACATTCCACATTTGTAGATGGCAATATCATCCGCGTAAGCCACCACTTCATGTCCCTCCGCCTCCATTAGCCGCAGCAGTTGGTTAACTGTTACAACCCACAGCAGCGGAGAGAGAACACCTCCTTGCGGAGTGCCTCTGTTTACACATCTGCGAGCAGTTGCACCGCCAAGTTGGGAGTACACCGTTCTGCTGGTTAGCAGTTGTTCGATGAATCTTACTAGCGGCACATCTGCTCCCACATATGTCAAGGCAGAGGTGATGGCGTTAGGTTGGACGTTATTGAAGGCACCCTTTATGTCGAGAAATGCTACTACAGAGAAGTCTCTTACTTCAAGTGATCTTTCAATCCTTGAGACCAGGAAGTGCAGGGCGGTTCCAGTAGACCTACCCTTGCTGTATGCATGTTGGGTGTGTGCTAGATGAGCGGGACTAATAGTTTGCCTCAGGTGTGCATCTATAAGTCTCTCGAGAGTTTTAAGAAGAAACGAGGATAGGCTGATTGGCCTATAATCGTTTGGTTTCACATGTGAAGCTTTGCCAGCTTTCGGTATGAATATTACTTTAGTTTCTCTCCACCTAGTGGGGATGTAGTTTACCTTGAGACAGCTTACATAGATTGTGTAAAGCCATGTCATTGTGTACCCAATGGTTTGTTGTAGTTGGGCAGGATATATGTTATCGAGACCTGGCGACTTAAATGGTTCGAACGAATCGATAGCCCATTTAATTCTGGTCTCCGTGACAATGGTTTTGTCGTATTGCATAGAAAGGTCGGTTGGCCTAACCTGAGGTATTAAGTTTAGGGAGCATTCAGGGAAGTGAGTGCTTAGCAGAAGATTTAGAGATTCTTCGCTCGAATCGGTCCAGGTTCCGTCGGTTTTTGTAAGAGTCCTGGCGGGGTTGGTGAGCTAGCCAGGATCTTTCTGAGCCGTGATGCATCAGGAAGTAGATTCAATATTACTACAGTAATGGGTCCAGGAGGAGCGTTTTGCCCTCCTGATAGCTTTCTTATAAGTAGCTAGCTTTTGTTTATATAACTCCCATGCGGTTGTTTGGTCGTTATATTTGGCTACGTTAAATGTATGACGACATTCCTTACGTAGCTTATCCAGTTCTGCAGACCACCAAGGTGGTTTAAAGGTGGATTTTATTTTTTCTAGGGGGCAGGCCCTATTAAACGAACTCGAATACGCGATGGTAAACGTAACAAAATCATTAATTATGTTTTCCCGAACTTGGTGTGTATGGTGGGGACGGTCCAAGTTTTTACAGAGAAGTTTGTTGTGCACTTCCCAGTTGGTCTTTTTTGGGTTCTGTATCCTTTTGGGTGAGGGACAATTTTGTTTACGACCTCTATGTATCGATGATCAGAGAAGGAGGCTCTGGGAGCACCTTCCATGATATCACTTGGTCATAGAGGTCTGCGGAGATGAGGGTTATATCTAAAACCTCTCTTCTATTTTTGATAACAAAGGTGGGGTCATTCCCTTTGTTGGCAATATGCAAATCTGTCTGTAAGTTGTACAGTGATTCGCCGCGCTCATTTATGTCTGAGCTGCCCCATTGTGTGTGGTGTGCGTTGGCATCGCCACCTAGAATAAGGCTTGTATAAGTGTGACTGTTGCTTCCAGTTAGGTCCCGGAAAATTTTTTGGTGGTGGAGGGCTCTCAGTGTCGTGAGCCAGATAAAGGAGGCCAGCCTGATTGTGGAACTCCCCAGTTCCAGGCTGACTGTAGTGATGTCGCCATCACTGAATTGAGGAAGAAGTAGTGTTTTGTAATGTATTTTGCATAATATACATGTACGAATTTTTCCCTTTCCCTTGGTATGGTAAAGGTTGTATTTGGGTGTCCGTAAACCATTGATTCTGTCACCAGAAATCCATGGCTCTTGAACAAAACATGTCTACTTCGCCTGAGGTTAGGCGAAGTAAAAGTTCAGCGGTTGCTGCTTTGGAGTGATGCAGGTTTATTTGTAGAACCCGCATCAAATAATAATATTTTTGACTATAGCTTTATTTCTGGTTTTAGCCATTGGAACCTCCAGACACCCACTTTACACAAATCCCCATCATTTGCCTTTGCTTCCGTTTGGGTGTAACGGAAAACAGAGCAAAACGGTGGGCACTCGAACTAAAGTGAGGTTTCGGCTGTAAATCGGCCAAAATCAAAATTAAAGTCTGTAGCTTAAAATGAACTAATTGGTTGTCAGCACTAACACCTTTAGAGTTAAACGTAGAACGTAATAAAATAACGTAAAACCTAATGTGGCGCTTACGTCGTCAACCAAAACCACTGAATTTATATTTAAAATAATAACAATGGCTAATGGCTAAAATTGGAAATTTTTAAAAATCCAAAAACTTGCTGAAACTCCTTGTGATGCTCTGCACGTCACTGTGCGGGTGGGAGGATCACTTAGTGGGTGGGCAACAGGTGCAGCAGGTTAACAAAAGTTTGTTGGGAAATTAATTGCGATGGAAGGGGGAAGGTGGCAAAAATGTTATCTAATTGAAAAATATGCGAACAATGATTACAATTTTCTACTGGAAAATATAAAAATGCATACTTGGGTACGAATGTAACGTCCGCAACTCAGGATTAGCCCATATTCATCGGTACGTACAGGGTAAAATGATGCTCAGTCTAATGCACATATGTAAGCTTCTTATTTCGTGTGTAAGAGTAAAAAAAGAAAGAAAGAAAGAGTAATTTGATCAGCAAAACACGAATCAAACACAGGAAAAGAAAACTGCTTGTTCCTGGTGCATTGATGAATTGTTTAAGCCCAGCATTAGTGTTTTTTATGTCTCCGCTAAGAAATTAGATGGATGGAAATACTTTGACCGCTATTTTGTAATTATTAAGTTACCTTCTTTGTAATAACTTTTTTGAGATTGAGCAACGTTAACTTTGGAACACAAAATAAAAATTAAGGTACAGATACGTAACCGAATACTAAAATAAAATAGAACCTTTTACCGAAACGGAAATTTCGCTAAATTCGAAATTCCATTCGGTTTGATTCCCTGCCAGAGAACGGCTTCATTTGATTGCAAATCGCTCACACATTAATCAATACACAAATAAACTGGCTTTGCGATCAATGCTTCGAACTTACATACGCAACATGCTCGCCCTTGAGTTTAATTCAACTCAATTGTTGGCACTCTGAGTATAATCAAGCTCGTTTCATTCCGCTCAGCTCGGGTGATTTGTTCGACGACGATTATTCTGAGCGAGCGAACACCATCTCGTATAAATAAACTCATGCAAAGGCGCATATGCTAAATCAGTGGCGCCCATGAGCATTGCGCCAGCTGTGGTTTGTTGTTGTCGCGCTCTGACCTGCAACAACTACCTCATATGTGTCTCTCTCCTGTTTCTCTTAAGTCTCTCGCAATGCGTTGGCCTGAGTTGGCTTAGCTTTGTTCGATCGAACATACAAGTGTCGCGTCAAAAAATTCTAAGTTCGATTGAAAATATTTGTTCGATTAATAAATATGAACAAAAATGTTGGATCAAAAAACTCTGGCTCAACCGATCGATGCGACTGCGGTTGAGTTAAACTAATTGAGTTTAGAGTTTTGTTAGATGAATAAATGTGTGTAAGAATTTTTGTGCATGACGCAATCAAGAAAAAAGTGATTTTTGCAGTTCTCTGTTCCCTGCATACAACAGTGTTCCGATTAGTTTCCTCATATTTGCATAAGCTTACTGTGAAAGCTATTGTGTAGAGCTCAGCTTCAGATCTCTTATGGTTTTGGCTATGCAGCAGTCACCAGTGAATGAGTCAGTGAGAATTTTCCGTTATTGTAAGATCACACTTCAATTTATTTCGTATTATAATAATAGTTAGTAGTAATAGTTTTTTAACCGTTCAGTCAAATTTTCGAACATCGGAAAATCACATTTCAAACTATTTCGTATTCTATCCATACAGATCAAAAATATTTTTTTGCACGCAGAGTTTTCCGCCCATTTTTCTTGTGGGCAGATTTTCCTAAATCGGGAAAACTTGCTTACAAACCAAGTGTCAAGTGAATCGGATTAAAAATTTAATACTTCCCTTATATTTTTTCAAATCCCCGTCTAAGTTTGCACTTTCTCCACTAACAGGAGTTTCTGTCCAAATAACAGCCCTCTATCTCTTACCAATTACGCTGTGCGATGATTGCCAATCAGTCAGTGAATCATTGAATCAATCAGGACACTTTCTTTTTATACTCTGTACCAAAGGTACATAGAGTATAAGTTTGTGCAAAAGTATGTAACAGGAAGAAGGAATCATTTCCGACTATATAAAGTATATATATTCTTGATCAACATCAACAGCCGAGTCGATATAGCCATGTCCGTCTGTCCGACCGTCTGTCTGTCCGTCTGTCCGTCCGTTCGTCCGTATGAACAAACAGATCTCAGAGATGGTAAGATATAGAGGTTTGACATGTATGGGAGCAATTCTTCTTATACTTGCAGGCAGATCAAGTTTATTTTCAGTTTTTGCCACGCCCCCTCTCGCCCCAACAATTTGGAAAAAACGTTATATCTCCTACAGTTTTGAAAATAGACGATTTGTACCTTCTAGAGATAGTTAGTAATTAGCAAAATGTATCGATTTGCCGAATAAATGATAAAGATCGGATGAGCGGTTCTCAAGTTATGAGCTAAAAGTAAATCACCCTCCCCCACCCCCTCCCACCCTTTTACAACGAACACCGCACAATCTTAGAGAGAGGTAGAGAGTAAGAGAGAGGGAGTCTTAGAGATGAGCGCAGCACCAGCATTGTATTCAGTTTCTACTCCAGGTACAGAGTATGTTATAGTCGGGCTTGACCGACTTTCTCACTTGTTTAGATATAGAGTCACAAGCTAAAAAATGTAATACCAGAGATAGTCATGTCCGTCTGTCTGTCCATATAACTGTAAAAGTACAGATCTCTGTCATGGTAAGAGATAGAGGTTTGACTTGAATGGGACAAATACTTCTTGTAGATGCAGGCAGATAAACTTTTATGTCACAGGTTGCCACGCCCCCTTCCGCCCGCGCAATTCAGAAAAAACATCATATCTCCCACAGTTTTGCAGAAAGATGATTTGCACCTTCTAGAGATATTTTGTAATCATGATTATTTATCGATTCGCCAAAAGAATTTTGAAGATCGGATGAACGATAGTGGAGTTATAAGGAAAACAAAAAATGTTAATGGGTAGCACCGGTTCAACGTTGATGGGCAGCACTGGACTCACTTTATGACTTCTTTATCACTTTGTGTGGCTTCTATATAAAATTTATCAGATAAATGCAAACTCTGGGGGATATAGAGTATGTTATAGTCGGGCTTCACCGACTTTCTAACTTGTTTTTGGATGGATTTGCGCGGACTACCTATTCATTTTAGACCCATGGTTTATTGGTGAAATTTTCTTAGAATTGACCATACACAGAGGGAAAAAACCGAGAACATTGGACTCAAAACGAGCACAAACGTTATCAAAAAGTATGCATGAACGGGTTTTCTCACATGTAGTGCAATGTTCTCACATCGAGAACAATTTATTAAAAACGCAAAAGCTCAAATTGAGTTGACATTGTTCCATTTTTGGGAACAAGATTTGAGTTTATATTGGTCCGTTTTCAAGAACATTTTAAACTCACCTGGAAAAAAATTTGATTGCACTTGGGACCAGGTGTGGGCGGATTACTCACATTTGGGTGGAATAGGGAACGGGGACATACCTCTTTTGATTGGAAGTGAAGAGAGGCAAGGCTACTTTGGATATGGGCGCTGCTGCTTCTCCACCCACCCATTGTGCCATAGGAATCAGAAACATCGCTTCAACGACCCACTTCACCTGACTCGTTTCATTTAAGTTTCCAGAAAAACACAGAAAAATTTGATCGGGCTTGACTGAGATTTGAGCCCGGTACCTTATGCACTCAACGTATGGAATGACGCACTTGACAATTCAGCCATTGAACAGCTTTGCAGATGAACGTCTAGAAGGCTACTTATGCTGTTGAGCAGACAAGAGAGAAAGAGAGCAAAAAGAGAACCAACTCGCTGTCTCTCTTGTATATCTCTCTGCTGAAAACCGGTGTTGTTGTTGTTTAAAGTAAATATTATTCGTTTGAGAACAACTTTACTCATTCCATGAACATTTAGAACATTTGTTCTCAAAAATTTTGAGAACATTCTGTTCTCATTTTAAGTTGACGGCAACTTATTTTCTGAACACGTTTTTTCCCTCTGTGTAGATTTCGCTTTTGCTATACACTTTGTTAGTTTGTTTTCGACCCATACAAATCGACTCCCCCTAATGTAGATATCATAAAATTTTTCAACTGATCTATAGATCTTTGTAAATAAGCTTAAGCCCGAGCGGACGATAAACAAAAAAGTTTCATACGCCTGTTTTCCGCAAAACAATTTTCCAATATCAGATTCCAATTCTCTCTACGCAGCTTCCCATTTCTTATGGATTGGGCTGCGCAGCAGTCACTTAGTCAGGTCAAACTCTTTTATATTGGGTTTGGTGTTTTTTGGATGATATTTTTTCGATCTTTGTAAGTTATAGTATTTCAATTTTGATTATCATTTTATATTTGTTTATTTTTTCATTGTTTTAGTTGTATAATTTTTAAAAATTGAATTTTAGTTTATAACTCACTTATTTTTTTTCTTTCTTCAATAATAGCATTTTTTTTCTTCTTTTTCTCTTCTTTTTATTTATTATATTTTGTTTTCTTTTTAATTCACTTTTTAATAATTAGATGTTTCGAGTGATTTTTGTTTTGAGATATATTTTTTTGACTATTTTTTCTTTTTTTATATCTTCTACTTTTGTTTTCTCTATCTTACTGTATTTTGTATATGACCCTCTCAGAATTACATTTTGAGCCCGCCTTCATCACCACTTTGAACACCCGCGCTTATTTTTTTATGATATACTTCACTCGACCACAATTTACCTCTAATTAAATATATTGATATTGTTACGAAATTTTTAATATGATGTACATTTTCCTTACACTATACTAATGAGTTTTGAAGAAAAAACCTTTCTTAATTTTGTTTATTATTTTCGATTTGAAGAATTTATTATTTATTGAGTATTTGAAAGTTGGATTAAATGTTAATTTAGATTTTTTAAAATTTGGACAAATGCTTTGATTAGCACTTAAAATAATTAAATTTTGCAAATATGTCAATTCGTCAAATCGACTTTACCCACAATTAAGTTATTTCCCAAAATGCTAAATCAGTGATATATTTTACTACAATGAAAAAAATTATTTCGCTCAAAAAACATCGATTTTTCATGAATCGCCATATATAATTTAAACTTGAATTTGAATTTGTAAAAATTATTGTCGCTTTATAAGAAACATTAATCAGCAATTAGCTAATGAACTCTAAGCCACAAAAACAGTGATTTGATTAAAAATGTGACATTTCCAAACTAATCAGCCAAGCATTTGCTAGTGTTACTGGAAAATGCTCAGCTTTAGCCAAATTAATAAATGTGTATATTTTTGGCCAAGAGTGTTTAAGTTTCGGCTTTTCCTGCTCATAGTTAAAGTGTGTCTTTTCCTTATGGATGGTGGGAATGCGTTTGCAATAAAAAGCAAACCATATAAACGGGCACTTAACAACTATGGTTGATTGATTGTCGACAATTGGCAGACTGAATGTGTATTTTGTAGCTCTTTTGACAGCTTTACGACAGTGTGTGTGTGTGTGTGTGTGTGTGTGTCTGCGTGTTTGTTTAAGCGTTGGCTGATTGGGTTGCAGGTGTTGCCTGCTTATTGATTTGGCTTTGCTGGTTTTTTTTCTAAGCCTTTGATTTGTGACTTTGAGTAGGTAGGGCGATGGTTAAGCTTAGGGCCACACACAAACCAAATGCGAACATGAGACTGATAAAAGATTTTCATTCATATTTCAACTCAGTTTATTTATCTTAAGCGCTTCGCCTTGTCTTGACTTTTAGCACGTAATTATCGCAAAAGCATTTTGAAAGACTTACGCGCATGCGCCCACACCAGCCACAGCAGCGGCAGCGGCAGCAGCAGCAGCAGCAGCAGCAGCTGTAACATATGAGGCCAAAGGGGCGGCTTGCGGTGTTAATAACCATAAAAAGTCAATGCAGCTTAAAGCCAAAAGGTAAGAGCTAAAAAAAAAACTAAAATGATTGTTGCGCGCACAAAGTAAGCCATAAAAAATATTTAACACACCCTCTGACAAAGCTGTTAACAGCATTGAAAATGCGTAGGATAAGGCCATAAAACGGTGTGTTCCAAGTGTTAGTTGTTGCAGTTGCTGATGTTGTTGTTGTTGCTGCTCGCGACAACTGGCGACGAGTTGTTGGCAATTTTTCTTTTTCGCTCGTTGGCGACAAACAACAATTAAAATGCAAACAAATTGAATTTTGTGTGCGTGTGGAAAAGGTTTGTCTGTGGCTTAGGCCAACAATGACAACAGCAACAGCAACAGCAACATCAACAGCAACAGCAATAGCAACAAGCGCACGCGCGCGGCGAAAGTTGGCGTGCCGTTATTTTAATTGCAACATGTTGCCCGGTAATTTGTCTGGCACTCGTAAATGTTGCGACGCTAATTGCCCCTCAACAATCACACAGTAACACACAAGCAACAATGTTGCTGACACGTGTGGGCAGCAATTGATTTGGTTCGTTTGGTTAGTTAACGCCCTAAAAACCTCAAGCATATCTCCTCCTCCTCCTCCCCTCATTAACCTGTCAACGTGGCCAAGTTTGCAACACATTTAGTAGCAGGCCGGCAGGCCCAACTTGAGCCTAATCTATAAGCCGTAATCAAATTTCAGCTTGAAGCTACCAACTTCTTGCACTGTACGTGGCTGCCGCAGCCCATAATTATGCAACACATGTTCAATGCAACAATTGGCCATAATTTAGTCAAAGGTAATTGAGTAAGCGCAGTGCCGGCTAACGCCAGCCATAGAGCGGCCTATCATTATGTGCTCCCCCCCATTTTCCCCCTCCAGCATACGCACAGTAGTCCGCTGCCTTGATTGACGACCACAAACAAGGATTGAGATGGGGATTGGGCACACAGAAGGTGCACTCGAAAAAATAGAGATTTTTTGTATTCCGGTTAAGGTTCAGGATCCCAATTTATTTAAACATTTTTCTCAGTGTACCTTGAGGAGCGGAACAATGTGGGGAATCGGGCGCCTTGTTTATTTATTTCTAGTTAGACGCATTAACTCTCTCGACTGTTATTTAATTGTATCGAAGCGAAATTCCTGAATCCACTGAGCCACTGAGCAGCCAGGAGCCACAAGCGAACATAATTGCAGTATTTAATGATTGAAAATGAAAAGGAAAAAAAAAATTGCAGTCAACCTGAGTTAAGCGCATCTTCTGATGATATTGAGGAAGATAGAAATTGTGGTTTAATTTGCGGAAATTGCTAGAAAAGTGGCTGATGACGGGAGCAGGAATTTTTAGCACAAAACAAATCCATCACCATAGATCAGCAGGTTTTCATTTCCCCCCCCCTCTCCACCAAACCCATTAACCGAGTCTGTCCCACCCACACAGCCCGCCTTGGGGCCAACCCACCCAAACGCCTTCACGGCTAAAAACTCAAATCTCTATTAACCTTGCGCCGTTTTCTCAAACAAACGCAAAAATTGCTCAGCAATTTGCAATTGCCACAAAAATTATAAATTAAGTACTAATTATATCAAATGCAACAACAAATTGAACGCAAATCAAACGAAGCCGCCACAAATCTAGAAAAAATGTTTGAAAATTTTCCACGCCCATCTAATGTCCATTGCGTGGGCGTTACCTTAATGATCAGCGACTGGAAATCTTTTTGCTTACAGTGAGTGCTCATTAAACTGAACTGTAAGATAAAGACTCAAAGTGGAGGCAAAATTATTTGTTATAAATCTAGTTTACAGCCACGAAGACAAATTTCTACTAGGCTTTTTATTAGTTTCAAAATATTTCAATGAGAACTTTTTTAAAGATGCATTTTTTTTATATATACCGGAAAAGCCCTAACTCAATTTTGATGGAGTCAAGCAAGGTGTGAATTAAATTCGCTCAAAAATGCACGAAAAACTAAACTAAAAAAACAAAACATACTCTTTTTTTTTTCCACTTATTTTCACGAAAAAAAAAAAGGATTTGGTCACTTCAAAATAGCGATGTCGAAAATATTATTGATATTTCGAAATAAAGATATTTTTGCCCAATATGACGAATATCATTATTGCATATTTTTCCATATTTCTTTTTGGTGATTTATTTGATTCGCTCTCACTGTTGCGAATAACTGTTTCTTGTGATCTGGACATGTCAACAAATATGAAGGCGCACTTAAGAGCAAAGCATGTAGATGCTTGGTTGAAATGCAGCCCATCTTCAATAACGGTAAATTCAATATCAAAGATTTATTAGTTCTTTATAGATGACTTCATTTTTTGTGAAATTTTGTTTACAAAGATTTACTAGATATTTTGGATGACGATCTGAAACAAGTTTGGATCCCAATTTTTGGTTCTCGCCGCCTTTACGAAGCTACAATTATTGAAATTAAATTATACGTGAAAAATTTATAGATATTATAGATTTCACATGTGACGCCAAAAACGTATTGTCTTCGGATCTGACATTGGATCCCAAAAAAAAGTTTGTATGTGACGCGGTATCTATATATGTAGTAAATGTTTAGGTATTGTACATAAATATTTGAATATTTATAAGCTTGTAAGTAAATCAATTATAATTCTTTAAGACGAAAATCGGCATAATCTAACATAAACCCCAAAATTTTTTCATTTTTTCAATTTTCAGATTTCAAATATGAACTGGTTATTGTGCCACGTGATTTATGTAAAACTGGCAGCATATATTTTCCAACTTTGAGTATGTCTGTTTAAAAAGTTAGAAGCAAAATGATAAATGTAAAATTGCAAACTGTTAGTTCAGGTATGGTTTGTTAAGATTTGATAACTTGTTTGCCATTGTTGTGTGCTTTTGTCCAATTTTGCCGTGCGTTGCTTGTGTGTAATTTTAGGTTGACCCTTACAAGTGTAGCACCGTTTATACTCTGTAAATATAAAGTATATATATTCTTGATCAGACGAGTCGAAATAGCCATTTCCGTCTGTCTGTCCGTCCGTCCGTATGAACAAACAGATCTCAGAGATGGTAAGAGATAGAGGTTTGACATGTATGGGACAAATGCTTCTTATACTTGCAGGCCGATCAAATGCGACTTTTCGAGAAAATTTTCTGAATTCGTGCTTAAGATATTACTCGAGAGAGAAAGAACAAATTTTTTTTGTTTGGTAGCGTCAAGCACAAAAAAGTTTTTTAAGTCGCACTTAGAGCTATAAATAAAAGTACGGCCAGATCGGTTATATGGCAGCTATATCAAATAACGGTTCAAACATAACAGGATTCTGTAAAACGTATAAGGGGCTAAAAATACATGTACAAACCGAATTTCAGTTCAATAGCGTAAAAAACAACAAAGCTTAAGCAAATCGGCCAGATCTGTTAAACTGAGAAAAAAAGGATAGTTTTTGATGATCCTTAGGATATTTCGGTATCCATTTGGACTGGATAGTTAACTCACCTTTTTTGGGATCCATTGGATATTTTAGAAGTCGATTTATTTTCGCTTAACAGGGATAACTCAGGAAATAAATATTTCATTGATCTTTATTCCTCATCCAAAGGAGTTGAAAAATGTGAAAAGGATATTTAAAAACATGGATCTTAAAGTAGATATTTTCTCTGTGTATATGACAGCTATGGCAAATATTGGTCGAAATTGAGTAAAACTTTCCAAGTCTTCCTTGGGGCTCAAAATATGATTATAATCCGCATTTGGGGTAAATAACGTAAAAACCAGAGTTTATGCCAAAAAAGGCAAAAATAAACCACTGTGCATTGTTTACTCTGGATTGGGACCCTATTTAGTTCTGGATAGAAAAGAAGTGCTTTCTGTCTTGGACTCGGCTCTAAAAAGTGTGGTTTCTGTCCTACGCTTATTGGTAAAATCAGAAAATTTCTTATGCTTTGTAGTTCATATGCTCTGTTTTAATAGATGATGCATTTAAAAAGTAATACATTTTCAGATTAAGTTACAACTGAAATAATAAATAAATATTTTATTTTATTTATTTACAAGTTTAGATAGAATATACAATATTAAATCTAAGAGGTTTGAGTGGTGCTTAGAGTACTAGTGACTGGACCTTCGACTCTAATAAATAAATATATTTTGTCTACATAAAATCTATATTTTTTAAGCGCAGTCAGAATGTAGTTCTTATTACGCGTCAAATCTCCCCACAATTACATCTACAGACCCATTCATTGTTAAGGTCCTGTTTTTTATTGAAAAATATCGATTTCTGTGACACCAAAATATTTATATCAAAATAATTCTTTTACTTTTTTACTTTAAAAGAAAAGCAATAGAAAATATTGTTGTCATTGCAGTAGCCAAGGCACAATTTTGAGTGAAACCATTTTTTCCTTTGGATTTGGCAAACGGTAACTTTAGCCGATTGCGATTGATTTTGTTGAATCGATATATTTTGTGCATTTCAGAATATATCTGAAAGTATTGTTTTGTTTATAATATTGCTTGTTTATAAATTTTGATTAATTTTTTGGTAAGTGGATGGTTTTGATCACAGTTGCTCAGAATCAGCTTACGGCCGCGTGGACACCAATATAATTGAAGGAAATATTTGTGAAAGAACAAGAACCACAAAATATATAATGAAAAAACAGATTTGTTTGTGTGTGCTCTTGGCTGTCTGATGCCCTCGAAACCATTCTCAGCCCACAACAGAACTTTCGCTAAGAGAGAAAAAGAAAAAAGAGCACATATGAAGCTGTTGTTGCACTACCTTTAGCCATAAGCTTTGCTTAAAGGCTGTACGTGCGGAAACTTTGCAGCCAACAACAAAACCTTCACTCTGAGAGAAAGAGTAGGGTGAACACCTATGTTGTTGCTTAGCCATAAGCTTCGCTGGGGATATTTCTGGCTTGGATTCACAATTGGAATCGAGTTCTATAAATTCTTTTTTATTTTTATTTTAAGGTTTTTGGGTTATTAGAATATGAAGCATAATAATTTCTGGGGTCAGACCCAATTTCGAATAAAAGCGGATATCAACTTCACGTACTTCTGTGAAGCAACCGTGCGGTACTGCCACAAGAGCCTGGTCAGCAATTTGCACATCCACTCGAGGCAGTGATGGTGTGTGGTCGACAAACGAAGACTAAACCAGTTGTCTGAGACAATATTTATTAATGACATCCATGCACTCAAAAAAATTTATTGCCTAAAAAGGCCAAAAATTGCCTAAATATTTAGGAAAAATTACATAAAAAGGCGCCAAGGCAATGGGGGTCCTAATATTTAGGACATACCTTACCTAAATACTATGTACTCTATGCCCTAAAATTGAGGCAGAAATTGCCTAAATTATGATTTATATGCTAGGATTAAGGTAAAATTTTTTCCTAAAATTTAGTCATTTTGAGTCCTAAAACAGGGTATTAACTATCCATAGCTCTAGATAATTCAGGTTTTATATAAAAACACATATCTTACAAAAGTTACATTGTTTATTATTTGTATAACTATTATATATTAAAGCATCGATATTAAATAAGATAAAAGAGCTATTATTTTTAGCACGATATAGAATATATAGGTAAGTAAAATGATATATTTCAGAGTGTATACAATAGAAAAATAGGCCCAATGCTTCATATAATCGGTTCTCATATCCTATTCCCGATAGAAGAAAGATAAATTGAGCAAATGAAAGTTCGCAGCCAGAAGGAGGCATCTCCGACCCTTCAATATATAAATATTCTTGATCAGCATCAACAGACGAGTTTATATAGCCGTAAGCGTATAAACAAACAAATCTTAGAGATGGTAAGAGACAGAGGTCCGACCTGTAGGAGAGATTTACATCTGAGACTTGCAGGCAGATCAAGTTAGCTTTTAATTTTTGTCCACGCCAGACATTCTTTTGTAATCAGCATTATTTATCAATCTGCGTAAGAATGGAAAAGATCGGATTAACGGTAGTCAAGTGTTGACCAAAGTAAAGTTAACAGCAGCTAAATACTTACATCTGAGCAGACACTTTCGCAGGTATAAGGATTTTTACAGTCGGGCTTGCTAGACTTGTTCACATATTTTTTTTTTACAAAAAATTTATTTATTTTATTTTAAGTAAAGTCCAGACGTCTCCGAATTTATTTAGCAATAATACACAAAGTCACTTCGATTGAAATACTATCGTATTTAAAAATGGAGTTAGAGGTGTGCCAGCAATAGATGGTAACAAATTATCAATTGCTTTAAAGCTTTAATCTTTAATATATACGCATAACTCCCCCAACTCATATCAATACCTAAAAAATTAAATTTTAATTACCTCAATCCTAAGACATAAAATTCTTAAAACTTTAGTATTTTATGCCTCATTGGAGAACTACAAATGTCTACAATTTGGATTAGTTGCTTTTCTTAATTTTGGCAAATATAATACCTAAAATATTAATATTATTAATATTAATATTAAGATGCTTAAAATTTAGGTAATTTATTCCTGCATTTTAGGCCATAAAATGCCTAAGTCTTAGATAATTTATTCCTTAATTCAAGTACATATCATACCTTTAAGTTTAGGAAACTAATTCCTCAATCTTAGAACATGACATTCCTTAAAACTAAGACAATTTTTCTCTAAATTTTAGGGCATAGTTTGCCTAAAATCGGAATGCCTAAACTTTAGGGCCCCAATGGCCTTGGCGCCTTTTTAGGTAATTTTTCCTAAATATTTAGGCAATTTTAGGACTTTTTAGGCAATAAATTTCTAAAAATTTATATTTGGTGTACGAAGTTAAGACTTGGACACGGGGTTTCTTATATGACAAAGAGTGGACTGAGAATGGGTTTCTTTGGCTAAGGAACGCGCGCTTACTACTTTTTTGTGATATCTGCGGAATAAAACTTTTTATCTTGTTTTAATGATTGAGCGGTTTTGAATAGGTATTGAAGTGGAAAAACACGTCTAACTGTGGTAGAACGATTCTGCAGACTTAGCCTTCTAACTATTTTTAATATGGTTACCGCTAGCGGGTTGAAATCGGTCCTAGGAGGTTAATTTTCAACATTTGTCCTCAATGGAGTAAAGAATTATTGGGTCTTATATTTTCAATTATTCCAGGTTTTCATATCACAAGCATATCGGTTCAAAAAACTGCATGACAATGGTCATATTTAGAGCAATCTTGTCATGAATAGTTTTTCAAATTGCTATGTGCGGAAATGCAACGGTCATAAAATACCGCTTTCAATTCTATGGTTGCAACCAAATCAAGTCATGAGATAATAAAAAGTTGATAAATTATATGCATATCATGTCCGTAGCATAAAATTTTAGGTAATTGGACCTAGATTTTAGGCTTACCATAGCCTAAAAATTTTTGCCTAAATTTTGACATTTTAGTCCAGATTTGACCTGTTTAGGTAAAAAATTACCTTAATAGATCAATTATAGTCCATTTTTGTATTTAAGGCATACTGTTTCCTAAAATCTAGGAAGAAAATTTTTCTGAGTGTGAAAGGGGAAGTAAAAAAAGATACAGAGACATTAGCATTTATAGCGGTTATAACAACAAGAGGTTTATTTGACCTGAGGATTTATGGACCTTTAAAAGTTGGCGAGGAATTTCGTCTTCAAAAGAATGATGAACTGTTTGAGCTCGATGGGAACACTAGTCTAGGCAAGAGCATAAAATAACAGCGGCTGCGCTGGTTAGGACATGACAGGCGCTAGGGGACGACCACCACGAAGACTAGAAGACCAGGAGCCTGAAGACATTGCCTAGGTTGGAGAGAATAACTGGTGCCAGCTAGCGCGGAGCAAAAAATATGATATAAGTAAGGGCCCAAAGAGGAAGAAGATGATGACAGCAAGAGGCAGTGTTGGAGTCAACAGTCTAACAGGAATATGTAAGATGCCGGTAACGAAACCGAAAAGCTGGTAGTAAGGGTAGACTTATTTAGAGCATGAACACCAAAAGTTTGGTTGTCTTTCAAGCGAAGGGTACGAAAATATTTGATGCTAGTACAAAATTTATCCTTTATGTACGAATTTTCGCGATATACTTGATTGAAGACTGTTTTGGGATATATTAAAGACATTTCGATCTATTTTAAAATCTTTTCGAGCATACTTTTAGGATGTAATGGTCTTGGTCACAAACCGATTTACTTTAAATCTTGACTCAAGTCTAAGAAATTTCAAAGTCATCCCCAATAAGTTCTTTGTTTAAGCCTCATGAATTCTTATGAACTATATTTTTTTGCCTCTGCCATAAGCCAAATAAGACAAAGGTAATGAATGAATACTTAATGTCAGAAATCTACCCTCACTCCATAAACAAAATGATAGAACCAGAAGGAAATTTTAGGAACAAATTCGACTCAAACTTATTCGCATATTCTTTTGCATACTTTTTTTTTAGAACTTTCGTGAATCAAAAAATTTGTTATTTTTCATTTTAATAAAAAAAAATCCGAAATAGTTCTCGACAATTTTTTTGTTAATTTTATAAACAATTTCAAAAATCGTCAAAAACGAAAAAATGAAAAAAAGGGGTTTTTAAAAGCGTTATATCTTAGGTTTGGTTTATCGGACAGGCCTCAAATTGATATCGATGGAAAGAATTTTACTGTATCTACTCAAATTAAAATTTTATAGATTTTTAAATTATTTAATAATATTAAGTAAATGTTGCTAAAAATGATATATAATGTTTGCTCAGTGTTAACCACCATGTTATAACTTCTGAGGATATACAATTAATTGCTCTAAACATAACTTAAATGTTGGTGTTTTCAAAAAGATGGAGACTTTTATAGTTTAAAAGTTATGAGTTTTTGAAGTAATAAACAAATAAAAAAATGCCCTTGAAAAAAGCTTTGCCATGCAGTCAGTTTCAAAGCTTTTTGATTGAAACTTGGCACGTGTGCTTTATATTTATGAAGTTTTTCAAAAATGTTAACATCACGCGGATCGGACGACTATATATCTCGCTTAGAGCTTCCGAAAACCAATAAAAAACATTGATAAACTTATTTTGAGATTGTCTTTTAATGGAGAGGAAACCCTTTTACGATGTTTCCTCAATAACAGCAAGTCCAGTTGATTCCAATACTACTTCCAATTAGGTCCACAATTTCTTCCTGAAATGATTGATTTGGTTTGATTTTGGAAAAAAGGAATGATTTGGGATAGAGTCCTGGTCGGCTCAGACTAGGCGTCAAGTCAACTTATTGTAGTGTATTTCTAGGCCTTCATTTCCGTCAGTCTTGACTGTATTGTAATGCTTGGATGGAACTGTTGATTGCCGCTGCAGTTGTACTTATGTGTGTATGTGTGTGTGTGTGTTTGTCTTGAATGGGTGATAAATTATTTCCCGCCATTTACATAAATGCTTTGAATGCATTAATTAAAGTCCAACTGACTTTTGCAAGTTCCAAATGCTCTGCCTTCTCGGTTGGACACGCCCCTGCCCCCCCCTCCCCACCCCACTTGTTGCACCCTGTTGCGTGCACGTCGATCTAATCAATTGTTGTGGTTGTTTATTATTGGGCCAGGCCCATAGAGAAGCCATTACCATTCCGATTAACCAAATGTGCATATACACCTATAACGATATTTATATATTTCTGCCTTATATGTGGCTTTTGTTTGCCAGCGCGTATCTGCATCTCAATATATTCGCCATTTTAAGTGGCTGCCGCCTAATTGTTCATAAAAGTCAACAGTCAATAGCTCTTTATGTTTGCGTTTGAAATTTATATTTATTTATTTTGTTATGTCTGTTGTCGTTTTTTGTAGCTGGTGTAGCTTCATAATTTTTGCAAGACATTTTTGCCATTTTGCCAGTAGCCAGGCTGTTGGAAGCTGGACGTGAAGCCATTTGATTTGAATTCCAAGGTCTGCCATTCTTTACAATTAGCCATAGAATTTATGAGCGATTTTTAGTTTCATTGCTGTTGACTGTGTGATATTGATCTGGTGGGCTAACGAGTTTAACAATCAAAGCAAAATAGATAAAACGGTCAAGACAGAATATGGGATTAGGTAAGACAGGCAGAAATTTAACTGCCATAGAAATGGTTAACGAGTAACGAGAAATCTCAAATTTCCTTTAAACGATATCGATTCTTCTAAAGTTGTCACAATGCCTCGCATCGCATAAATAAATTTCAAGAATCTGTCACTTGTAAATTAACTTAATAAAATATTTTCTCGTATTAATTAATTGTCAGATAAAAAGTACAAATACTTGTTAACGTTCTTTCCCGCCATTTATCTTGCCCCCACAATCAATCCACATGCCATCCAACTGACTTCAGTAATTCCTTACATCACCGCCCAGTTTAGCGCCAACAATATTTGCCATTTACTTAAGTAATTTTTTATTAACAATATCTATGACATTTAGCAGCAGTTTGGTCACGTTAGATCAAGCCAAGCCATAAACAATTATGCGGTCGTGGTCAAGGGGCAATTTGGTAGATGAGGCGATAAGAACAGTTGACTTGGGCGGTAGTCACCCTCGCAACGCTCACGATTTGGTCTTGGACTTCGACTGCGGTCAGCGATTATTCGGTCAAGTGTAATTGTTTTGTGTTTAGACTTCTGATAGAGATCTTCAGCAAAAATGGCACTAAACGAACTAAATCGACTTGGATAACAGTAGCCTTTTGTCAGTCTCTTGGGGAAGAAGGTGTTCTTCTGGGTCTTACTTTCAACAGAGTTAAACTTACTCAGGGGTAAGCCGCATTTATCTTCTGCTCTGCTGAGGCTTTGGGTAAGGACCTTTGCCATGTCTTGATGAAAAACCGACAGCAAAGGGACTTGTAGAATTAATTGAATTAGTTGATGCACTGGCAACTTTTGGTCAAACTGATCTGATTTCAGTTTGGAAAACAGAGAATTTTATTTGAATATTCGATGTCAGAATTATATTAGCAGATCTGTTCACGTTTTCGATTTCGCTGAAATTACGCGGAATTGAAATTGTTAAATGTTCCCGTTTTTATACCCCTGCAAATGTCTTAATACATCAGAGTTTACGAACGTCAGCATTAAAACAAACAATTTTTCTAATTAAAAACCCACTTTTCGACCGATAGTTTCTATCCGATCCGGCCAACTCCGACAAATGTACTGCGCATTTGTACCAAAAGACTTCATGCAAAGTTTGCTTAAGATAGCTTTTAAACTGACGGAGGAGATAGCATAGAAATATCATTCATTGTGATATAAAATATTATAAATTTTATATTTTTACTCATAAAATTCTTAAAATCTTGTATATTTACTTACACTACTAAACATATGAACTTTTTTGGTGTATGTACCCTGCCTTTGTCCATGGAAAACGTTGCTCGCTTACAATACAGGCTCTATGTGATAGCTGATGTCGCATTTCTAACTACTCCAGATAGGGTCTGTCTTTGTCTTCGGTTACCTCGCATTGAGTCTCTTTCTGGATAGGTAAATAGTTGCTGTCATTGTAAATTATATCTTATTCTTTTTTATTGGCCCGATGCTTGCATCACAACCATTTGACGGTCTCGGCCGCTGCAACTAATGTCCGCCAGTTGCTTCTGCTCCGTGCGAGCTGGCACCAGTTTTTCACGTCAAGCTTGGAAATGTTTTTCCGCACCTGGTCGTCCCACCTTGCCTTGTCCCAGTTCTTTAGCATTCCTCTTGTAGACCATTTTTGCTGGAGCTTGTTCATCCGTACGGGTAACATGTCCCAGCCAGCGCAGCCGCTGTTGCTTTATGCGCTTGACCAGACTAGTATCCCCATAGAGCTCATATAGTTCGTCATTCCTTCGGATGCGAAAATCCTCGCCAACTTTCAAAGGTCCATAAATCCTGCGAAGGATCTTTCGCTCGAAAACGTCAATCGCCGCCTCATCCGCTGATGATATTGCCCATGCTTCTGCGCCGTATTGCAGGACTGGGATGATAAGCGACTTATATAGCGCTATTTTTGTTCTTCGCTTGAGGTTTCTGCTCTTGAGCTCCCTACTTAGCCCGTAATAGCATCGGTTTGCAAGCGTGATTCTTCTTCGGATTTCCGGGCTGATGTTGTTGTCGCCGGTTATCATCGTTCCGAGGTAGACAAAGTCCTCTACAACTTCAAAGTTGTACTCTCCCATTGCAACAGATTGCCCAAGTTGCGTATACTTCTGTTTCGAGGACACTAGGTACTTCGTCTTGTCCTCGTTTACTGCTAAAGCTATTAGTTCAGACTGCTTCTCAATTTTTGAAAACGCCTTGCTTACTGCCCGTTCGGTTTTGCCGATAATATCAATATCATCGGCGTATGCGAGTAGCATTACATCTTTATTAAAGATGGTGCCCGATCTGTTGGCATTTGGGCACTGTCGCAGTATATACTCCATCAGCGGATTAAAGAAGTCACACGATAAGTTGTCACCCTGCCTAAAACCTCTTTTGGTATCAAAAGGCTCAGAGAGGTTCGTTCCTATTTTGACGGAGCTTTGAGTGCTTCTCAACGTCATCATGCAAAGTCGAACGTACTTTGCTGGAATACCGAAAGTAGACAGGGCTTCGAAAAACCTTGACCTTATCGGCGTGTCGAAAGCGGCTTTGTAATCGATAAAAATATGGTGATTTTCGATGTTTCTCTCATAGGTCTTCTCTAGAATTTGGCGCAATGTGAATATCTGGTCTGTGGTGGACTTACCAGGTCTAAAGCTACACTGATAAGGTCCAATCAGTGTATCAACAAGCGGCTGTAGACGTTCACAAATAATGCGGGACAGAACCTTATATGCGATGGGAAGGAGACTGATCCCGCGGTAGTTGGCGCAAACTGCAGGGTCTCCTTTTTTAAAGGTCGGGCATAAAACACTTAGATTTCAATCGTCGGGCATGCTTTCGTCAACCCATATACGGCACAGAAGTTTGTGCATGCACCTTACCAATTCTTCGCCTCCAGCCTTGAACAATTCAGCGGGCAGCTAATCAGCGCCTGGTGATTTGTTGTTCTTTAGCCTTCGTATGGCTAAACAGACTTCCTGTTGGGTCGGCGGGGGTATCTCTGTGTTGTCGATTGGTGGCATCGTTACTTCTCTAGGAGCGGCATCATGTTCGTAATCGCCTCCCAGTAGGTTGGAGAAGTAACTTCTCCATTTGTTAAGCGCCACTTGCGGATCTGTGACCAGATTCCCGTGTTCGTCTTTGCATTGTGCGACTCTAGGCTGAAAACCTTCCGTTAATTGCTTAATTTTTTGGTAAAATTTTCGAGTGTTGTATTGTAAATTGTAAATTATATGCTCTCTTTAAAAGTTATTTGTACATACATTTAAAGTAATGTGTAAGAATGTCCGATCAATTATTATTTATTTTCCACCAAAGTCTTTCCTCTTCGAGATAATAATATTTAGAGTAACAACACATAAGCACATAAGTAAGAAAAAACGACAATTAAATGCATTCGATTTAATCTCAAACTGATTCGGTGATAGCCTTCCCTACATAATCTTTATTCTATTTCTTTCTATTTTTGTTCACTTTTAGGAATCCTAATTGGAGCACAATTATTACTTCATTATGCTGCCCTTACTGTTCATATTTACTGCTCTACTCAATGCTGGATTCGTTTTTGGATCTTCTGAAGTACTTTTGGAACTCAATTCTATACTTAAAATAGAACTCAATGTACTCATAAACTTGGAGTATGAATTTTACTCAGCGGATGCAACTTTTCAACAATTTCTGGAGGCTCCTAGAATACAAATCAACTCTAGCTCCAAGTCCCTTTCAAATGTTCAACTGTTGGGTCACTTCACGGAGAAAGCTTTAATTGTGGTGTATCTAAAGGAAACTCGTCTACCAACTACAGTATCTGAACTTTTGTCGCAGTTACTTCGAAATCGTCATCAACTGCATTTGGTGTTCATTAGCCGAGAGAAACCGGACTACAATTGGCAGCAGAAGCTCTATACTTATTGCTTTAAGCAGGGTTTCATCAATGTTTTGCTTATTTATCAAAACCTTTTCTACAGTTATATGCCTTATCCCTCTATACGCACAATTGAACTAGCTAATATTCAGGACTATTTGGCTAGACGAGTACAGCTGCGCAACTTTCAACACCATCCCATACGTACTTTAAGAGTCCTTATAGAACCACGTGAGTTTATGTTCACCAATCGTCGGGGACAGCTTATAAGTTCGGGTTATTTGTATGCGGCGTTGCGTGAGTTTAATAAGCGCTACAATGCCACTCTTGTTGATGTCCCAATGTCTGTGACCAAAGTCAATGATACCTATTACCAAAACATTATATTACTACGCACTAAGCAAATTGACTTTATTTGCTATCCTAAAGAGCACTTCTGGGATGTGCCCTACTCAACGCCGCTTTATATACTGCAAAAGTATGTTATTGTACCTCATGCTCGACCCATAGCTGGTTCTTTGTATTTTGTGAAGCCCTTCTCCTGGACTCTTTGGTTGGCTGTTGCCTTTACTGTCGCTTATGTCACAATAATGCTATATGTCAGTACTGGATCCTTTAGTGAGGATATAGGAGTATGCTTTCTGCGTAGCCTAAGCTACTTGTTGTATATCTCACACATCTTAAAAAGACAATTCACCTGGCAGGATCTTGTTATATTTTTAATCCTAACTCTGAGTGGATTTATATTGACCAATGTCTATTTATCCCTGCTATCGAGTATGGTGACTTCGGGTCTCTATGAAGCACAGTATAATACTTTGCAGGACTTGGTGCGTGCACCCTATCCCTTGCTCGAGGATGATTTCTATAAGGAGGTAAACAAAAAGAACCCCTTTCTGCCCGAGATTGTTAGGCAGCGCATAGAATCAGTACCGGCCATAGAGTTGAATTTGGCACGCAATGGTCTTAATACCAGCTATATGTACGATCTACTCGAGGACAAATTGGAAGGAGTTATGTATCAACAGCATTTGCTAAAGGTTCCACGATTCCGGGTCATACAGCAGAGTATAGATAGTGCACTTGGCTCGCTTTTGTTGTCAGAATCATTGCCCTATTTGGATATGGTTAATAATTTTCTCCGGCGCATCTTTGAGTTTGGAATACTGCTAAAGATGAAGGGAGACACATTTCGGCAAGTAATTGAAAGTGGAAAATACAGCTTAATGCGAAGTGAGGAACATTTTTCTAGAGTTCATGATATGGAGTTTTATTTCTATGCATTTGTATTGTGGGCTTTGGGTTTGTCAGTGTCAACTTTGGCATTTTTCTTGGAGATGAGCGGAAAATGTTTGGTTGAAGAAAGGATAATTAGATAGTCAGTAGAGGCAATTCAAGGGTACACTTGAGATTTCAGTGAAAGGCAACATGAGACACTTCAACGTGTGGACTTTGACAAAAAAAATTGTAATTGTAATAATATATGTGTTGTGTGTTGAATAAAATTATATTCTCTATATGTAAACGAGCTTGTCCTGATCCACACATAAAAGCGATTGGAAAATTCCACCCCAAAGCGGTGGAAATTCGCTGTATTTTTGTAATTTTTCCATTCGACTTACATGAAACTTACATGAAAAATGTAATGTAAATGTATCAATATAAAATTTTTTCAACCGCCCACAATGCGGAAAATTACCTTGAAATTCGGTTGATAAGCATAATATTCGAACTGATTTAAAATTTTACACTCCGATGTCGGTCCTCAGGGTAGGAAAATTTCCAGAAAAATTGGTATCGGTATTTAAAGATAGAGTGCGAAATGATGTTGTTAATGTTGATGTTGAGAAATCTGTCCCCAAGCTGAGAAATTTCCGGAAAATTTTTCAAGGGAAACATTATTTTTTATCAGAATGACCTTAAACTCGGCACAGACCTTCGATTAGTTAAACAGGCGCGCACTAAGAAAGAAAATTTGGAAAATTTGTCCGCGAAGTGAAGAAAATGTATGGTCGACATAAAATAAACTGTAGAGCTTAGGTAATATGTAGGTAATGTTTACTACGTTGATTTGCTAAGAGCGCGAGAGAGCGTGAGGGAGGGAAAAACTCACGCTCACACAAATTAGGTATGTGTTGAATGTATTTGTCTTGGCTCTCTGAGACAAATGATGGTTGGAAAGAAATAACAATTAACAAGAGAGGAAGGAAAGGGAGTACACATAAACCGAAATGATAGGGCGGGGGATGAAGAGGAATGAGGGCGGACAAGAAAGAGTGAAGATCGCAGGAAGAGAGAGGGGGGGAAAGGAATGAGAGGGGACGGAAAAGAGTGGAGAGTGCAGAAAGCGGAAAGGGGCACGAGGGGAATGAGTCAAGAAAAAGGGGTGGTAAAAAAGGGCGAAAGCCCAAATAAGTTTGTTTTTATATTTAGTTCGTAATTATTACTCTAACGAAACGGGACCTATGTCAAAGTTTTCTCCAAAAACAATGTCTCCTTCATTTTTGGGAAAAACTTAGGAATCTATACGTTCCCAAGCAGTGCAGATGCTATTGTATTATCCACAATCTTCATATATTTACTAGATATGGGTGCGGGACGGATGTATTGCTAGACCGAAATTCACTATGTGGCCATGCGGGTCAGATATGTTTTCAGCAGCCCCTTGGAAGGTATTTATATATATATATATAATTCCAGAATTTTGGCCATACAGGCCACTGCATTACCCACGCAAAAATATTTATTTCAGCTGTGAACTCGAAACTGTCTACAAGATAAAACAACACAATTATCACAGTTTATTAGGATCTTGGAAGTTCAGCTAGTACATATATTTAAAAGTGAAAGTATGTTTATCAGCCATGTTCTCAGTTCCACTACTATTTGAAAAGTAAATCGAGCGCAATTCCGCTTTGGTTTCGTTTTTGAGTTCTCAATTCCGAAACAAATCTGCTCTCTTACTACATTTAGCAAATCACTGAACCAAGTGAAAATGGCACAGTTGACCCTTATATGCACCTTATGACAGTCTGTTTATGTCGTTGCGCAGTATAATGATATATCGACATCTGTCGGTCAACTCACTTAATACCGATTTATTTGCAACCAGTTAAATTACAATTTTATTACAACTACCTTAAGTTAGTATTTTAAACGTGTATTTCTTCGGAAGCTAATGATTGTTGTTGCCCAACTCACCGGACTTTAGAAATTTTGCTACCACTTTAATTCTAGTTGTATTTCAACTAGGTGTAGGACAGTTTTTTTTTGTTACTAGTTGACAATTTCTCTGCAGGGTTATAATGAAGTTCTCTCTCTCTCTCTATCTCTCTCTCTGTTTTACTGCCCTAACATTTCGCATGAGTGTTGCTGCATTCGTTTGACGACCCAAATAGCTGCCCCTACGTCTTGCTGACATAGTTTAATGCAGCACACACACATATAGCTAAATTACCTGATTAACTGCATGTCAATTTGAACCTCTGCTGTGAAGGTGATGAAATTTGCACCATATTGAGAGAAGAAGTTCCGGATTCCAAGTGAGTCGCTGAACTACACTCAAAAAAAAAACAGGCCAAATCACCCTAAAATTTAGAAATTCGCCCTAAAAAAGGGGTCAAAGGCGATTCGCCTTATTTTTAAGAAAATGCTTTTCTAAATTTCAGGGCAATTTTTCTAAAAAACACTTAGACAATTTTAGGTGTTTGGTCGATTTAAAATTCCCAAGCGGACAGTAAACACTTAAAAATAAATTTTAGGGGGAGGTTGGGTAGAACCAACCACGGACCAACCCGTGTGTGGTTGTGTTTTTGGATCCACCCCGCCCAACCGTTTGGTTTTTAGGGTTTGTCCCATCCTCCTCCCCCCCAATCGCCAGCACCACCTCCTCACACCAAACCACTTTTTTCTAAGCTGTATATAGATATATAATTAATTTAGAAATAAGCGCATTAACAATTATTTTTTACTTACTTTACTGGGACTTGAACACGGAACCTCTCTCAAATACTGAACACTCGGACGACGCCTTAGCCCACTCGACTATTTGCCATAAGTAAAACGTAGCGACTTAACCATAGTTAATAATGTATACAGCTAGGAGCACGCGTGTGGCGTTCTCACGTCTCTCTTTCTTACATTTTTTAAATTTTAGGGCGAATTTCCAGATTAATCTTTCTAAATTTTAGGGTGAGTTTCTGAACAAATTTTTCTAAATTTAAGAAACTTGATTTTCTTAAAATAAGGGCGTTTTACTAACTTTAATGGCGGTTGCTCTATTTTGCTATGCATTTCTTTTCTTAATTCAAGGGCAAATCTGCCCTAAATTTAAGAAAGATTATAGGAAAATATCTAGAAAAATTACCCTTAATTTAAGAAAAATAAAATTAGTTTCTAAATTTAAGAAATTATTTTCTAGAAAATCTCATCTAAGGGTTATGCTTTCTTAATTTAAGAACAAAATGTCTATAAACAAGAAATTTTTCTACAATTAAGAAAACAAATTATTTTATGGCGAATTTCTAAAATGTAGAAAATATTTTTTTTTGAGTGTAGTATCCAGATTTTTATCTGTTCTCAAAATTAACAGTAATTATCAAAACATCTTTTGAGTGTCATATCTAGGTGTTTTCTATCCCAATCTTATTTATAGCCTTAAATCAAAGCAAATAAAATTTATATTTGTGTTCCGAAAATGTTCTTCTAAGCTAGAGCATATTTCAAATATTTCGGAAAATAGTGGTCTGAGAAAATCTTAGGTATTCACTTAAGTGAAATTCCAATTGATTTATTAGCGTTAAAGCAGAGGCAAAAAAATTTTAATGTAATATTTTGTTAAACACAAACGGTAATCCCTCGGTCTCATGCTGGTCTGGTGCATTAGGAGAGCTCAGTCGATCCGAGAAACCGAAAAAGAAACCAAAAAACAAACATAGCAACGCCCGCATTCCAATGAAAGCGCCGGCAGCTGCAGGGGCAGCAACGGCAACGGCAACAAGTATGTGGAAGCATGCAGGCACACACAAGTCAAAGAAATTTGCTGTTAATTCACGTATTAACCTTTTGACATTTGGCAGCAGCGCCAACGACGACGACGACTAAAAACAAGTCGACAAAATTCCAATATGGTGACAGAGACGTGTAAGGCACTAAGGAAGGGTGGAAGACTAGGCACATCTGCCATACGAAACTGTGTCAATGTGCCAACAACAAATGCTGCTGGGGCGTCGGTTCCCTCTCTGTGTGTGTGTGTGTGTGTGTGTGTGTTGGCATGTGGGAGGGCACAAGCTGGAGCCACGCCAAATGGAAAGCCAAGTCGAAGACGACAGCGATGCCGCCTCGTGTCTATGAAGTACGTGCGCGGCTCAATGACTTTCAATTAAATCAATATTCATCGTTTTGGCTGCGGCTGCCTCGAGGCTAAATGGCAACGACTCCAACTCCGCTCCTTGATTAGACGCGACAACAACAACAGCAGCAGCAGCAGCAGCCACCGCCGCTGCAGCATGGGAAAATGTGCAATTTTGGCCAAAAATAAATAAGCCAGGCTCTAGCAGACCGCGAACAGCGAGACCTGACCGAACCCGGGCTCACATTCATTGCGCAAATTTGTGGATTGTGGCCTGCCTAGCTATGCGCTGCCGCTCAGCCTGCAATCAAAGATACACCAAAAAAAAAAAAAAACAAATCCAAAAAATAAACATTTGAACTACTAGCCCGAGCCTTTCACAAACAGAAGGAGGCGGTCGAAAAACCGCGCGCAAATAATTAATGTTTGGCAATAATCGAAGACACCTTCCGAGCCGGTCGTTACGACTGGTGTCCAAGTTGGCACGACAAGTGCACCCAACGGCCATGCAAATGAGGCATTTGCAATTACAGGCCGCGAGAGGCGTGAAGTTCAGCAAACGGCAAAATGTTTAGTTATTTTTCTTACGATGTGCAACGATCGCAGAGCCCTGAACAAAAAAAAAATCACATCTGGGTTCGGTTGGCCATACAAGATTGTGGTTAGCTAAAGTTAAGTAATGTTAAGTCGATTCTGAATTCTGTTAAAGAATTTGCCACAAAAGATTTTTAAACGAGACAATCAAATTTTAAGTTCAGTCCAATAAAATGTCTGCATGATTTTGATGAAGTCGAAAAAGGAAACTGTTCTGCCTATATTTAACGAAGCTATTTGATTAGAATTAGTAAAGGCCAACAAGCCATCAAAAGCAACAACTGCCTGAGGACACTTGTCAATAAAGCTGTGCATATTGATGTTCATTTTGAATGTTAAATGTTTTCATTTTGAATGTTGAATGCTTTTTCGGTTTGTCTCATACTATTAAAAGCGTGTTCGTTCTCTCGTCGGCGAACTTAAATGTTTATGCATTGGACTCTCTTTGGCGCACCAATGTGCAAATTAATAAAAAAAAATTGTTTAACCATCTCGTATTTCGATTGAATGCTCTGTTTAATGAAAGAGTATTTATACATCGGTAGACACGTAGGGGTTGCTGTTTGGGCAGTCAAACGAATACAGCAACACACGTGCAAAAAGGGCTGCAAGAGCAGATCAAAAATAACATGAAAAAAATTAAATTACAACAACAATTGATGCAGGGGCAAGCGCGCTCGACAGATGTTAACACACGCAGAACAATTAACCCCAACAAGTACATCGAACATTTACATCAGCTTCGTTACTTCGTCTCACATTCGAGTATGAGCCAGATATCGAATATTCCGCTCATCCGAAAGTCCTGACTCTATGGACAGAGGATGTCCCAATTGTCATGCGCTCAAATTAAAAAATGAGTCCGCCGTGAAAAGTGCAACTACCAGAAATTGAGACGCCAATCGCTCATCGGCACGGAACCAGATTGAAACCTGTTTCCATTAGTAGATTAAATGACTTCGCTTAGAAGGAAATCTCTGTCAGAGCGGGCAAACAAACGAAACGTTTAACGAACCGTTCGCGAAAGCCAATGAACGATTCATTTGTTTTGTAGCTGTTACCTCTAGTGAGGGAAAACGAAACCACTAACTTTATATTGCCGAAGAACGCAAACGAAACGATTGGAATATTGTTCTTCCGAAAGCTGCACTGCCTTGAAACGTTTCGGAGCGACAACAACAAAGCTGAGAGAAACAAAGAAGTAAGCAACAGAAAAAAACCACAACAATACAAATACAAATACAAATAGAGCAGCAAACGTTTCCGAACTATTCGCGCTCGTTGCATATCGTTTCGATTCCCTTTGTCCGCAAATCAAGATGAGAGCATTTCGCTTTACGTTGAGTTTGCGTTCACGAACGCAAACTGAACAGAACTCATTTTGTGTTACAGTTACTTTTCTTGGGTTTTGTTTGTGTTTCGCTCTGTGCAAAGAACGAAACGAAACGATTCAGAAACGTTTCGTTTCGTTTGTTTGCCCGCTCTGATCTCTGTAGTTAGAGCGATACGACCATATTCCCAAATGCATCCAGAGAACTCAAAATAGAGCGAACAGCTGAATTTTTTTGAGTTTTCTTAAAAAACTTTACTACAAATGAAAAAAAAAAAAAAACAAAAATTTAAAGTATGACAAAAGGGAACTCTGTAAGCATCATCTCATACCTAGTTTTTTTCGCGTTTTATGGGTCATTGGGAACGCAATATAAAAAATTCACTTCAATCGTGCAATCGGTTAAAGTACCTCCAGAAAAATGTTAACCATTATTCTTGAATATCATTAAAAGCACACGGTAGATTTTTATTAAAATGGAGTATGGCATAACCTTTTGATATGGTAGCCGAAGTACCGCGAATTGGAGTACCAATTCTATATTCACCCACGAACCACTTCATATGGGCTATAAGCATAAAAATAGACTGAACTGTATTTTCAGACCTAACAAGGAAGCTTTGGTTGGCGGAATATAGGCACTTTTTGTACCAGCAGTTGCCTTTGAAGAACAATGACCATTTGGGAAAAATTGGGGGGAAAAATTATGCAATTAATCTCAGGAAAAGTAAAATTTTTCTCGTGAGAGCTGGGGATGGCCGCTTCTGATTTTGACGAAGCAAGCATTCAGTGTGAACTTCCGAGTCACTTCTGCTCCCGATCTTTAAGACTAGCCCGGCCCTGGACTAAGACTCCGCATTGCTTAGTGCGATGAACGACGTGCGGTCTCGAATGATTAATTTAACTTCGAAAGAGTCGACTGAAGCGCTCTAGTTATACCTTTGGAGAGGGTATATTGAAATTGTCCGGATGTTTTTAACGCACAGAAGGAAACATCTCCAACGCTCGTATTTGTAAGTTTTTAATGTTTTTACATAATTTCAACAAGATTTGTCGAAATCGGACCACTATATAGTACAGCTGCCATACAAACTGTCAGGCATATATCAAGCTCCAAGGGTATATAAACTTCGGTCGAGCCGCTCTCTATTTTTCGTTTTTCAATTTTTGTGTTTGTGCCTTAAAAACCATCCAATACAAAATATAGATAAAGGCATTTCCTTTTATTCAAGTCAAAGAATATTATATCAACATACACACGCTTTAGCCGTTGACATAAGCGCTTATTCTTGTGTGGAGTAACCAAACTTTAATTAAGTAACATTTGGACATTTCCACCTGGGCCAAAAAAAATAAAATAAATTTAAAAACACTAAATTTTATCGAATTTTCATAGGAAAACAATCAAATTAAACTAATATAAGCTAATCTTACATTTACTGATAAGCCAAATGGATATATTCGGTTTCACGCCCGTGGTAGCGCGATTTTTCTCATTTTGACATTAAATTTGCGAAATTTTTTAGAAAAAAGGGACTATAGATTCCATGTATTTTCGCTATCTAAAATGTTTCTTATTATAAAAAAAGGGCTATTCAAGAATGCATAAAAAACCATGAGAAACTATGCCAATGCAAATAACAGTTAGTTTTCGCTTCGCGTTACAGCAGAAACCACATAAATATGATGATGGCAAAAATGTCACGTTCGACATGTCACATATCGACAAGTAAATATTCTTTTACAAAATATGTACTTAAGATTTTTAAATCAAATCATATACATTTTAAAGAACTATTCACTCATCAGATATTAAAACTACTTGATCTTAGTTATTGTGTTACGTTTCGCTAAACGTTGTCTTTATATAGCTGCTCCCCAAAACCACTTCTGTTTTTGTCACGTTCGAATAGCTTCCAATTTGGTCATTATTTTGAAAACCGAATATCACTTGATATACACCTTAACACTAATTAAAGTGCTTGCTGAGAGCTATATTATAAAGTAAAAAACGAATTAAAATTTCGACTTATTTAGACTTTTTTTCATTTTCAATGTGTACGACGGTCACGGTTTGATAGAATGGATATGCCCATTTTCAAAGCGTGCCCGTAATGGGTTCGATATGGTAGGAGCTAGCCAGGGGCTCCAAGGCTTGCACTGAGTAAGAGACTACTACTAAAGATTTGGCAAGAGACTTGGAATCTAGGTCTTGAAATATGTGAGGATTCTTCGAATAGTGCAGTAGAACATTCCATTCGATAAAATAGAGATTATGATGGTGCACATGGAGCTTAACTATGGAAGATCTCCAAGTTGTGCCTGAAAATCTTATACGATCTTACCTTAAGAACACCAAAGCAATAAATATTTTTTTAAAAAATTCTTCAATATTTATTAAGACTGCAAATCAAGATCCTTTTATTGGTTGGGGTTTGTAAAATGTACTTTCCCATTTTGAGGGAAAGCTTATTGCTCTACATAGCAACATGTCCAAATGATCTTTTAAAAAATCATCTTTAGTGACGATCATTTTGAGAAGAATGAATAACTGCTTCTCAATATTAAGTTCCCTTCAACCTAAGACTTCAACTTTCACTTGTTCACTTAATTTTTATTCCAATTTTCCTAGCCAATACTCGCCTATGAAACACATCAATGCCAGTAACATGCCACCCATCCAGACGGCACAAACCACCGAATAGTATTCCAAATCATTAGAGTTCACTTCCATATATCTGCTGCCCTCCACAAACCTCAGCTGTCCACTGCGAACTCCATCGGCAAAGCTATCGCTTCTCAACTTTAGCCAAATGCCGCTCTCAAACATGCGTCGCATATAAAAATTGAAGATTTGCAAATAGGGACGCCCAAAGGCGGCGGGTATCTGGAATGGCTGTTGAAACAAGCTCTCACTTAGCTTATGGAACAGGGGAATGCGCAAAAACTTTTGCTGGTACATGGCAAAATCAATGCGATCCTCATATCCACTGTGCAGAAATGAAGTATTCAACTGGAGTCGATAGGTGTCCAGCAATTCCTCCGAGGTCAATAGCAGACGTTGGGCCAGCTCTGCATGCAGATCGGGTCGATTGCGCAAATAATTCATTTCGGCCTCCAATATGGGCATTTTCAGTTCTGTCCCAGCCAAATCATCAAACGAGTTGACTTGCCCTCCATACAAACCCGCAGCCAAATTGGTAGAAAGTTGAGCCAAATACAAATTGGTCAGCATAAACCCAACTATGGTCAGCGTGACGAACACAAGCAGATGACGTGGCCTGGGTGTACCAACCAGAGCTCTGTCCACTGGCAGAAACAAAGTGAGGCAGAGGACTTGCAGAAAGCTAGAGCTAAGCTGATGACGTCTCTGGGTGATGACATATAAAGCTAAACTGCAATAGGCTAGCATGATTAGCCAGAGCAACCAGATCTGCCAACTGAAGGGCTTCACCAGGTATAAAGATCTCGGTATAAGACTAGCCGAAGGAGCCATCACATAGGAATTCTCATGGTATAACATTACGCTGGTGGTGAAATTGGGCGAAGGCAGCAAAATAAAAGGTAGAAAGTCCAGTGAGCGATTGCCCAAGGCATCCCGAGCGTCCTTTAGACGGTGCATATCAACTGCCCGAATGGTGCCATTGAAATGGGTAATAAAGGCCAACACCATGCGCATCATATAGCCCGCATAAACTTCACGATTAAGATGATTTCGATAGGTGAAGGCACGCGGTGCACCGTTTCGTATAACTCCACAACGGATGACAAAACCATGAAAATCCCACAGCATGGCGCGAGTTCGTCGAAAATACTGCTGAATGTTGAGCAAACTGAGCAGGCGAAATGTGGGATAAGGCATATAACTGTAAAGCTGAAACGTTTTGGGTTCCAAAACCAGAAGATGCACCATGCCATGATACCAGCCAAAGGAAAAAAGTTCCCTCAGTTGTTCCTCGGTCACACCTGGATAAATGATAAACACATGCAATTGTTGGAGACGATGTAGCATTGTGGTAAAATATTTAAAGGTTATAGAACGTTGCGGCACATCTAGATAGATAATCGTCAAGGCTCGTTCCGTAAAATGACCAATTAACACAAACTGTTCCAGGCTGTTACTAAGCCGAAGTGTGGGCATCGAAGCTTGCCGAGCTGCCTGCAGTTCCTCTGAATTCTGGCCAAAGTCCACATAGATATTAAGTTGATTGCGGTATAAGCTGTTTAGCTGTTGAATACTTTCGCTTAGGTAAGCGATTAGGGTGAGATTTTGAAGTGTACGAAGGTGTAACAAGTCCATGTCAGTTCAAGACGAAACGAAAGCCCAGTTATGTGGCCCTATTTATACTAAAACGGGAAAACAGCCTAGGATCCAATTAAGCCATCAAACGTTTATTTAACTATTTAGCAACTAATTACACATCCATTTTAGGAAGAAGGAAATGCCAAGTCATTGGGTCTGTTGAAGGTGTCATCACTTTGGCTTAAATTATATACTTCATTTCGGGTTGCTTATCGTTACTTCTTTTCACACCAAAAGTTTCCTTTTAACTACGAGGTTAAGTTATGTTTTCATTTTATTATTTAGACTATTGTTGGCATGTTGCGCCAACAAATAACACGTTTTCCTTCACTGATAAACCATTTAGAACGTAATAATAAGCAGATTGGCATTGAACTCTCCACAGCATCACATTTTACAAACCGTGTGTCCTTGGTTATATACGTGCATGGCTACGCCTTCTATAAAATTTTTAAACATAATACTTGATAATTGACATTTATCGAATCTTCCTCTAGAAAAATTCAAAATTTTTTACCCCTTTCGAACTTCACCATCCATTATTTACCCATCTTCATGACTATCTAAAACCATTATAAAAATTGTCAAATTTTGGTATTTTTGACCAATATGTCTCATTAACTCATATAAGAATTTATGCAAATTTCGAATATTATTAAACCTATCAAATTTATTTTACTCCTCCTATGGGTTCTGGACTACACAAACTTTATAATAATCTTAGGTCTTCCTGAGTCGATGTAAAAAATGTGAAAATTTATGAATATTTTAGTAGAGGAAGATGATTTCGAACATAACTTCACCAAAAATCAAAATTTTTTTTTAAAATATTCGTTCTGTAAATTTTGTATTTTAGTTAAGAGATGCAGGAAACTTATCTCATCATTAGTTTTAAAAAATAAATTTTTGGGTTTTTTTTTATTTCATATCGAAAAAATTTTGATTTTTTTGACATTTCAAACATTTGTGGGGGGTTGTGAGCCACCCATTTAGGGCCATTTTCTCAATGTCCGGTTTGTCAAACTTACCGGCAGGTTAGCCAAATTTGAGTGTCTCATGCTGTCTTTGGCGAAAACCAGCCGGCAACTTTAACCGCAGCCTCATGATGGGGTCAAATTTTAACCGGCCGGCTAGTTTCGATAAAACTATCGATACTTTCACTCGATAGACAACAGCTGTTTCAAACACTTGAATTATTTACTTTGCTAAATGCCAAACCAAAATGTTTATAAATAAACGAGTTTGTTGCATCCACGATATGAAATTGGGAGGCAGCAGTGAGACAGGAAGAGACATGCAGCGATCCGGAACAGAAAGTCCAGCAGAATATCAGCCGCCGCAATTCCAAATGTCTGGACCGCCGCGCCAGCAAATTCGAAACTCACTGCCCGCCGCCTGCGAAATCGAAGGATCAACTAGGCCATTGGCCTTGTGATGTGGCATACTGATTTAGATCCAACTGCAGATACGTGTACCCCATAACTAAAATACTATCCACACGCATTGCCAGCACCGGAAACGGTATCACCACAATGGCCAACGTGGCAACAAAATCCCAGACGGAGCTACGGAAAAAAATAATAGAGAGTGTAGGGAGGGGTTTAATTATTAAATGCTCTGGATGAAGCCAAATTATTTCAAAGATTCAGGTTGACAAATTTAGAATGTCATATAATTCTTGCTAGGACTACACATCAACTGGCTCTGCGTCCTCATGCAAGTGGTAGCTTTCTCATCATTGTGGGTGACTTCCTTGGAGTCAGAGTTTCTCGGCGAACCGTGCAGATATTCAAGTGTCCCACGATAGTGCATTACTGGCTTTCACAAACACACAGAGACTGATTAATTTGTGCCAAAGTTTTAAGAGTCAATTAAACAATTTTAAAGATTACACATTATAAATAAAATCTTACAATCATTATTAAACCTCATTTTCCAATCCTGGGTCTAAGCTTGGAATCACCAATACTTTGGGCAATGGACAGCGGTGCTGGGAATGCCGCCACCAATTCGATAGCTGCTCGGTGCTTGGGAATGCCGCCACCAGTGCGATAGCTTCTCGCTTATCAGTTGCAAATTCTTTACGCGTCCGTTTATTAAAGTTCTCGACCTTTTCCCGTAAAGCTTTCCAAGTGCGGTAAATTCCGGCATGACCGGCAAACAGATCTCCAAGTCTTTGCCAGGCTTCTGTTTCCATGCCGTCGTATCACTTTTCTTGTTCTACATAATATACCTACTTGTCAGCCACAGAAAAGTTTTTCCCTCTTGGCCTTTCGATGCTTCAACTTCATTTTTATTGCTAGCAATTTTAATGCACTTTTTTTCTGCTAATTGATAACCAGCAAAAGTAATGTAATTAAGAAACACACGCAGTTGACTACGTCAGCGATAGCAATCTATCGATATCGGGCGAACCTGCCGGTAAGTCTCGTTGAGAAAACCAAATGACTTACCGGTAGGTAATTCCACCCGGCAAATTTGACCGGCCGGTACCTAACCGCAACTTTTGAGAAAATGGCCCTTAAAAGTTTTAAATTCGTGTTTTTAAGCAATTATTCTTTATTAAATGAAAAAATTTCCATTTTTCTCATATTTTGATTTAAGAAATATGAATGAAAAGTGAAAATTCATTGATGGCATCAGGCTTGTTTTCTGTTATATAAGTGCACTTTTTGCTGGAGGCTGTTCTTTTGTTTGCCTTTGTAATGTTTTTACTTCTATGGAGTGCTTTTCCTCTGTTTTATTGCGCATCATTGCAATATTCTCTTTGGAAGTCAAAACCGACTTGGGCTCACAACCCCTTCTTTTCTTGTTGATGTCATAAGACTAATTCATATTTCTATCAAGAAGGCAATTGACCAAAGATGTTTCCTACATACTTACTTTTGCTATTACGAAAAAAATTTTGATTAATATTAACAAGTCAAAAATGAAAAAAAAACATTTATTTTTGAAAAAAAATCGAGTTCTGGTGCACAAACTTAAAGAACGTGTTGACTGATAGGTTGCTTGTCAAAAGTTAGGTAATAAGAAGGGAAACACTTGACATGAACAAGAAGTTGTAATTTATTTTGTGACCTATATTCGCGTATCTAACAACCCCCAGCGGCTCAGAACCCCCCATTCTCCCTTATAATATAACTTTTAATATTTATTTTCTGTCTGCGCTTTCATAAATACTGAAATACAAATTTGTAAAATTTCGAGTTTCTTGGCTTACACCTCTTATATACCCGTCTTCAAATGCCATCAATCCAATCTACAAAATTTTTAGGTTTTTACAATTTTTTTTGGAAGTTTTGCTTTTTTCTTGACCAGTTGATCTACTCCTTCTGTTTACCCGTCGGTACTTACTTCTTTCTGCGCCTTTGTAAATAGTTAAATGAAGAATTGGCAAATTTCGCGGATTTTGGTTCGCTGCCATTTGGGCGTGAAAGCGCTTTTATAAATAATCTTATAATAATTTTGCAAATTTAGCGGGTTTTTGGACTATTCACAGACTTGACAAATAGCCTCTGACTTTTTCGTGAACGCCATGAACATGATACTGTGAAAATTTCGTGAAGATCGGATCAAAGGTTTAGACGCCTATAAAGACACAATATACGAGGACACAAACATATACAGGCATGTTCTCAATTCCACTTCTACGGCAACCTTTCGAAAGTAGACACACCGTTCTGAAAAGAAATGCTTCTTAGTTTTTATTTAATTATTTATAATTTCATTTTTCAATCTTTTTTTTTTTGACCAAACCCTTTCTTAAAATTTGTGTTCGTGACTTTTTCCTACTTATAAAGAATGCATGGTTAATCAAGCAAAATTCCCATACAGCTTGGAAAGTTGACTTGTTCTGAGAATATTAATATGATGACTTATTGTCGGGTTGTTTAAACAAATACTACTCCAAGAACCCTGACATTTTTAGTTCTTTATCATTAAATTTCATAGGAAAGGCAAAAAAAATATGAAGAAAACGAAAATTTCATATCGGAAACCGGAAACTGATAAAAAAAAACTTTGGTTAGCTTGGAAACAACCCAATGGTTTTTTTTAAATAAATATACAAATTATATAATTAGCAGCTTCTTTGCGCTTCGTTCTTCGCACTTTGCGAGGGTTGATCAATAAGAAGCTATGTTTGAGCGAAGTGTGTGGTCAAAATATGTGGAGAGAAATTTAGATATGTGCGTATAACAAAACAACAATAATGTTGCTTGATACCCGCGTATATCCCTGGATAAAACCGGTACAGAGTATATTATAGTCGGGTTTGTCCATCTTTCACACATAAAAAAGCTTTCATACATAAAAGTCCTCTACCAACTGTTATAACCTCCCTTAAAAAAACCTTAGTCCAGACAGCCACCCTTAAAGTTCTATCCTTTCAAATCCTTCAAGAGTTGCCAGGAAGAAAACGCCAGATGGCGCCCCATTCATTCGTGCGCATAATTCCATGTGTGTTTTGTTTTGCTGTTGAGAACTTAATTTCAATTTACAAATTTCAATTACAAATTCCATGGCATATCTAACCCACATAGATGGCGATTAAACAATTACAAACACACATCGAGCGAAAATAAAGTCGTTCGTCTATGCAAATTTTGTTGTTGCTGGACCATTTGCAGTGCCCGGCTTGTCGGCAGCGGCAAGTGCATAATTTTTATTATTATTCATTTTTTTCTATCTCTCTGGCGCTACGCCACGCCAAAAGTGCCAATCTTGAGGAGATCAAAAAGCGCAAAGCCTACAGAGCAAAGTGCTGCCCACTGGCTGCCCACTTGGGAACTGGTTGGCTTGTCTGGCGATAGTGAAAAAATTCAATTCAATTCATTAACAGCGCACAGCAAGCGATTAAATCGCTCCGCATATAATATTTCTATTATATGCATTGCACACACACATGTGTGTGTGTGTGTGTCGTTTTTTTCCCCCTGACAATTTATTGGCGTTTTCATGTAAATTATGTTATTTCAATAAAAATGCATTTTTCTTTTATTGCCACACTTTGTTAGACTTTATCTGCGTATCTTGTGTGAAAAGTGGTTCAATCACGATAACTTCATCTCGGTCTTTCATTTTTGCCTCTTTGCATTTTAATTGATTCTTAATGGAAAAAAAATATGTTCTTATCACGATGGCAAATTTATGAAATGTTAATTACAAAAACCGCACATGCAATTTCCAATGGGCTTAGATTGTAATTTGAGTTCGATTTTGAAAGCTGTCAATGAGTTTTGAGTGCTGCCTGAAATGAAATTAATATTGTGCGCTAATTGAAGCGTTTGTCGATGGCGAAAATAAACACACAGCGGGGTGACGATGTGGTATTTCGCAAGAGTCGAGTTGCAATTACTGGACAGGTTTTTGATTTAGAGTTTTGAGACATAGAAAACGATAAACTGTTTATCAGGACGGACCCCATGCATGGTTCTCTTTATACTAAGAGATTTTAAGGGCGCCATTGAATTTTCTGTTTTCTGAACTCATCAGCAAATGCTTTACGATGATTTATGATGGGATAAGTTGAAGATCGAAAAACTTGATTTATGATGGAACTACCATTATAAGGCGGGCTGACGGATTAACGGCTTTTACTGTAGATACAGAAGCTTCTTCGTCTTTGTTCTTCTATGGTCCGATGTTAATATCACAACCGCTTAACGGTTGCAGCCGCTGCTACTATTGCCCTCCAGTCAATTCTGCTCCGTGTGAGCTGGCACCAGTTGTTCACACCAAGCTTAGATATGTTTTTCCGCAACTGGTTAAACCATCTTAGTGGTGGTCGTCTCCTAAACAGCGCAGCCCTTGTTGTTTTTTTACTCTTTAATAGACTAGTGTCCCCATAGACCTCATACAGTTCATCATTCTTTCGGAATGCGAAATTCCTTGTCAACTTACAAAGGTCCATAAATCTTCCGAAGAATTCGGAATGCGTTCGAACACGCCTTGTCAGCGAATAATATTGTACAAATAAAAATAGCTAAATTCAAATCAAAAGATTTTTGTGTTTGGAAATAATTTTCAATATAGTCCTTAATAAGTAAAAAGTAATTTTTAAGAAGTTAAGACTACAAAAATACTTAAATTACCATCTGGGACAGTTCTGAAGTCAGAATTTCCAGGTTATTTTAGAGTCCGAACTGAACTCGACTCGGCGCAGTTTTAAACAAAAATTGACTAGTCTCAGTTTAAAGCTAATCTGAAGAAATAGTTGTGATTTTGTCATAATCAGCATGAATCTTCTGTGGCTCTTTAAAATGTAACCTTAAAATGTTGCTGACAAGTCAAGGAAGGGGAACATTTGCAATATCTGGGTTCTCCATACTTTCGAAATAATATTACAAAATCCAGTGCTGCACACCGGTTATAAACCGAACTGGCTTGAACCCGATAATCCGACTTTTTTAACTGCAAACCAAAGTAGAGAAAATGGCAGAACCGACACCTGTTACGAATCTAATTCCTCGCAGAAATCTTACAAAAATGTTGTTACCCTTACGGCTCAGTACTGAATCAGACCTGAATCAGGCCTGAATTTAACACAGACAGGGCCTACTACGTCATGACCTTCTCATCTTTAAGGCCTGATTCTCTCATAATTTCAGTACTGAAAAATAATGGTTAGTACTGAAAACAGTACAGAAATCAGACATGAGTTGGAGCAATTCCTACTTTTCAGGTCTGATTCAGCACAGAGACTGAGACGTTGAACTGCAGGGTATCTATTCAATATCGCGAGAATATATTGGATTCTTATTACAAATTCTAAAAAGTCGTTTAAAATAAACAATACCCTAAGTGTCTTTCAGTTCGACTAAATTCCTAGTTGATAGGACCTTTAAACTTCTTTTGTCTTATCAACAATACGGAAATTCTGAATATCATTTTGATTATTAGACACATAAATTGCATTTCTATTTAATTTCAACTTAAACCAAATCAAAGATCGAACAAAAATTCCCTCTCAAAATACTAGAACCTAAAATTTATAAACCTTAACCATTGGTGAATGTTGTTTTAAACCCGCGAACCATTCTTAAAAACGAGAGCGTAAGTTAAAGTCGGCTGCAACCGATTTCGATATACTCGTTACTCATGAAAAAACATGTTTGACAATGTTCCTGCGTTCCTTAGGGTGACCATCCGAAAAGTATGCAACATTTTTCTTAGGGTAGGAGGGGGGCTAGCGGGGTGCTTGGTTCATTTTTTTGCTCATAACTTGAGAACCGTTCATCCGATCTTTATAATTTCTAGAAGGTACGAAAACTGTAAGAGATATAACGTTTTTTCCAAATTGCGGGGGCGGGAGGGGGCGTGGCCAAAATTTGAAATAAACTTGATCTGCGTGCAGATAAAAGAAGCATTTGTCTCATACATGTCAAACCTCTATCTTTTACCATCTCTGAGATCTGTTTGTTCATACGGACGGACGGACAGACGGACGGACGGACAGACGGTCATGGCTATATCGACTCGGCTGTTGATGCTGATCAAGAATATATATATTTTATATGGTCGGAAATGATTCCTTCTGCCAGTTACATACATTTGTACGAATTTAGTGTACCCTTTTTACTCTACGAGTAACGGGTATAACAATAGTTTTCTGGCTTTTTGTAGGTTTTTAAAAGCGTTTAACATCTTATGCTGAATTCTGTTGAGCAATTAAGTACTTACCAGGTTCAACGTATTCATTGTACCAGAGTATTAAACGAACCTAAAACAAGCCCTGATTTGGAACTATTTCTAATAATTTACCCTAATTCATTACTGCTTACTTCCCTAATTAACAGTTGTACGAAATCTTTAAGAAATCATTAGGCACTATTTTGCACTACGACTCAAAATCAACAAAATAGCAACAAATTGATTGATTTAAAAATTGGTTTAAAAATTGCCAGAATTTTTTCAAAGAATTAATAGTATTTTGACTTTTAACATTGCTAGATCTAGCAACTAAAGAGCTAAAATGGCAACACTGATTGGAGAACTGGCATGATAAGCGAGCACTGCTCTTGAACTTAATACATAGCTCGTAGAAGGCTGATGTTGCTGTCGCTAGTTTTCTTAGTTCCGAGGAAGACAAAATCTTCTACAACTTTAAAGTTGTATTCTCCCAAAGTAACAAATTGTTCAAGACGCGTGACTTCCTTTCCGCGGATGCTAGATACATCGACTTGTCCTCGTTTACCGTTAAGACTAGTCTAGACTGCCTCTCAAGCTCTGAAAACAACCTGCTTAACGCCCGTTCGCTTTTGCCGATAATGTCAATATTAACGGCAATCTCCATCAGCAGGTTAAGGACGTCACACGAAGAGGTGTTTCCCTGTCTAAAACCTCTTCTGTTATCAAAAGGCTATTTTGACGGAGCTTTGCGCTCTTCTCAACGTCATCATGCAAAGTCGAACGTTCAAAAGGTAGACTGGTAAGTAGAAAGGTAGTGTGTCGAAGGCGGCTTTGTAATCGACAAAAGGATGGTGATTTTCGATGTTTCTCTCATAGATCTTCTCAAGGCTTTGTCGTAATGTGAATATCTGGTCTGTAGTGCAGGCGTACCTTGGCTGCAACAAGTCAGTAATCCAAGTCTATATGGGCTCCTCGAATCGCATGCACGTCATGTACATTTGATGAATGCCTTTAATGACAGAGAGACGAAGTCTTTCACTAACTACGTGGCCGCAACCAAACTCGTGCATGGAAGCGTGTCCGCTGTATTACATCTCCCAGGGTGCATTGGTTGATGACGTTCTCAACTTGCTTCCCTGTCCAATCCATCGCATTTCCTGAAGTGCAGTAACGTCCGGTGAATATTTCTCGAGAACATTCACCAACTGGAGATCGGAGCAATCGGATGCGGAGTCGACTTTGTTGAACCTGTCAGCAGCTTTACCACACATCATATGCCCCATAAAATCCAGAAGATGGAAATACTTTTAGTAGATTTCGCATGGAATTTTTTGATTTAAATGAAAATTGGTCGCTTAAACTCATAAACGTTTACCAATTAAATTAAAATCCCAGAAATTGTAATCATTTTCGGTTAATTAAACTCAGAATTTACTTGTCTTATTAAGTGTTTTATTTAAAAGATCCCCCTTAAAAATACATAGGTTTTTTTGTCAATTAAAATCAGTAAATATCTATAATTATTTCCATCACATAGTTCGATCTTTTTATAACATATCTTCATTATATCAGCTTTCCAACCAAACTTTAGCTTTCATATTTTTAAAGACCCGTCAACATAATCCATAAATGTGAAAAAGTTATTCCCCCTCCAACCCACCCATAACTCTGTTTGCGCGCGCTGAAGTGCATAAATGTTGAGTACATCAAGCGGAAGGTTCCCAAGCTCACATATGCACTTCCATCTTCTTTTTTCGCGAATTACCTCCCCAAATCAGCACGTGACATTGTGCGACATCATTCAGCTGGAAAATGCCCAAAACTCCAAAAACTTTCGCTCGAAGCGGCCGAAGACAAAGCAACGCCTCTTCAGTTTCTGGCTGTGGCTTCTTCTGCCGGGTGTCAGCAGGTATTCCAAGTTGACGATTTTTCAGCTCTGGCAAGTGCACACTTGAGACTGGCGAAGGGTAACACTCTAAAATCCACCCCTCCCAAGCAAGCGGAGAGATGCAGTCAGCACGTAGAGCATAGATCAAACCCGGATGGTGTCCGGGGGGCAGGGGGTTGGGGAGTTGCCGCTGCAATCACGTTAATTAAAAAGGTGCAAATTGTAAAATGCCGTCGTTTGGGGAATGCCACGACGCCAAGTGCTGCCAAATGCTGACAGCTGTTAATGAACGAGGCAAGCGGAGGGGCTGGAGGGAACGCAGCAAGGAATGCTGCCTCCAAGTCACGTGCTGAACGTCAGTCGGCAGCTTGGTAATTAAACGTATCATAATTTCTTATAGCATACCTCAAAGACTCACATGTGGGAGTGCTCCACCCACCCCTCCGCCAACCCCCACCCACCACTGGGTGGGTGCGCTTTGCATTTTTACATGCATTTTAATATTAACGCCTCGCAAAATGAGAAGCGACGCGGCGCAGACAAAAAGGATTTCGCCACAACCAAAAAGGATGCGACGACATTTGCTTTTGGCCATGGTCTGCAATTGCAAAATGCAGACTGTCTGGGCCCGGGGAGTACATTAAATGAAGTCTCAGTCTCCCTCGCAGAGATACAGAATTCTGTTTTTCCCATTTGTATTTTTCGCCTCGTCGCAATAAGAAAATATGAAATTTCATTTCGCCCGCAACCAACCGACAATGGCGTCAAAGCAGCGACAAATATGCATGGACAACAACCAGTTGGGGGAATCCATATGGGACAGCTGTTAGGCAATGTCTAAAGTCATAAAATGGAAAATGTTTCAAGCAAAGTGCATTAAAATGTTGTAAATTGAAATTATGGTATTAAATTTTTCGTTAGTCAAGTGGAAGTGCAGCGGTTGTAGCTTAAAATGAAAGCCAGATGGCATTTAAAATGTAGATCGATCGTAAAATGGGAAAATAAAGCAAAGATCTTTTTAATGGCAAATGCAGCAAATTACTTCGAGTGAGAGGAAAAGCTAATGAAGAACTTATGTCAGAGCATTAAGATCAGGCCCAAAAGGCTATAAAAATTAACAATATAAAATTGTTTCAATTTAATTAACTACACAAATTTTAATTGCCAGTCAATGACATTTCAAGATCATCACTAAGTAAATATTTATCGGATATTTTTGACTCAAGCTTGGTACGGATAAAAACTTCTAATCAAAAAAATTCGTGAGTTGATTTGCAGTTCGTTCTCTGGTTCCCCTCCGGGGGCCAAGACATTTCGCTATTTACACGTATATGAACCGAGCGCATGCCGAAGCTGAGACCAAGAATGCAGTCCATCTCTCGCAAAAGATCAAAGCGATTACAAATTAATGGCGCTTTATTTTCGCACACCAATACACTCTCACTCTTTGGCCTCGGTCGCTTTGGCCAACGCTGCTCTAAATACACAAGTGAGTGGCGTTAGACACACATATACATACAAGTGTTGTGGCGCGTGATTATAAATTAAGTAAAAAACAGCAGAAAAGCTTTAAAAAAGCTGGAAAACTTTTAATTGGGGAAGAAGGTGGCCCTAGAAAATTTAATAAAAGAGAAACCTGTTCTGTGGATTGCCACCCATAAACAGCCTTTTAACCATTAAGACCATTGCTACTCGGCTTGGGCTTCGTTAAAGAATAGCTTACGCTGCCGGAGTAATAGGCACGTTAAGAGTAGAAGCGATGGAGGCGTATGCATCGGAACTTAAAAAGACGTATGACGTTTTTGTCAGACTTATTATAGCATGCATGTATGCAAATACGAGAGAGTTCTCTTCCGTAGAACCTTTAGCTCCTCGTCCCAGATGGCAGATGATGAGCTACTCAATTCTGTATGTCGAACGGATGAGCTGCACAACTTTTCAAAGGTTTGGACTTAGGACTTTATTGTCGCCGCAAGTCGCTGACGACCCAACAGTCGTTACAGCCCCTTTCCCAGACATAAAGCACCAATTGCCTATTGGAGCAAATTATTAAAAAATTACAAATTAAGGTCACAATGGACCTAAAAGCCATTTAATTATTTGCGATTTACTTACGTATTTCGCACACTTTTGGCAATTTTCTCTGTATTAAGCTTTAAGTAAATCAAAGAATGCGAATGGCGATAAAGTGTAGTTGTTATTTACCTTAGCGTTTTGAAAACGCACTTAGAAAAATAACTACAAAATGTATATCTTTCAGTTTATTGGAAGATTGGTAGGGGTTATAGATAATCTTCATGTCTTGAAATCGAATCTATTTAATGAAATTTTTCATTACGTCTGGATTATTTTGTAAATTGATTTCAAAATTGACTTTTCAGACCCTTTTTAGACCTGATTTGTATGGAAACTACACTTTAGCTTTGACTCTATTTGATATAATTTCAAAGTACTATTAATCAACTTCAAATTATCCAATCCCAAACAATTCTTCGATTTTTTAAGCCATAATATTTTATTTTGAATTAATGAGTTCGAAATGACTACATTTTGTACAGCTCGTTAGTATGCAATGGACTTTTAAAAAAATATTTATTAGAATTCAATAAACTTTACTTGCTTTCTGTGCTGTTTTCTACGTTGCATACCTTTTGGGCCTTTCTCTACCTTCCGCTTACAAATTTTGTAAAAATATTTGGGATAAGTATTTTCAAAGCTAGGTAATTGAATGAAGGGTTCGATTACATATAAAAGTTTCCCACAAAGCACGCAAAGAGTCCAATCGAATTTTAAGGAACTTTAAGCTGATACTTGATACACTGATTGGACCTTATCAGTGTGGCTTTAGACCTGGTAAGTCCACCACAGACTAGATATTCACATCGCGCCAAATTCTGGAGAAGCCCTATGAGAGAAACATCGAAAATCACCATCTTTTTATCGATTACAAAGCCGCTTTCGACACGCCGATAAGGTCAAGATTTTTCGAAGCCCTGTCTACTTTAGGTATTCCAGCAAAGTACGTTCGACTTTGCATGATGACGTTGAGAAGCACTCAAAGCTCCGTCAAAATAGGAACGAACCTCTCTGAGCCTTTTGATACCAAAAGAGGTTTTAGGCAGGGTGACACCTTATCGTGTGACTTCTTTAATCTGCTGATGGAGTATATACTGCGCCAGTGCCCAAATGCCAACAGATCGGGCACCATCTTTAATAAAGATGTAATGCTACTCGCATACGCCGATGATATTGATATTATCGGCAAAACCGAACGGGCAGTACGCAAGGCGTTTTCAGAGATTGAGAAGCAGTCTGAACTAATGGGTTTAGCAGTAAACGAGGACAAGACGAAGTACCTAGTGTCCTCGAAACAGAAGTACACACAAATTGGGCAATCTGTTGCGATGGGAGAGTACAACTTTGAAGTTGTAGAGGACTTTGTCTACCTCGGAACGATGATAACCGGCGACAACAACATCAGCCTGGAAATCCGAAGAAGAGTCACGCTCGCAAACCGATGCTATTACGGGCTAAGTAGGGAGCTCAAGAGCAGAAACCTCAAGAGAAGAACAAAAATAGCGCTATATAAGTCGCTTATCATCCCCCCTGGGACGACCAGGTGCGGAAAGACATTTCCAAGCTTGGCGTGAAAAACTGGTGCCAGCTCGCACGGAGCAGAAGCGACTGGCGGACATTAGTTGCAGCGGCCGAGACCGACAAACGGTTGTGATGCAAGCATCGGTCCAATAAAGAAAAAAGAAGAAGCTGAAATTTAACCTCGCAATAAACTGAACCTTGCTGCTTTTCTAATTTATTAGTTTTAGATTTTTAAAGAATTTTGTTCCTAAAATCGTTCTCATGTTGTTTTCAAAGGCGAATGAAGTGAGCATAGGTAAATGAACCAAACTCCGATTTCATTGATTGAGAAAATGGGTATAAAAAGTTCACTCTTAGATCAAGGCACTTTTGACATTGAACATATCTGATCCAATGGTGAATTTCTCAAATACTTCTTCAGAGAAAGCCTGTTCAGAAAATAAGTTGCCTTTAACTTAACATAAGAAAAAAATGTTGTCGAAACTCTAGACAACAAATGTTCCAAATGTTTCTGGAATGAGTAGCTGTTCTCAATCGGATAATATTGGCTTTATTTGACACTAAAAACGGTTGTCGTCTGAGAGATATAAAAGAAAGTGAGCGGGTTGGATCCCTTGTTGATCTCTCTCTCTGTTTAGTTTCTCCAACTCAACTTCTTGTCAGATTAACCAAGTATAAGTCGCCCTCTAGATGTTAATCTGCAAACGTCTGCAACGGCTGAATGTGCGTTAAGTGCATAAGGTACGGGGTTCAATTCCCAGTCAAGCCAGGCAAATCAAACGAGTCAAGTGGTCGGGTCTTTAAAGTTTGCGGTTCAAGTGATGATGTCTCCGTTTTTACGGAGTATATGGGAGCCTTGCCTCTCTTTCCTTCCAATCCCAAGAGGTATGTCCACACATTCCAAATTCCTCCCAAATCAGCTCTCACACCTGGTCCAAAATCAATCAAATTTTGTTTCCCAATCGAGTTGAGAATGTTCTTGAAAACGGAGTTGTTCTTAAAAGAGGAACTATATCAACAAACTGTTCTTTAGGTGAGAATATTGTATTACAAATGAAAAGAACCGTTTATACTCTGTTTTTGGTAACGTTTGAGCTCAGCTCAAGTCAAAAGTTCTCGTTCTTTTCACTCTGGAAAAATGACTAAAATAAATCGCACTTAAAAGAAGACTGCCCTGTTTAAAACAAGAATTTGCATACTTAACATACAACTGACAATGTATTTGATTTTGATCACTGATGGCAGATGACTCATTCCCGAGGCCACTTGATCTTCGTGTGAACCCTTTCTGAACCCTTTCACACTTCACTCTCTCGGTACAGTCTCGCGTGGGGTTGCACTCCTAAACAATTTATAATTTCAACGCCTTCAGATAACAAATAGCCCCGGTGGTTTGCACGATTCGACAATTAATCAAACGCCGCGTCGCGTTTGCCATTTGCTCGTGTTACCTTTTTGGCATAATTACGCCAAAATGCAAGCACGGACGAAGCCACAAAATAGTCTCCGCTCTGCACAAAGACACAAAAAAGATAGACAGTTAAAAAATGACAGCAGGCCACTAAACGAACCGAAGCCAAATGACAAAGACCCCGGACCAAAAGTGGTACAACTGCAGCCGGGGCAAAACATGCTCCAGATGATCGATTAGGCCAATGCAGAGTCAGTCTCTGGAGCTGCGGAGTCATGCAAAACAATTGCGGCCACAAATATTGGGACAGTCGCGAATATTGGCCATGGTTTTCTTAGTTTTTTTTTTGGCATAATTTGGCAATTGAATTGATTTGGTTTTCTCTGTTGTCTGTGGCCGGCCAAGCCCTAGAGCAAATTTGGTTACGCTCACGTTTGGGCAGGAAATCGAAATCGAAATCGTTAGGCACAAACTTTATGCTCATGAAAAGGGTTTGGCTGTGTGAGATATTTCATGTTTGCCGCCGCCAACGCCGCCAACTACATGGCTGCCGTGCATTGATTGATTGTGCACTTGGGGGCGCCTACGAATCCCCCTACCCCCCTCTGTGGACGACACGTACAATGTTCTACGACGAGCTGTGCAGCAGACGTTGCGGTTCAAAGGTGCCACCGTTTTCTCTGATCATTTCATATGCCATCAGTGTAAACTTGGGAAAATAAAAACCATCGGAATTCTAATACATTACACTCAGAGAAAGGTATCGAAATTTGTATACTGGGAACAAATATTTGAAGAGCGAATTTCTTAAATATTTGATTACGAAAATTTGATTCTATAAAAAAAGTTCTAAATTAAAGAAAATATTAACTTATCGCTGACTGTCAGTTAATAAATTTATAAGACATTTTTTATTTATTCACTGCGAAAACACAACTTTAAGCGACAAACATTCAGTCGCATTGTTCCCTTTCGTGTGTTTGTTCCATGTGCAATTTTTGCATACTTCAGCAAACGCGTCATATTTTCGAGTGGTTTCGCTAACATGCAAAGGACACTTGAGAGCCCAGGCACACAAGTGGATCCTTAAAGAGCATTTCTTCTGCTGCCACTGCTGCTGCTGCTGCTGTGGCTGGCGAGTTGTTGTTGCTGCTGTTTGCTGTTTGCTGGGCAGAGGCTTGAGAGTGTAGCTACATTGTGAATGGGCCTGATGAGGAGGAGAATTTATAGATGATGATGATGATTATGTTGGATGTGCCAGGAGGGTAAAATTATGCCTGCTGAAACAGCAAATGTGGCAGTGTATGGAACATAAAAAAAAGGGAGGCTTACAATAAATCAATGCAAATGCCGATCAAATGTTGGCCACTTCAAAAAGTAAACTTTGATTTCGAAATAAACGCAAAGTGTATCATATGCATGGGCTGTGATGCAGAAGGGAAAGATAACAGTAATAGAAATAATAGAAAGGAAACGTGTTTGAAGTCAAACAAAGTGAACCACTAACGGGGCTGGTACTATACAGCTGTTTCAAGAACATCCCATGACTGACTTCCATTTCTATAACTGCTTTGGATTTTCAAGGGAGCACGAGACCAAGCGACAACGCCAAGTTTCCTCTATAAATGCAAAACGCAATCGATCCCACCAACTTCACCTGACTCGTTTGATTTAAGTTCTTCAGAAAAACACAGAACAATTTCTTTGGGCTTGACTGGGAATTGAACCCGGTACCTAATGCACTTAACGTATGAGTGGAATGACACTCCGACACATTCAGCCGTTACAGACTTTTGCAGATTTATATCTAGAATGTTTTCTTAAGCTGACAACAATTGAGTTGAAAAAAGAGAGCCAACTTGCTTTCTCTGGCGCTTTCTCTCTGCCAAAAATCGGTTTTGGTGCTGTATTTTTTTTTTTTTTTTTGTATAGGGGGGAAAGCATTAAAAGCCAAAGTGTGGGACTCGGAGTTCCTTACCTACTAAATCCACCCCTACTCTCCGTTTCGCTCTTGCGAAACTACCGCTAAGTATTACTTCACAAAGGGGAGATGGCACGAAGGTCTCCACTAAATTCCTATCTAGGGGTTGAAGTCGTTTAGCGCGACGCAAGGATTTCAGTACCTTTGTTTTGCGAGCTAAGTAGGATGTCCATCAAGTCTGTGACTGTGAATGGCCTCCCAGTACCTAGGCATAGCTCTTCCCGTTCGGCAGCGAATCTCGGACAGAAAAAGAATATATGTTCTGCGTTTTCTATGGTCCGCGTACAGTGTGTACAAAGCGGATCTGTCTCATGCTTACATCTATATAGATAGGATTTGAAGTATCCATGTCCGGTCAGTAACTGTGGTAGGTAAAAGTCAGTTTGTTCGTGCTGTCTACCCACGGCGTCAAGTCCGGAATCAGTCTTCTTGTCCAGCTGCCGTTGGTGGTAGCACTCCACCTCGCTTGCCATTGCGTCATCGTCCTCTCTCGTCGATGCTCATCTGCTTCTCTTATTTGCATCGCTAAAAGGTCCAGCGGTTCCCTCCGACGGTGCTTACATTATGATAAATTTGACTACGTTGCAGATCAGTCATCTGCTACGCTGTCGAGGTCCACCGAAATGTGCCATAATTCCCAATAAGGCATTTGTTGCTCTGATAGCCTTTTCCTCCACGTACGCTAGGTGGCTTTTAAAACTTAGCCTGTGGTCCAGCAGAGTCCCCAAAAACTTTATAGCCTCCTTCGATGTTATACGCTGGTCTCCGACTGTGATGTTGGCAGCTTCCACACGTTTCTTGATGCTGATAAGAGCAGCTTCGGTTTTGTGGGGAGCCAAGCTCAGCCCGTTATCCTCTATAGTGTTGTTGGTTTTACACTGCACATCCTCTTACTTTTTGGCTACTGCGACGATCGCTATGTCATCTGCAAAGCCAACAATGCTGTCGCCTATCGGCGTAGCTATCCTAAGAACTCCATCATACATCACGTTCCACAAAATCGGTCCTATGACTGAGCCCTGTGGATCCGTATGTTTTCCTCTCATCTGATGTATCGTTTGGTGTTGTATAACGTAAGTATTTTTCGATTCAGTATTATAAGAAGTATTTGTTATCAAGAACTTTTACATCTTGTTCTTATTTTAGGAAAAGGGCAACTTATTTACTGATCAGGATTTTTCCCTGTGCTCTTTTGAGTTTTGTGTTTATGACTGAAACAAGACCAATCTTTATTTGGACTCTTTGCCACCCCTTTAAATCATGGTTTCTAGAATATTCAGCTCAAAGGACTTCTTTGGATTTTTGGCCTCACTAGAAACATATGAAGTAAAGACGAAGAATTAGTACTTGTGAATTTTAGCAAATTTTTCTCAGGTTTCCCTAAAGTTAGTTGAGAGATAGATACTCGTTCTTTATGCTATGTGAGTAGCTTACTAATCCTTATTGTGTTCGCACATACCGTAATGAAGTCTAGATCCTATTATATATTTTTTCCGAGTCCCAAAGAATATGTGATATGGTTTTTAGGGCGCCTAGCTGTTCGGCCATCGGACGTTTCGCAGGTATCGGATAGCGTATGGCCTTTCTATTAAGGTTGTCGATATCAATATCGATAATATCAAAGCTCAAAATTTGTAATATCGATATTTGATATATGGGGTCCAACAAACATCGATTTATCATCATTTTTTAAAGCTTACGAAAACTGAAAAGTTGTTAAGGAACGTCTTTACCATAAGACTACTAATGACCATTATATCTTATCTTTCCAATGGGATAATTTTAAAGACTTTGTTTTCTGAAACTAAAGTGTACACTGTACATATTTTCAAAGTGCATTAAAAGTGAGATTTTCATTTTCTTATCAACTCTAACTCAAATGAGATAATAGTTTAATTAGGCACAAGACTTTTTATAAGAAAGGTTGCTGTTCAAGATTGTTCTGATTTCAAAGCTGCTCAAAATTGATTCTGTCTGTAATCACTAATTTGCTTGCGAATTCATTTCTTTCTGAGGGTACTGAACTTCCAGGAACAATCAAGTATCGAATACAATCTATAGATTTTCAATAAGCTATTGGGTTCGTGTCGATATTTTTAATATAATCCAATACTGACACCTCTTATTACACAGAATTGCTGCATCCATAATTGTATGATTTCCTCCTAAATGTAGTAATTGATGGTGAAATATCGGTTATAAAAATATCGAATAACGGCTTACAAAATATGGTATCGGAATGACAATTTATCGTCCAACAAAAATGTCGACTTTTCGATCAAATATTGACTACCCAACTTCCTATGAAGCTTAGATGCGATTAAGTGGATTTATTGTGGGGTATATTATATATATGCATATCCTGGACAGCCAGTGGGTGTCACGCCGAAGTGCACCTACAAGGCGCTTGTGTTGCCGCCTGCTATAAGTAGCCCCACACACAACCACCTTCAGATGAATTTCAATTTGATTGAAAACTTTGCCCATAATTGGCATTTAAAAATAAACAGCAACAAATGCGAAAGTATCCTTTTTCGCCTTTTTTTAAGAAAGAATTGGAAAAATTCCAAATCTCAACTTGTACCAACTCTCTCATCCCACTTTCTGGAAAAGTCAAATACTTAGGAATCTATCTGCATAAATTCCTGTACTATGACGAACATGTAAATCTTCAAATAAAGAAAACGACTAACGCTTACTACGCGTACAAAAAAATGTTCGGAAGTAAACTTATAGATAGCAGAACCAAGACAATTATGTATCAATCTCTATTAAGACCTGTTCTAACGTATGGATGTTCGATATGGTACAATATTTCTCCATCCTATATGGAAAGACTGAGGAAATTCGAAAGGAAAATTCTAAGAGCATGTACGTCAATGTACAGAGACCCCAGATCCGATTTTCAAAAATATATTTTAAACAAAAATCTATATAATGCCACCGAAATAGTAAGAATTGACAACCGCATCCTTAATTTGACGAGAAATCACATAATGAGATGTATGAACGATGAAGTAAACATTTTAATAAGAGCGCACTTCTATGAAAGTGATGATTATTTCGTACGATGCCTCAAAAATGGCTTTACCCCACCAGAAATATTCGTATACTTGGACAAAAACAAACTCACCCAAAATGCAGACGGCATACCAATAATGTATCACATTCATAGAAGAGAAAATAAAAAGACAATAACAGAACATGAACTAGCAGAAACAAACAAAAAATTTGACATTTCTACTTCAGATAGGGACAAAAGAATTAGCAACCTAATTAGGAACAAATGCTGGTGGACTTCTAACTAAGGTCAATAGTCTTTTACTCCTTTTCCCTTTTCATCTTAACTTTACAAATCTTTTAGGCAATTTTTTTGAAAACTTTTCATTGCATCCCCACAACAAAATAGAATAAATATTATTTATAAGTAGAATTATCTTAAAAAGAGAAAACAAAATAACAATAACTCGAAGTGAGAGCTCGATTGGAGACTAGATTTAAGAACAAAATTTATGTTACTTAATTTAGTTAAACTTGAATAAACTAAATAAAAAAAAAAAAAAAAAAATTGGTCGTGGCTTTTTGAGGGTTTTATTACAGGGGCAACACTTTTATTGGGGTTCGAAGGTAGTTAAATGTTTTCTAGGAGTTTCCAAAGAGTTATGTGGTGAACAGTTGTTATGGCGGAAGAGAACAATGCAATCTGAGGGAGGGTTTGTTCCTTACCAGCAGTTTAAAATAAACTATACCAAACACTATTTCTTGGTGAATATCAGCCTTTGTTGTGGCTTGAGCCGGCTTATATCTCTTGCTTGATGATAGCTTTCAGTTGATGTTTTTGTAAACATTTTATTCTTCATCTCACGGTTCAAATTCGTTTCAGGATCGGGATGATTACGTATATTTAGAGCAGAGGTGCTCAGTCTCTATGCGCACGCCGCGCATTCGCATTTGTTTTTCGTAAAGTGCTTAGCTTATGTCTAAGCGTTGTGCAACATTAACTTTATATGTGTTGTCTCTGCTCTTTATCTACGAGCAAAAGGTTTTGTTGCTGGCTGCGAATGATTCGTACAGCCACGAGCACACGGTGATGCACAATAAAATAACACTGGGAAGAGTTTTTGGTGATTCTAGATGATTTTCGTGTGCTAAACAAGAATCTGTTCTCAGAAACGGTCTATCACGTCGAGATTTTTTATAATTTGAGCTTAAAGTTGCAAGAAATGCTTAATTTAAACCTTTTTAAAGCGTTTTTTTCTATCTTTAAAATCTCTTCTCCAACCCTTCCAAACATAGAGCTTGTTTAAGTTATCAAATTTTCTAACTTCATTGCCTTGATTTGCGTGCTTTAATTTGATTTTTGAAAATAAAATAACAAAATATGCCACAAAATGTTACCTTGCAGTTTAAACAGATTTGCTCTTCTACTTAAAGTTTCTTATTCTCGCTGGGGCAGGCAAGTGCCAGTCAACAGTTTGCCATCGCCTGGGCTCATTCAACAAGTCAACAAACAAACACAAAAAAAAAAAAAAAAAAAAAGAACCACCAGCCTGTGCAAATCTCTGACGGGACCTGTGGCCTGTTTTGTGCTGCTGCTGCCTCTTGGTCAAGTTGCTCAAGTGCGTTCGTATTAATTTTATTTATTGGCCACAAACCACCAGCTTAACGGTCACAGTTTGGCCAAGATGGCATCCTGCCCTCATCGAGCTGTTTTCCTTATTGAAATTTTGTGTTCTTCATAGTTTGCTTTTGTGCTCAAGGCGAATCTCTTGGCGGGGCGTTGGCTTTATTTTTTTGTGCTTTCTATTATTATTATGGCATATTTTAGTCCTGGAAGGACATCCACTTGAATGTTGTTAAATTTGCTTTACAACTTGGACGCGTACTTTCAATTATGCGCTCTGGGCATTGTCCTTGAATTGTGTGCAGGAATTTCTGTGCAGATAATGATGAAGGTCAGGCCGGGCCAGGAAGTGTTTTAAGCTTAATGGGGGAAGGGGGTGGGGGAAAGTATGTCAATTGTGACTAATCTTTGGCCAGATTCAAACCAATTTGTAGGTACTTTCTAATGGCTGCTGCCGGCTGCCGTCCCTATCTGCGGCACATTAGTTGAGCCATTGAGCAAATTTTGCTGTTGCCATAAACAATCTGCCGACACGGACGCTGCTGCTGCTGCTGCAGCTCCTGGCTCACGGCTTCACTATCACATCATCAGCGACGTGAATTTATGAGGCACTTTGCGCAGTCGCCGAGCATTGCTGGCCATAATTTGCCGTCGTCGTCCATTGGCGAGTGCACAAATTGCGTTGATATGCTGACAGGCGGCGCGCAGCGGGTCCTCCTTCCCCATCCCTGCCCCCTCACCACCTCACGGCCCCTTCTAATGCGCACACTCATTTGCCTATCGCTTGCGCGCTCAACTCTGTGGCAAAGTGCATTTTGTTAGGCTGCTCCTCTTCGCAACAGAACCACCTCCTTCATTTTCCTACTGTTCAGACGCTTCTCGTAACTAAATTGAGGCACGCGCGCAGGCGTCGTACAAGAAAAAAAACTCAATTGAATTTAATTGAAGGCGGTCGAGTCCATAAGGCGCTTGATGAGCTTTTCAGCAGAAGAGCCCGAGCTAGGGAAGGGGAGGGGGGCTACTGACATTAACTAGCTGTCACATTTTTGTGATGCGCGTGAAAGAAACTCAATTTGTAAACAAGCGACAATCAGCAACTTTGGATAAACAGAAGACGGAATACGCTTACAAGATATAGATAAAGTCAAATTAATTATGTCAACTCATTATTTTTGATTAATTTTTTTAAGCATAGGAAGTGAGAGCCTAACATATTTACAACAACTACATAAAAAGTAGAAGAAGAAAACGCTTTTAATTCGATCCACCCCTGGTATTAGATAGATTAAGGGAGAATCATAAAATTTCAAGATTTTATCAAGCTAGTCCACGAAATGCAACGAGTCGCTACTTTGCAAAAAAGCAGCGGTTTGCAGTACGGTTCGGATTTCGAGTAATAACACAAGTTAACCCGATTTTTGAATTTTCTTTAATTTGATGTCCGAATCTGCAGTTTAAAAAATTTTAATATAACAGATTTCGAGATAATCCCAAATTACTGAAATTTTGCATTTTTGAAAAAGGATTCTCACTTTATAACAAATGTCTCAATTAGGAAATAACTAAGGAATATGTCTTATACACCAAACTAAAGCTAATAAAACTTCAATCATTCAATATTTATTTTATTGTCAAATTTGAAGTATTGATGCTAGTTACCATGATACATGATACAGGTAAGGTGCTCTCTGAGTGTGCTCTGTTTTTGGGACTCCATAGTTTCATTGTGTGCGCACGAATTTTTTTCGAATTGCCGACGGAATTTCTATTTTATTTTGAGTTTGTAAAAATGTCGAGCCAATACTGTGGCGTGTGTTGATGAAAAGCAGTGCCGGCCCATAGCTAGCAGGAATTGAAGTCAGTCCTGGATTTATGCAAACGCGAGAAGAACTCTTGATTGTGTGAATCGGTGAACACTGAATTGCAGGTAAGACGCCTGTGGTCTAGAGTAGAGGCGGCCAAATGGAGAGGACAGAAAAGTGCGCTTGTGTTGGTGAACAAGAGAACTCCCTCCAGACTGCAGTAGTTTAACTTGCAATAAAATCTTCACCGATTCACACAACCATAATTTTGGGTCGCGTTTGCTTAAAAACACGACTAACTTCGGCTCGTGTGAGCTGTGGATCGCCGCCTCTGGTGAATGAAGTAAAACAGGGTTCCCCATGAAGAGAGCGCGAATTTGTGGCTGTGTCTTTCTCTAGCCATATTGTTACGGCACTGCATTTTGGGCTGTCACCGGCTAGCAAGTCATTTCAGGGCGGGATCTTAACCCCAGATCGCATAGCGAACAATCACTACAAATTCCAATCTTCACTAGCAAAAACGGGCACAAATTCAAAAAGCGAATACATATAAAATTTAGTCATGTATATTTATTTATTTATTTATTTAGAAGTAAGTTTAACAATGTTCAGTCAAACAATAATTAATTAAGAGTACTTTACTTAAGATTAAGCCAATAGCGAACTCTGACCTGGTGGGACAAATTTATTGGCAAAAGCCAGCTATGGTCCAACTCACAGCATAAGTGTTCAGAGTACGTATTAGCCTTTGCATGAGGGTTTTAGTTGAGGAGTGACATCAGGGAGTTCTTTACGTCTAATGGAGAGCTATCTATAGAAAATAGGTGATAGTACTCATTGTAACCAAGGCACAGGCAACGGAAGGGGTCTCGATGAGCATAGTTCGTTAGGCGGGGCGGTAGTAAGTGGCACTGACAAATTAATTAGATTTAGGAGAGCAATTGAGTCAATCTCACCGGCCAGTAGCTTTTGGATGAAAACTACAGCATGGCAGATTCTATTGGGAGGTCTATTAGGCGCATTCTCTGTTCATAGGGAGGTAGGTGGATAGTGGTGTCCCAGTTTAGGCCACGAAGGGCAAAAATCAAAAACTGTTTCTGAACTGATTCGATTTGATCCTGGTAAATTTGGTAATGCGGAGACCAGAGGCAAAAACAATATTCCAGGTTTGGTCTCACCAGTGAGGTCTAAAGGAGTAAGTGGTGTAGGGGTCATCGAATTTTTTGGACCATCTCTTAATAAATCCAAGGACGCTCTTAGCCTTGTTGCAAATCTCAGAGATGTGACTGTTAAAGCTCAAATTGGGCTCAAATAGTATACCCAAATCAGCGATCTAGCGGTTCCCCATGAATGGTGTATTCGAAGAAATAAGGCTTGGTTCGGTGAAAAGTCATAATATTGCACTGCAATATTAAGGGGAAGACGATTCAGGCGGCACTTAGAGCGTTTAATTCACTTTGAAATAGAAGTGGAGAAACTGGATCGTCAAATGACGCACATCGCTTGAGATCATCAGCGTTCATGAGGGCTGTTGAATGGGAAAGAACTTGCGGAATGTCGTTAATGAAAAGGTTGAATAAAAATTGGCCGAGATGACTGCCCTGTGGGACTCCAGAGGAAACGTGAACGATTTCAGATACAGCAGACTTAAAACGCACACGTTGGGACCGATTGGAAAGGTATGATTTGACCCAGCGGAGGAAGTTGGGTGGGAGACCAACTAAGCATAATTTGTATAGGAGTAAATTATGATTAACAGAATCAAAAGCTTTACTAAAGTCCGTGCAGACAACATCAATTTGCTTACGATGTAGGAATCCCTAATTTACTATTGTGGAAAATTCGAGTAGGTTAGTGGAATTAGCGACGACAAATAAAACCATGCTGGGATGGACTAAGGATATGTTGGCAAAAATGTTGTAACTGGCCAGTAATTATGAATTCAAATAGTTTTGGTATGGCAGACAGCTTACAGATTCCTCTATAATTGCCTATATAAGACTTAGAACCTTTTTTATGGATAGGAATAATAAACCATTCCTTCCATAATAGGGGGAAATCACCGAGCTCAATGTGAAGAGTTGCGCTTAGAGCGGACAAAATCGTACAATTTCTTGGGGTCATTATGGAAGTCTTGCTTACACTTGAGTAGGTAATTCCTCTAGCACTCTTCGTAAAGCTTTCCAAAATCAGAACGAGCCACCTCATATTTTGCAAAGTCATCATGGGATCCGGACGCTCGAGACTTCTTGTTTTTTAAGCTAGTCAATTGCCGAGTGAACCATAGAGGAGACCGAGAAGAAGTAGGAGGGTTGATGCGAGGAACACAGACATCAAAAATGCTAAAGAACGTTGTAAAAAGCGCGAGAAGCGCCGTCGATGTCTCTAAAATGATCAAGGAAGGATCAAGGATATAATGTGTTTGTAATTCTGAGGGTGCTTTGCTTTTTGTTTTATTCTCTCTCTCTATATATATTAGCAAATGCTGTCAGTACTCGATAAACTCTGAATGCCATACCTTGTATAGTTGTATCATGCTAGTTACTAACAAATTGATCAATTGATCATAAAGATCAGCACAGACACTAGTTGATCCGTTGAATCAAGTTTTTGGTCCAAGCCTTAGGTAACTGAACTCATCTGAATCTTCTTTCAACTTCGGAAAACACACTTCAAATTATTTCGCATTCTCAAGTCAATCGGATGAAAAATAGTTATTATCCTTGTAAACTTTTCGGGAACTTTCACGCCTTTCCGTCATTGAAAAATCACACCTCAAATTATTTTATATTCTATCGTTGCAAAACGAGTTTAAAGACAGTCATCCGACGAAAAAAAGTTTTCTTGCATGCAGAATTTTCCGCCCATTTTCACGCGCGGACCAGATCTTTTTTGGATCAGATTTTCCGACGTTGGAAAATCACATTTTTCAATTTCATCCATTCAAACCGGAGCCAATCGGATGAAAAATAGTTTTTTCTTGGAGTCAGACTGTCGGGTCAAATTTTCCGGGAATTTTCCCCGACATTGGAAAATCACAGCTCAAATTATTTCGTATTCTGTCCATACAAATCGAGTTTTAAGCCAATCGGATGAAAAATAGTTTTTTGAGTGCAGAATTTTTCGTCCATTTTCGTTGTGGGCTCCGTCTTAGTCAAATTACTCTATCTTTAACCGTTTAGGCTGTGCAATGATTGCCAATGAGTCAGTGAATCAGTCAGTCTTTTTATAGATATAGAGCTTGTCCAAAAAGTGAGAAAGTATTGGTGTACAAAAAAATGCGCCGAGAATTTGCTTCGACCGAATCGCTTCGAACTCTTCCGAGCGAATTACGGCTTTCTGCTCTTTTGGCCTCAGCTTCGGTAAGCGTTCGGGTCGTGTACGTTTGAATAGCGAAAAGTTGTCGCCCCCTGGGAGGAACCATGGGTCATCGCTAATATGGATTTATTTAAATTCCATTCAAACAATTCAGCATTTATTTGATCATCTTTATCTTTATAATAGATTACGCCTTATTACAATAAGAAAAGAATTATGCCTTGCGGGCTGCGCGCTTTATAATTATAAATGGTCTGCCACCGAATTGAATGTCGTTTTTCTTATTCTTCGAATCAAGAAAACCCACTTTTAGTAAATATTTTCAGATTTAATTTTTTTTTAGTTTTGGAGCTGCATTGAGAAAATGCTTTCTTAGTACAATGTTCGATCACTATAGGAAGCAATTGTGAAATTGTGCTGCAGTTTGATGTTCACATTCAATGTCTTGTATTGAGATATTGTTGAGCTTCATTGTTAAAATATTGTTGGAATTTACAGAATAACAGAAGACATTGTCCCTCATATGTTCCCAAGTGTCCTTTAAACTGTACAATCCCACTGTGGATAGTGTATGAGGAAAAAGTAAAGCTCATCATAAAAATTAAACGCATTCCTCCGCCTCTGCCTGGCTATTTGTGTGTGTTCGTATTACGCTTTCTGGTTGATGTTTTCCTTCTGCCTACTTATCAGTTGCATCATCATCTTTGTCGTCATCATCAACAGCAGTCAGCAGTAGCTGCAGCTGAGACAGTCACAATTTGTATTTTGTTTTTGCTCAAAAGGTTGTGCCAATTTAATTAAGCAACATTTTATTTATACATTTCACATTGATTGCCAAAGTGTAAAGCTTTTAATTGCGAAAATATGACAACAAAGCTGGGCCACAGTTCTTGCTGCGGATTCAACGGCATGGAAGGGAATCAATACTCTTCAATGGGAATGCGGCCAGTCAAATTGGTTTGTCCAGCCCATGGCCCAGGCATTTAATGTATTTATATTGTATTTCATTATGCTTATTTCATTTGTAATGATTGAATTGAATGCCAATGACGATGGACAGGCCGGACAGGCGGACAATTGGACAAATCAACGAAATGCAACGACAGCAACAACGAATCGAATCAATTATGCGGCATATTTCTGCTGTTATAAATATTTACGTTGAAATTAATTATTTCATATTAAAATGACCGCAAAACATTTCATGCTCGAACGATGTCTAGGATATGGACAGGATATATGCCCCAGAGTGGATGTGAAGTGCAACTGGACTGTTGCCATGTTGATGTTGATTTTTGTGGCTGTCTGTGATTGACACGGTAAATGATATACGCATTATGCAAAGGATATGTCGCTGTGTCAGTGTGTGTGTGTGTGTGTGTGTGTGCGGCAAACAGGAAACGGAAATGGCAAGCATTGTGTGCAGTTGTTGTTCTTGTTGAAACTTCCATTGGGAGCCATATGCATATTGCAAATGTATTGTTGTTGTTTATTGTCCACTGAGATTGCCAGCAAAATGTTTGTTTCTGTTAAATCTTTGCCAAAGGCTTTTAAAGTGTAACCAGAGCGGCTTGTGTACTTAAATAATTAAATTCAAATGGATATGGAAAGGACTAGGATGTGGAAGGATAGATAAATCTCTATTTAATTTATAACAAGCGTTCAAAAGTGCAAAGTTGGTAAATCTTTTAGAAGAGTTTTAAAAAAATAGATCATAAATTTTCGAATTCCAAAAAAAGTTGTCAGTTATTTTTATAATATTTTATTATATTTCTTGAATCAAATTAAAGGAGCATCCCTGGAATTGACATCCAATAGCTTATAACTAAATGGCCAATTCAACGTTATATGAAGAAATAAGAAACAGAAGAAGAAATGCTTCTTTTACAGCAGTGGTCGGCAACGGTAGCAGAGAAGCTGCCAATGGCAACTGAACAAATATTTATAAGCATCAGCCATTTGTTGCGCCTGGCCCGCAAGGGCCGAAAACATTGCGCTAATCACATCGATACAGCTGATGGTTGGCGTAGCTTTATTTACTCTCACTTTTTGGCCTCGCTCTTCTTGGCAAACGCTGGTTAACTCAATGAACAATCAAAGAGCTTTCAAAAGCTTCTCATTTCTGCATTGCTTCTTTGCTCGGCCGTTGCCGATGCAACAAGCAAAGACTAAAAGCTTGTTGGTTTTATTCTCTGATTTCTCATAACTCTCACCCAAGGCGTTCCCACATTGTTTCCATAAATTAGTCAACCTTTTGGCAGTAACATCTGTGCAATTTCTATGCCCGACACGTTACTGACCCCTCCAATTGAACTGCCATAAGAAATCACTCTTCCATTCGTACTAAAGAGTAGCCGAAATTATGATTACGGCGGAAGGGCGCTGGGGGGGAGAAGATGCCGTAACGCCCACTTTCAACACTTGCCACAACAATGGTGTGCGCAAATATTTGCCAGCCAACAAACAGGAGATCGAGCGAGCGTCTCTCTATCTGTCCGGCTGTCTGTCTGACTGCCTGGCAGCCTCAATTTGAAATCCAATAAAATTTAATTGGAAACTTCATCACGGGTGCGAAAATTCACACTCGCCGGGTTAGGCCAGGCCAGAGCCAGTGCCTAGGCACGACTTGGCTGCCGTTTGCCGTAAATCTATTGGCCAAGGCTTATTTTTTTTTTTTTTCGTGTGCACCTGGCAGCAGCGGCTGCGGCGGCGGCGGCGGCAGCGCATCGCGATAAGGAAATATTTTTCATATGAAACCGCCGCTCCGCTCTCCGCTCTGTTCCGTTATTGGCCATGGCTATATGGCTTATTTATGCTTTTCCTTTTGCCATGCCATATCTTTTGGCATTGTCGACATTAATCGCTTTGTTGCGCCAAAAAGTGTAACATGAAATTGGATTGATTTATGTTATAATTAGAAAAGCAGGCGGCGCGTATAACGCGGACAGGAAAACTCATTAGAGGCGAGCGGCAATGCAACGACAATACAAATAATGAAGCTGAACAAACGATTGCTATACACAGAGAAGTCGGTGAAAAAGCCATTAAGATGCCAAACTATAGAGGCAGGAAAGTCATCTCAATCGAGGCTTTTATTCTCTGAAAGAGAAGGTAGGAAATGAAGGCAGTTCTAAGGTGTTTCCATTCTTTTGAAGGTCCTCAAATAGGAAAAAGTGGTACAGTTTAATGCTTTCGTTTGGGGTAATCTAAATTTTTCCAAAAATGCTCAGAAATTAATATCTTTTCTGAATAACCAAATGGTTAAGGCAGTGTCCGGCAAAACACACATGCTTATTTTGCCTTTGAATGTGTGCGTTCAGACACGCGAGAGCGCTCTCAGTTAGCACATGTTTGTTAGTGCAAAAGAGAGCAGTTTACGCTCGTATAGTGTCTGTGTGTCGACGCCGCTGCTACAGAGGATGGACGTCGCTACTTCTATACACAGAACATTGAACGGTGCCGGACACTGGGTTAAGGTGGCAATGACAAAGATACAGGCTCTTTAGGGGCAGCATTTACAGTCTACTTAGACATTTAAGGAATGATTTTCCTTACTTCTAAATGTGTTCATAAAAGCAAAGATTTCTAGATAATATCGATGACGCATGTGAAACAAAAAACTACTGTTTTTGGAAGCTGACATTGGATCCCAATTTTTGGTTCTCGACGCCTTTACGAGGATACATATATTGCAATTTAGCTATACGTTTTCTAAATTTGCTATACGGATGAGAGTAAAAAAACAATTTTTCTTGGGATCTGACATTGGATCCCAAAAAAAAGATTGTATGAGATGCGGTATCTATATATGTAGTGTCTTTGCTAAAAATGAAAGGCAGTTGCAAAAGCACACTAAAAACGAGAGCGTAAGTTAAAGTCGGCTCTGACCGACTTCGATATATCCGTTACTCATAAAAAAAATGTTTAACAGTGTTCCTGCGTTCTTTGGGTGAACATCTGAAAAGTATGCAACATTTTTTTAGGGTGGGAGGAGGGGTAGCGGGGGGGCTTTGTTCACTTTTTTGCTCATAACTTGAGAACCGTTCATCCGATCTTGATCATTTCTTCGGCAAATCGATTTATTTTGCTAATTACTAACTATCTTTAGAAGGTTCGAATCGTCTATCTTTAAAACTGTAGGAGATATAACGTTTTTTTCCAAATTGCTGGCGCGGAAGGGGGCGTGGCCACAATTTGAATCAAACTTGATCTGCGTGCAGATAAAAGAAGCATTTGTCCCATACATGTCAAACCTCTATCTCTTACCATATCTGAGATCTAGGTGTAATTGCTATGATTCCTTCTGCCAGTAACATACATTTGCACGACTTTAGTATACCCTTTTTACTCTACGAGTAACGGGTATAATAATTGCTGAAGAGTCGTGCGTTTTGACTGGCGCCCGTAAAAACGTGAGGGAAGTGGGAATTGTCAGTGACTGACTTTTTATACTCTGTACCAAAGGTACATAGAGTACATTTAGTTTGTGCAAAAGTATGTTACAGGGAGAAGGAATCTTTTCCGGCTATATAATATTCGATATAGACATGTCCGTCTGTCCGTCTGTCTGTATGAACACGTAGATCTCAGAGATGGTCAGAGATAGAGGTTTTACATGTATGGGACAAATGCTTCTTATACTTGCAGGCAGAACATGCTAAAATTAATGTTAATGCTCTGTTATCTAACATAAAGAAGGCTGTTAAGCAATTCTTCCCCTTAATAACAGGCATATCGAAGTCTGGCAGGAACGATTTACTTTTTCGTTTTTTCCTAAGTTTTTTTTTTCATTAAAATTTTGGCAAATTCCAAAAATTACCCAAAACCATCTGTATGCATTCGCAACACATTTCCTCCACCTAAATCAAGAATCTTTTGTTTATTTTCAACATATATGAACTCATTCCCTGCACGTCTGTAACACTATGCAACAATTTTTTGAACCCGGCTTCTAAATAGTTGATCCTTATGTAAAATTTCACGCTGAATTCAAATCTGCTCTCAGATATGTCAAAAGTAGAACGGTTTTTGAGATATCGCGAAATTTTCAATTTTAGTGTTTTGAAAAAAGGTAGGTCTACTAAAATGCCATTTTCTCTGATTTTAGTCCACCGATATGTATAAACTGTAACAAAAATAAAAGATAATAAAATTATTTCTTAAAAAAACGACAGTTGTTGTAAATCCAACCATAAATGACGAAGTTATGGCACTTCAAAGTTGGATTTTTGAAAAATTTTTGATAATTTTTAATTTTTTGCTGACTTTTATTGAGTTTTTTTCAATCTTACCATTAAAATTGCTCAGGTCTCAGATATTGACAGGATTGGGTAATCTTTAACGAGCATTTTTTGCCCTTGGTCATCAAAATCGGATGAAAAATAAACGCTATATTCACAATTAAGTAAACATACCTCTGTTTGAGAGTATTTTTTGCTAGTTTTTTCAGTATAAAAATCACATCTTAGCAAGCCAAATAAGAATAAACTTTGATCATTAGGAGTTTGTATTGCAGATCAAGGTTGGATAAAAATACTCAAATGATGTAGACCGCTTTTGTTTTTTGTGCAGACTGTGTGTTTCTCGTTACAAAAACCAGCAATAGTCTCCCATCATTGCCGGATCCCACTTGCCTTGGTAGCGAAACTCCATCTGCTGCATTTGCTGATGGAAGCGTTCGCCATGCTCGTCGCTTTCGTCGCCTAGGTTGTCCGGGAAAAAATCCAAATGGGAGTGCAAAAAGTGAATTTTTAAGGACATATTTACACCTTTAAAAAAAAAAAAAAATAAAATTGGTAAATATAAAAACTCGATGAAAAACAGACTGAGATTATACCAATTTTTTTGTAGTTTTCCAATAAATCAACAACAATTTCTTTATAGTCCTCACTTCTTTTGCTTCCCAGAAAACTAGACACTACTGCGCAAAATGATTTCCATGCTTTTGCCTCGTCTGCTGATAGTGCCGAGTAAAATTCTCTGTCCCTCATTAGCTTTTTGATTTGCGGACCCACAAATACGCCTTCTTTGATTTTGGCGTCAGAAAGTTGTGCGAATCGTCGTTTTAAAAATTCAAATGCCGCAAAATTTTCATTTTTATGGAGAGCTTTAACGAAGTTTTTGAAGAGACCAAGCTTAATATGCAACGGAGGGAGAATAATTTTGTCCTTTTGAACTAGGGGCGGAAATTTTAAGTTATCTTCTCCGACTACAAAATTGGCCCTTCCATCCCAGTCTTTACGCAAGTAATGTTGGCTGCGATCTCGGCTGTCCCATCTGCACAAAAACAGCAATGCTTTGTCCATCCTTGTTGCAAGCCTGTTACCATTGCTCAACTTTCAGATCGGCACAGTTTGTCCACCGGTGAACTGCAATACAAACTCCTAATGATCAACGTTTATTCTTATTTGGCTTGCTAAGATGTGATTTTTATACTGAAAAAACTAGCAAAAAATACTCTCAAACAGAGGTATGTTTACTTAATTGAGAATATAGCGTTTATTTTTCATCCGATTTTGATGACCAAGGGCAAAAAATGCTCGTTAAAGATTACCCAATCCTGTCAATATCTGAGACCTGAGCAATTTTAATGGTAAGATTGAAAAAAACTCAATAAAAGTCAGCAAAAAATTAAAAATTATCAAAAATTTTTCAAAAATCCAACTTTGAAGTGCCATAACTTCGTCATTTATGGTTGGATTTACAACAACTGTCGTTTTTTTAAGAAATAATTTTATTATCTTTTATTTTTGTTACAGTTTATACATATCGGTGGACTAAAATCAGAGAAAATGGCATTTTAGTAGACCTACCTTTTTTCAAAACACTAAAATTGAAAATTTCGCGATATCTCAAAAACCGTTCTACTTTTGACATATCTGAGAGCAGATTTGAATTCAGCGTGAAATTTTACATTAGAATCAATTGCTAAAAGTGCGGGATACAAAAACTTTTCAAATTTTGTGACATAGTGTAATTTGCTTGTTATTTATGCTGCTTTGTAATTAAAGTTTTATTCCAAATGGTTTTTACTCCTACTCCCTTCACCCTTTTGGTGAATTCCTCCAGCTTATTAGATTATATGTAGAACACCCCAAAAACCCTTCAGCACTGAGCATTAATCCACATGCAAGAGTTACCCCACACACACACACCTAACATGTTAAGGTTGCATGTTGCAACAAAAATTTGGCTTATCTCTTGGTGGCCAACATCTTTGAGGGGAGCCCCACCACCATGTACAAGTTGCCAAGTTTTCGACGGATTAAGCTGATTAATTTGGAGCGATAAGAGTGCGGCGGCGGCCTTTCCCCCACCCTCACCCCCACTCGCCGCTTCCCACTCGTTAGGTTCTTCTTGGCTGAGACTAATCCATGCGGTTCGAAGGGTAAACAAAAATATGTTATGCCGTTAGTTGGGGGCTAACTGTTGTTGCCATATCACAAGTCAGTCAGGTAACAAAAAACTTTAGTTTCCTGTCTGCCAAGTTTTTTGGCACGACTTTTCTCACTCACTCCCGCTCAATACATATTTTTAGGAGCCATCGTCTAGCGGTAACCCGAAAAATTTACTGCTTTTTCATGGGGCCACTCAACAGCATATTTTTGTATAAAATTTCAAATTCGCTTAGCTTCAAATTACCTGCATGTTAAGCCACAGAGAGAGTGGGTGACTGGAGTGTTGGCGCCAATTAAAATCGTTTCAAATTACGCTAAAAATATCATAATTCCATGGAACTAACATGAATTGAACGGCAACAATGTATGCAACATCCATTGAAAGATGATACTTTTCAAAGCAAAGCAAAGGTAAAAAAAAGAAAGAGAATCAGGCAGAACCAAACACACAGAACTGACCGCAACCTCAATTTCCTTCAATCTCTACAATCTCAATGACCATGTGAGAATCAGTCAAGTGCATGAGCTTTGGATATAAACAAAAATTATGGAAGGGAAAGCTTTGTTGGATATAGGCCTTTATGAACAGATTAAGCCACAAAAGGTTTTCGTACAGCAATCCGAAAGCATTTTTCCTCTGGAATTTGATAACATACAGAGACCTAGTTTCAAGCACAAATTAGGAAAACTAAGAATTTTATAGGCTTAAACCAAGACCATTTTGTACTTATTATTTGGAGTATTATTTTGCATCAAAAATATTTGAGATCGACATAAGAATATACCTCGATAAAGAACCTTTTTGCATTTATTTTGATAGCAACTCGGGATGTACTTCAGACTATAACAAATTTACAATATGACCAAAAATATACTATAATAGTTCAAAAGGTACTTTTAATACCCCGAAACAGTCTTCAAACAAGTATTTTTGAAGGCTTGAAAAAATCGTAATTGATATATGGATTTTGTACTTGAATCATGTATTTTCGTACTTACCGTACTATTGACACCGTTCGTACTTGATTCAAGTACAAAGTACTTGGTTTTTGATGTGAAACATCTTTAATTTCGGAACGGACGATTTTAGTAGGAGTGAAATTTTATTTCAGCGTCACGTGACGCTGATCTCATTCATAATTTGTGTTGTTGTTTTGTAGAGTTTCGCGGCAAACACACACACACACATACACAAGAGGATGGGGAGAGGGGGGAATCTAAGAGGTTGGAAAGACTGTTGGTTTCTGGGAAAGATCTGGGTGGGATCTTGGTGAAATCTGTTGGTATTTGGAAGCGATTTGGGTGGGATAAGGTTGGGTTCTGGGTGGGATCTGGGTGGGATCTAACTAGGTTGGATCTTGGTAGGATTTGGGCGGGATCTGGGTCAAATCTGGGAGGGATTTGGTTGGAGTCTAAGTGGAAACTGGGTGGGATCTGGATGGAATCAGGGTAGAATCTAGGTGGGATCTGGGCGGGATCTGGGCGGGATTTTGTATGACCTTTGTAGGATCTAGGTGGGGGAGTGATTTGATAGGGATCTGGGTGGAATCCAGGTGGGATCTGTGTGGTGTCTAAGTGACATATGGGTGGGATTTGCGGTCTGCCCTAGGTGGTATCTGGGTGGGTGAATTATTAAGTGTCTTGAATATAAAAGGCACATCCAATATTTGCAATTTTTGGATTACTTATTACTAATTCAGACTTAACTGATTTTAGCAGCAATTGTTTTTTGATTTCAAATATTTTTCAGTGTGACCATATGCGCCCATTCATAAAAATACATAAAACTACATAATTTACTTAAATATAATATGTAGATGGTTTTTAAATCAATGAGGATGATAATGATTATGATTAATAATTGCCAATTATTTTCATAGTTAAAATGTTGAGTGAGTACTTTAAGTTCTTTATAAAGATGAATCAATGTCATTTTTATAACGAACCTTTTTTCGAAGAGAAAGATTCGACAGGGAGCCTTGAGTACTGCACAATATTTGTATGGTGTATGTGTGCGAAAAACTCGTTTGTATATGGCACACTAGCGCATGCTGCTGAGCTGCTGATGCCTTGTTTTGTTGTCACTTTCGAACCCAAAAATTTCTGAAATTAAGCTAGACTTGCCTTATGACACATCAGTTTCTTATCTAAGCTCTTTGCACACTGTTTCGATTCTGGCATTCCTTTTTCCCCAGAATGTTGTGCTACTAAATTTCTTCAACTCATGAATACCCCTTTCCCCAAAAAAGTGCTTAATATTAAAATTTGTCTGTAATTTCCCCCCCCCAAAAAAACTGCAAGCGTTTAAAGACTTTGGCAAATTGTTCCGTTTAACTAGCCATTGATCGTTAAAATACCTGCCTATGCTTAAATCTACCCCACCGGGCTTCGCCCCCCCGTTCACCTGATTTGACCAGCCCCCCGCACTTTACATGCGGTTAACATGTTTGAGGCTGGGTGCCGGGCGTCATTTACATGTCCATGTCTCTCCTTCTTCTCTCATACAACATGTTTACATTTTTGCACTAATTTAATTTTTTGCCAATAGCCGTAGTTGTTGCTGTTGTTGCCAGTCGGCTAGTTGGTTAGCTTAAATTGCTGTTGAGTTAATTTAAATTGGTATTTGATTATATTTGGCTCTCGGTGTAGGCTCCGGCCTGACCGTTTATGGCCAACTCAATTAAGTCTAATCAATGGATTAGTAAAATTTTTGCATCATTGGTTGGAAATATTTTAAAGTGAAAATTCCGGGCCGGAGCTAGACAATGTCTGCAACTTACATGTTTTTATATGCAGCGACAGGAGGAGAAGGAGACCCTTTGCATGTCAAATGAAAATTAATTTTGGCACTTAAACAAAAGGATTTGACTTTTAATCCCTGGCTATAAATGGCATGTGTGTGCAGCATATACTTGGCACATAAATTTCCAACGTGTGGAGCAAGGAAGAGAAGGGAAGAAGAGGGGAGAAAGGCTTAAGCCAAAATAATGAAATTTTCTAACAAAGCAACACCTTTTCTCAACATCATCATCGTCTTCGTCGTCGTAGTCGTCGTTGTCGTCATTTGGCCAGCAATTTGTGTGGACTTAACTGGAGAAAGGAGCTAAAGGAGGAAGACAGGAGGTAAAAGTAATACACCTTAAACATGTTCTTACATTGGTGAACTGACTTTTATAAATCTTGTACAAAGTTCAGAGTAAATGGACTCTGTCGAACCTAAGTTAATGCTGATTTTAATCTAATATTAAGTAATCCTTTTTGTTCAATATTTTTAGGATTACTAGCTGAATCCGCAGAGAAATTGTCCTTCCTGTCAAGTGAATGCTGAACACATACCGCTTCCGCACGACCACATAGTGAATTTCGGGTTAAGCAATATTTCCATCCCGCGCCCATTTCGAGTAAATGTTTGAAGATTGTGAATTTGACAGCAGCATCAGCACTCTTCAATTACAATTTAATTCAAATTGGCTCTTACGTATTCCCCACTCCCTCTTCCCCCGCTCTCCACTCTATCATCGCTCTGACTAACTTTCCGCGGATACTATGTACTCCGTTTTGTCACGCGATATGCTTCTCAACGTCATCATGCAAAGTCTGACCCCTCAAAAAACCTGCAAACCCAATAGCAAATAAAATCTAAAAGATATAACAGCATTTAATAAAATTGAACTTGGGTTCATAGTTTTCCTTTCCATTTGCCAATATCCCGATAATATTTTTATTTGTTAACCAGCGAAATGAAAAGTGTCATCAAAATATTCAGCCAAAAAGACTCAGACACACACAGAGAGAGAGAGATGGAGATAGCGACACGTTTTTAATGACTCACTAAATTATTCATACGCCATGGCTGCCGGGCGAGTGAAAAGCGTTTTGTTTTGAGCGAACCAAGCGCTAAAAGTAAACAAGGCGCAATGAATTTTCCAGGCAGCCAAACAAAATGAAAAGTCAACAAACTTGGTGAGCATATGAATATGCAATGAATGTATGGCCAAGATGTTGTTGTTGCTGTTGCCGTCGAGAGGATAGAGTCACTTTCTACCCTCTCGCTTAAATAGAGGGATCACATGACTTGATTGCTTACACAGCCGCCATAGAACATGGCTGGTACCGCACACTCATCGTATGCCATCAACAATCGCCCGTCTGACGTATTAATATGAAACGCTTTTGAGCACGTAGCAACACTTATGACGGGACCTGGGACCCGGCAAGTGCTCGGCACTGCCTGCTATGGTATATCACGACAATCATGACGACGACGACGACGACGCTGGCGAGGACAATGGAGTTGGAGCCTGGCATCATGCGTGACATGCTAGCCATACAATTCCATTACCAAAATGCGGTGGAATGATGCCCACTGCAGATGATGATGATGATGTATCATGCATGAGGCATAAATTCATTTTCAAGTGTGCCCAGGGTATGTTCTACACTTGTGCCCCAGCCAGGCAGTGCCTGGTTATCCTTTTTGTGTTGTGTTTTTTACTCTCTTTTTTATTTTACTTGAGCCTACACTTCATTTAGCTTGCTGGGGAGCACCGCTGCATTTATTGGTTGAAGTGTTTTTCTTTTTCTCTTTTCTTTTTTTTATTTTTTGCATACTCGTACGTACATACGCATCACTCGTCGTTCTTTCAAGCACATACGCTCATTATCAAGTAGCATGCATTTTCTTTACTGATTGCAATTTTGGTTTGGGTGGAACGGATGGTTGTTGGGTTTTTGTTGCTAATTAGCAAAAAGGGTAGAAAAAGAAATGAGAGAAAGGGGGGAGAGAGAGAGAGAGAGAGGGGGAAAGCCAAGGAGTTGAGTTGAATAAAGATTAAACTTTTAAAGAAATTCGTTATAGAAACTGGTAAAAGTTTTAGTTTGTTTTAAATGAAAAATGCATATTTTGTTTCGTTGTTGAAATTTTCTTATGTTAAGCGGTAAAATCCCTTAGGAATGCGTTTAAGGGCTCGTTCTACAATATGAAACATTTAGTAATCCAGATTATTTATGGATTTGCAGAAGGAATTGTAAAGATCGGATGGTTAATACTCAAAAAACGCCTAATGGTTGTTAAGGTCCCAGTTCATCCAGCTCCAATCACAGATCCAGTTCATCTAACTTATTTCGGGTCCAGCAATATTTCCGTCCCGCGCTTATTTCGAGTAAATTTATGAAGATTATGAACTTGACAGCAGCATCAAATCTCTTCAATTACAATTCAATTCACATTGGCTTTTCCGTTTTTCTCACTCCCTCTTCCATCGCTCTCCACTCTATCATCGCACTGACTTCCTTTCAGCGGATACTAGATACTTCGTCTTGTCACGCGTTATGATATCAAAAAGTTCGGAGAGGTTCTTTTCTATTTTGACGGACCGTTGCGTGCTTCTCAACGTCATCATGCAAAGTCGAATTTCTTTTTCCGGCTATTCCTAATGTAGACAGGGCTTTATCTGACCGTAGTATGATCAGCCCGAAGAAAAAATGCCAGCCCAATAGCAAATAAAATCTAACAACTATCGATGCTCGATACTCCCGCCTTTTTATGTATCTTACACCTCTAACTCACACACATACTGACCTAACTCTATGACCGACTTTCTTACTTGTTTTTATGTACACACATCTCTTAGGGTATATTTTACCATTAATTATCTGATTTCAGCACCTTCAACTCAATCACTTACATTACTTTTCAGCTTTACAGCTTTATCAGTTTCGGTTTTAATTGAGTTGTTGCCATTGTTTTTCTGATATCTTTACTTAACAACTATTTAAATCTTTACGTTTTTATATAGATAAATATGTGTGTTCGCGTCTTATAAAGTTATTATAAATAAACAAAGAGACAATGGCAACTTTTATCTGTGCCGAAGCTTTAATACTCTTTAAGCTTTTTATGTGTGTATTGATTCTTCCTGTCTATTGCAATCTTCTGCGCAAAGTTAATATACACTTTTGCAAGTGTATGTGAAAAAATGGCAAAGTATGGTAATAAATGCCATGGCATTTAAAATGTTATTAAAAAAGTCAAGACATGCATATTGATTGCATTGGCTGCATAAAGAAATAAATAAAAAAGTTGTACTTTGATTATTAAACATACACTGGGCGAAAAGAACGAGAGCATTGGATTCGAAATTATAATAAAACTTATGTAGAGTTTTCAAGAGAGGTAGAGCACTTTGATTGGTTAGTTGCATTGCCTTCCCAATTTTAAAAAAAAAATCATATAGATATGTTAAAAATTTCCAATCGACATTTGGTAATATCATTCTGGAACTATTTTGTATACATTTACGTGAATGATATTATTTTAGATAAGAAAGATATAATTGTCTAGTCAAAATGAAATGAAAATATTGATATCAAGAGCGCGGCCGGCAAAAAGTGATAGTTTATTGGTGTGCAAAAAAAAAACTTCGAGAACAAACTAAGTAGTCAGCGACTGAAGAGCTGTTTACTCTCTGGCCTCAGCTTCGGCAGGCGTTTGCCTTGTCTAAAGCCTTCGGCCCCTGGGGTCATTGCATGACCATCGCTGGCTTAGAAGAACTCTGGTCCGTTTTAGTTTAAGTAAAGGCTACGTAACCCCAGCTGTAGAACATACCAGATGCCAGTCTTCTTTTCTCTAAATAGTTTGTAAAGGGTTATTTTTATGTTATTCGGTTTTTCAGTGATCATTTTGCAACACCTTTAGCGTGATTCCTAAAGTGTTGTAACACTAAGAACGCTCAATAAAGTTTGCCATTTCACCATGAATAGACTAACAAACGAACAGCGCTTGCTAGTCATTAAATTATATTATGGAAATTAATACTATGTGCTACGGAGCGGAAGTCTGGGGTTACACCAAATTTGGAGAAGTTGAAAGTCTTCTAAGGTATTTTATAAATAGAGCATTCTTTCTTCTTCAGAACACTATCACATACGCAATACATTTGGAGACAGCTCCGATAGGCCGGAGCTGTATGAGCACACACTAATGTGGCACTTTGAATACGTGAACAATAGACCGTACATGCCTTATATGAAAAGTTCGATTTTGTATAGTTCTTTGCACAACATGGCTCAAAAAATTCAGTATATTTTATAAAAAAATTTATCAAAAAACCAAAATCAGATTTTCGGATGTTTGATGGCCTCGAAAAGGCTTTAAAAGATCAAATTTCCCCTTAATTTGTCTTTGCGCTGCCCAGGCACGTCATAGTAGGCAGACAACAATTTTGACAAAATTGTCCAAAAAAATTATTAAAAAAATGTCCTACATTTGTGAAGCTACTCGAACGGACCTGGCGAAATTGATGATGATTGCTGATTATGGACAATATACAAGAAGAACGAACGACTGTCCCAGTTTATTTGGTAGGATCTATGCAAGCGTTCATAGATTCGAATACACTACCATCAACATTATCCTTTATCCATTATCCTTTTCCTTTTTAAAGTATTAGGTAGCTGGCCACTAGCAGAACTGCAGGAAAAAACGTCAAATACTTCCACCAGCGAAGCAACAAATTCCTTCTCTCTCTCGATAGATATCACTATTTTTGCATTTGTTTTTATGAAGAGCATCCCACCTTGCAAACAGTGTCTTCAGTTTCCTACAAATGCTACTTTTCGGCATAGCTTGAACCTCAGCTTTTTGCCATGATTCGCAGATTTGATTCACAGTTTCGATCAAACTTACGCTTAATGAGAATTTATTACACCTTAAATTAAAAGAAAAAAACAACTGCAATTTTCAGCCAATTAAAGCGAATGTTTAATACCTCAAATTATAAAATAGCACCGCAAGAACCTCTCCTGTTGATGGTAGTGTATTCGAATCTATGAACGCTTGCATAGATCCAAACCAAATAAACTGAGACAGTCGTTCGTTCTTCTTGTATATTGTCCATAATCAGCAAACATGATTAATTTCACCAGGTCCGTTTGAGTAGCTTCACAAATTTTATAATAATTTTTTGGTACAATTTTGGCAAAATTGTTGTCTGCCTACTATGACGTACCTAGGCAGCGCAAAGACAAATTAAGGGGAAATTTGATCTTTTAAAGCCTTTTCGAGGCCATCAAACATCCGAATATCTGATTTTGGATTTTTGATAAATTCTTTATAAAATATATTGAATTTTTTGAGCCATGTTGTGCAAAGATCGTCGCATATTGAAAATCGTATGGAGAAATGTCCGGTCTAGTGAACAACGACTACCCTTTATTGCGGCAAATTATTTGGTAGAAACCAAGTCGCAATGTATTCATGTATGGGAAAACCTATCACAGGAGTATAGTATTAACTTGAATATAAGCACCCCCTTCTCTTGGAACACACCGCAAAATATCAGCACGTCAAAGCCTAACTCGGAACAGCTACAGGCAATTAAACCTGAATCTCAAGGAGCTTAACTACTTTCAAGACCAGTATGACGCAACTACTATCTCAGCTATTTTCAAGGCCAGGACTGAGATGATAATCCTGAACTATTCCCCACACAGACATAACATGACTGAACGGGAAGATTTCATCCACTTTTGCGCAACATGTCCTATTTTCCGGTAGCACCGACTGCTTGCATGGAACAAACCAGTTCTCACAAGCGAGGAGATCCAACTTGTGTTCAATGGCACGGACTAGAACAGATTAGCTACCTACGTCAAAGAGGCAACTCGTTACAGAACTCGCATAATAAGCGGAGACTTTTAAATAAAAGGGCCCTGGCGGGTTTTCTTCCGGGTGGAAGATCCACTATCTCACGACGAGCGGGGCAGGTGGGTGGAGTAGCCCTACGAAAGCTCGAATTAGCGAACTTATAGCTATACCTCTATATGCTATATCTTTTATGTTCTTTAGTAATGTTTATCGAATGAATTTAAAAATAGAAAAGATAAACCAAATAATAGTACTACTACTACTACTCTGTAAAGTACAAATAACGCCAATTTCACTTAATTGAACAATACTCCATCATCCCGTGTGCGGAGATTGCCTACCGAGAAGAATATTGCTGCTGTATCGGGCAATGAAGAACGCGATATGGCAATTTATCGCTGTTCTTAACAGTTAGGTTTGTGTTATTGGACCATCTGGAAGATGTTACTTAAAGACCTGCGTATGCTACCAGCTGGTGCAAGAACTGAAGCCGGGTGACCTTCCACAACGTATTTTGTGTGCTGAAGGAGGAAAGATTAAATTAAGTTTTTATCGAAAAATTGGGTTCTGCGACAAAGATTATTTTTGTCTTAATTGGTACGTCAAACAAAAGAATTGCAGAATTGAAGAGCAGAAGAGGCAGTTCAACAGCTGCCAATGCATCCTGAAAAATGCACTGTTTGATGCGTTTTGCTGTACCTTTATGTACGTTTTGAAAAATAATGAAAATGCTACTTTCTAAAAATCACCATTTACATAGAAATTTATTCAAAAATGTAATTCGATTATAAAAATAATTTTTCGAAATTTGCAAAACTTTATAATTTGGACGTGTTGATGATTTATTTGCGAAAGGTGGCCCTTAAAAATAAAATTTGAATATTTTGTTTGCTTTTAAATGATGAATTAGAAATTTATTTTGTTTTGTGGTGGCAATTATCCGATTCATCGACGCTGAGGTGCTTTGCCTCATACCCATAAATCAGCGGAATGAAGTCATTATATTTTTTATCAGTGTACATATGACGTCTCTAGGTAACACAGCTGCCAAAAATACCACCGAGACCATGATTTATACAACAAAATCTCAGCACTTTTGTAATTGAATGTGGCTGCTTTTGTTGTGGCTTTAAGAATAAAAAGCAAATCAAGAAACAACTTCTAAAAACAACTTTCATTTTGTACTCGGTGAAAAAAAAAAGAGCAGAACAAATAAGTTAACCAAATGATTGGGTTTAATTTCCCACCGAGAATTAAATTTTGTACGAAGGAGCCGGGCCTGTAATTAAGTTTGAAGTCGCATAATTAAATTAACGTCTTATTGACTCACGCAACAGCCGGTGGCCAGTGGCCAGAGGCAAGAGGCAGCAGCAACACCCACTCCAGCATTGTACTTACTAAGTGGAACTGGTCACTGATCTGGATTAGTAACAAAGTAACAACAACAACAACAACAACAATGGCAACAACAGGCCGGAGCCGTCAACACAATCACCACACAGAGTCTCGAAGTTGAGCTAGGAAATGTTGTGGGGACACCGCTGTACCAAAGCGTGACAGGCATGAATTAACAATTTGAATTAATGTCAGTTACTCATGGCATGGCTGCTGCTCCAGCAAAGAGAGAGAGAGAGAGAGAGAGAGGGAGAGCGAGAGAGAGACTGGCGAGTGGGCGCCCTGGTTTTTGGCTTAGTTGCACTTACTAATTTCCGACTCTCCGCCAACTCTGACTGGCATTGATCTTTGCGTTTTCTGTTTGCTTGCGGCCACAAAATGAAAGGAAAAGTAAGTTGCGATTACGTTAAGTTACTTTACGGCCAAAACCAGAGGGAAAGGTAATTGCATTTTGTGTGGCGGCAAAAAGGGAAAGGTCTTGTGATTTGCTTGGCCAAGTGTCAAAAAAAAAAAAAATAATAAAAATGTGGCAGCCGAACGTCCAGAGTGACCCGGCTAAGCTGGCGCCAAATTAACCGGAAATGTCACAATGGGCGACGTGCGGCCCGCTGCCCGTTTGGAAATTATACAATTTTGTCACGTGACATGCATTAGAAACACGCCAACACACACACACACACACACAGCGACGTGCCAGACAGCCGCTGTCCAAACAGCAGAAAAAGCGATACCAAAAAAAAACGAACAAACAATTAAAGGCCAACAAGAAAGTAAGTTTAATCAAATTGTTAAGAATGTGGCACTAAATGGCTGTGAAATGCCCTATAATTAGCGAAACCAAAAATGTCAACGGAAATATTAAATCGGAAATTTCCAGAACCAAAACCTAAAGGATGAACGATGCAACTACAAATTTTGAGCAGGGAATGGATGTAGAGATGGCGCTAATACGGGTTCCCCCACAGGGGGGGACCCCTTCTGAAAGAACAATTGTCTGCCATAACACATACAAACAGGCGCTACCAAAGAGGCGTCCGGAATCGGTTGGGCCCGGACAAATATATACAAACGCATTTCAAGTGCATCAACACAAAAGTGATATGGGCAAAAAACATTATACAAATTCTCATAAATAAAGCGGCAACAATACAAGATACAGCTTTATCAAGAAGCGCATGCATACAAGCACAACGCACACATCCATGCAACGACACATACGCTAATACACACGTGAGCACGCCCAGAACCACAACGTCCGATAAAAAAGTTTTCAATTAATTAACTACATCGTGTTAGTCCCACCAAATGCCGCAATTCATAGTCGGAGCTCAACATCAACTGCAGACGATCAACCAATTTGCAGCGAACAAAACGATCATCCATACATGAAGACGTCATGTCAGAGCCTAAAGCTAAGTTCGCACAGGCAAATAATTTGACAAATTTTTATGAAAATTTGGTAAAATTATCCAAATTGGCGAACTTTTCGTCCATATTTGATTAAATTATTAGTGAATAGAACCATAGTTAATGATTTAAGTCCTGCAAAATCTGCAATCATGGCTATTTAGCCAAATATTTATCAAAATTTCCTAAAAATTTGTCAAATTATTTGCCTGTGTGAACTTAGCTTAAGGAGAATCTTCAGCCTGGATTAAATTGCCACTCAAGAACCTTTGGTCCAGTCTAATCCACCTTGTCAAAAAAAGAACCATGGGTGGTGGATCTGCACTCGCACAGATGTCCGCTGAAACATTTAAACAACGACTCATGCGAACACGCACATCATATCAGAATTCAGCGTCAACTTCCCTTATAGCCCAGTACTAGTTAATTCAGTTCCAATTACAGATCCAATTCATCTAGCTAGTTCACACATTACTAACAACTGTTGATGCTTGATACTCCCGCCTTTTTATATATCTTACATCTCTAACTCACACACACAAACACAAACACACTTATCTCTGCGCTATTGTGATACACTTATTCTTACTGACAACACGCCGTCTCCAATTCACCGAACTAAAACCTAAGCTGTGATTTAAACTAAATAGTTAACGTGGCCTAGCCCACATGGTCACAGTAGTGGCGTCATCTATATGTCAGTTTTGAAAGTTCCTTTACCAGCATTAATTAAACTTGTGATGGCTCCATCTATTGGTCTGGTATTATGGCGCAGAGTATATCATAATATATGAAAAAATATATGTGAAAAAAGTCTGCTTAGGGGTCTGAAAGGGGATTGGGAGATCCTTGAAACAGTACTGAGCAGACAAAAACAACTGCATTGCAAAAGTTATTCATCTTTGTGGAATTGTGTTGATTATTGAATAATAATCAATTCTTGACCTCGAGCCGGCTAAAGAAAAATTTGTGATAAAGATATGAAGTAAAACGATTCACAAGAGAAACCAACATTTTTCCATCAGAAAACCAGAACATTTCTTTTTCACCGAATGATTCATCATTGTCATTGTGAGTAGCTATCTTTTTTGGTGGTGTCACATTTCAGTTTTTAATACGTTTTACTCTTTCCTTAGAAATTTATAGAGAACATAAGAATCGATACCAGTAGCAAAATTTCCACTTGTTTGTTTTTAGTAAAATGCAATGAGCTTTGAACGGATCAAAATGTATGATTCCGTTGATACACAGAAAAAGAAACGGATCATAGGCGGATGTTATGAGGTGGTACTGTTGGTTCAATAGCACAAGTTTACAAAATGACCAACTTTGTGAGGTGCAGTCTTGTGAATATGATATTATGATAAATTTATATGCTCACTGTTTCCAAAACTGTTTTCGTTTTTGTTTCATTCAGCATTTGTAGTTTTTTTCATCTAAAATTTGTATTAGTGAACCTATGCATCTTCAAAATATCAAAATAGTTATATAAGAATTGCAGAAAGTGCCTCAATCGATTTCTTAAGTCAGCCTTTTCCAAAAATTTGTATTGTCAGTTTAGTAAGTGAATTAAACTAAGAATCTTTTGCACAGAATAGAGCTCAGCCGGTTTCGTTTCGGGAAACCCTGATATAAGTGCTTTGCTTTAATTAAGTAGACTGAGAAAAAAGGTATAGTTCTGACGATCCTTAGGATATTTTCGGTAACCATTTGGACTGGATAGTTAACTATCCTTGTTTGGGATCCATTGGATATTTTCGAAATCGATTTATTTTCGCTTAAAAAGTATATATCAGAAAGAAAATATTTCATTGATCCTTATCTTCATCCAAAGGAGCTGAAAAATGTAAAAAGGATATTTAAAAAAATGGATCTTAATGTTCGAATATCCATTCTACGGGGATATTTTTTTTTCTCTGTGTAGTTATAATTCTTATTTCTCTTACCGCATACAAAAACTAATTTACCCCTCTTGGGTAGAATAGTTCCCCGGCTAAATATTAGGACATATAAAAATGTAGCCGCCCCTACTTATACGAGTGTGAACATGTCAAGTCGTCTAAATGTCAACTTAACACGCGAAATTCCTGCGTAGAACTTTCACTGGACAAAGTCGTAAATGAAATATATACATACATATAGTACTGACATATACATAAGCATACCCAACTGTTTAGTCAAAGTCAATGTCCCTGTCAGCTTAGGCCAAAGAAGCCGCAAAAGCGCGAGAATACTGGCAAGGCGCGTAAGGTAAAACCCGCTTTGAAGTCAAAGCCAAAAAAAAATAAAAAAAAACTTAACTGAGCTGTGCCGACCAAGCGATTTGCCTTTTCAGACGAAAAATTCTAGTGGGGTCTTTTGAAGTGGCATAGTTTTTCCTCTTAACGCACTTTCTTCGTATGCCACAGAAAAGAATCCCCAATCCATGCCACCTTCAAGATGGCGGAAATGCTTAAATTTCAAAGGCCAAAAGCCGTCACACTCGCGGGGGAGGAAGTGGTAGAGAGAGAGAAAGAGAGACATGTGGCATATGTGAGATGGAGTGTTGTGTGTGAATTTTTTTTCTTTTTAGGGGTGACTGGTCTAAGGGAAACTTTCACTTTTCTTTGGCACCAAATGTTGACATTGATATTATTTTTGTCCTTTTTTTTGGGGGGGAAAACATTTGATTGGAAGTGTTTTCAGGGGGTGTGGAGGTGGACCCAGCCTGAGGGTGAAAATTTCTGTTTGATGCATTATTTCGATTTAATTTGTTAACAAATCTGCAAGTTCCACTGTGACGGCTGCACAAAAGCTAAAAACTTTTTATTAGACTTATTAAACTCAAGACCAAATCCGACTACCTCATAAATCTCTGCCACAATTCTAAATGAAATTAATCTTTTTAATTATATAGCCTGGCGCCAAACGCTACTGTTAAGCCGCTATTCTTTCCACACGCTTCGCCAAATACCTAAAAGCGAAACGTCAAGGTCGAAACATACATTTTTTATATCATTTTTCGCTGTCTGTGGAAACCGTTAATGTAATAACTCATAACCCAAGTCTCAGTCCGATTTCTATATATCATTTGGCAGCTTCGCATCAAAATCAAATTAGTTCCGAGCGTTGATTTTCTTCAACTGTGTCGACGGCGACGGCGCTTCATGCTCGTTGATTTCCAGCTAATTTTTGCTCTTTTCGAACACAACAACAACAACAGCAACCAAATTGACTACACACACAATACACGGTAATTATAATGCGATGTGGCGCATTTATCGCCACGATCAGCATACATCCGTTCTATGTTGATATAAAGCTTGTAATTATCTTGCTAATTTACATTGAAATTCAAGCGAACATCCTTTTCGAACGGCCCCAAAATGATCGGGCTGGATCAGGCAGCGGCAGCTGGGAAAATAAATTTCTCAGGAAAATTTCAGTTTTTTTTTTTTACCGCAAATAGTTGTAAAGCCAAAGTAGGCGCAGAAAAATGCGAATTTGGGGCCGGGCCTAGCTTATGCGGCGTATCAGCCAACTGGCATCATCATCATCATCAACAACATTGAGGCAAAAGGCAGGCCGGGCGCAGGCCACGGCTTGGCCATGGTCACGTCACAGGGCCATCGCTGCTGACCATCATGAGGCATCCAGACAGCAAATGTTGTGTGTGTGCTGGCTACAATGCACAGTGGGGTCGATTGATTTGATTAAAGTGGAGGAATTTGAATTTAAATTTGTAAGTATCGAGGAATAAGTATCGAGTGCTGAATATCGAGTACCGAGGGTCATTTACTGAGTATCAAGTACTGCGAATCTGATACACAGAGTGTCGAGTACTGAGCAAAGAGTGCTTAGAAATGGGTACTGAGCATCGAGTACCAAGTATCGAGTGCCTAGTATCGGGAAGTGAGGGTCGGGTACTGATCATCAAGTGCTTATTAATGGGTACTGAACATCAAGTACTAAGTATCGAGTACTGAGTGTAAGCAACAGAGGATAGACTTCTGATGATCGAGTACTGTGAATAGAGTTCTGAGGATCGAGTACTGTGATCTAAAAAACATCAAATATCAACTTGATATTGTCAAGTTCTGGGTATATAGTTCTGAGTAACGAGCGCTAAATATTGAGTACTGAGAATCGACTACTTAGTTTTGAGTACTTAGTATCGAGTACTAAGTGGCGAGTAATGTGATGCAGAAACACCGAGTATTGACTTGATACAATCAAGTATTGGGTATAAGGTATTGAGTATTCAGCGCTGAATATTCAGTACTGAGTATCGAGTACTTAGTATCGAGTACAAAGTATTGAGTACTAAGTACAGAGAATTAGGTACACCAAGTACCAAGTGCATGAGTTCAGGGTATTGTTTATCGAATACTGAGTTTCGAGTACTGAGTATCAAGTACTGAGAGTCCGGTACACCGAGTATCAAGTGCTTTGTGCATCGAGTGCTTCGTATAGGGTTCTGAGTGTCGAGTACTGAGCATCGGGTGCCTCGTATCGGATACTAAGGATCGAGTACTGAGCATCGAGCGCTAAGTCTCGAGTACTGGGCTTTCAGCACTGAGTATCGACCACTGAGTTTCGAGTATGGAGAATCGAGTACTGATTATCGAGTACTGAGAAGCAGCAACATAGAGTATTAACTTAACTCAACTTGAGTGGGCACTGAGTAGCGAGTACTTAGTTTTAAGTACTTAGTATGGAGTACTAAGTATCGAGTACAGAGGTTTGTATACTGAGTATCAAGTTCTTAGTATCAAGTACTGAGAATGGAGTACTGAGTGTCAAATACTTTCTGTCAGGAACTAAGTATCAAGTACTGAGGTTTGCGTACTGAGTATGGAGTACTATGTATCATACCGAATAGTGTACAGAGTACTGAGAGTTAGGTACACCGAGAATCAAGTACTGAGATTAGTTTAATGAGTATCGAGAACTAAGTATCGAGCACTGAGTATCGAGTCGACTCATTATTGATTTGAATTTTTCTAAGCTCTTTGTTGGCCAGGAGTTCCTGGTTTGGTTTGCCAATTTTGTTTAGCTTTCAAATTATTTTAAAACGATTTTAAAAAAGTTAAAGCTTATAACATTTAACACCAAAGGTGTACACATTCTCTGTTATGATAAAATATTTTCTTACATTTTGTCACCTTTCCGTCCAAATCGAACCACTGTGCAACATCAGCGATTGTCAATGATAAAAAGTCGTGGCCAACAAGTGGCGCGTTGTCCTCATTTGCATGGGTCAGGGACTGAGAGAGAAATTCTTGAAATTTTTCCCCTAAAACGCCCACACATGACTTAGCTGGCCACACCCCCTGCCTCTACCCCACTGCCGCCCACCTTCATACCACTGTCATTTTTGTCGTATATTTTTTGTGCATTTCTGCAAATGGTCAAATTATTTCCTTTTCCGTATTTCCTTGGACGCTTTTTTTTTGTTGTTGTCTTCCCCACCCCGGCCGGAGCATTCACGCGCACGAAAGGATTTCTTGTAATTTGGCTGCGACTTGAAAAGAAGCTGGAGAATGGAGGACTGAGAACTGATGGGAAGGGTTCAACACTGGCTGATGAAAGGGATTTGTGGTTGCGGCTGCTTTTTGGCGACTTTGCATTTTTTATTTCTGTACGCTGGCTTCTGCGTTTGGCGGGTAGTCGGCTTTTGTTTTATGCAGAAATAAAGGCAGCTTCAGTCGTATGTATATACAACTTACACCACACGGCAGATTGAATCCATTCGTTTGCGCTCGTTCAATGGCTGCCGCAGCTCCTGGCTGCATATGCATTATGCACACTCATTACCCGTACCTCTCGTGCTCTGACTGTACGCCATTATCCTTGTGCGCTCGTTCACTTTCATTTCGCATGTGTTTTTTTTTTTATATGGCTTGCATGTATTTTTATTTTTGCAGTTTTTGTGTTGTTGTTGCTGTTGTGCCTTACCCTTGCCACTTGAGACATTGCTTTGTTCTCTGGTTTTTGCCACGAAGAAGGGGTTATGATATATCCCGAAAAGCTTTTAGGCGGTTTTTTTTGGCATGCTAAAAGAGTAAGCCAAATGCATTTTGAGGGTCTGAAAGTTGTGTTATGTTTCATAAACTTTAAAACTTGTGTAAGGTTTTCTGTTTAACGCACTGAAATTCCTAATATCATTTAGAGAGAGGCAAACTATTTATTATTAAGTGTAAGTGTAAATTTTGATGTTAGTAAAAGTTTTTAGGAGCTTGTTGCGCTAACCTAACCTAATTTGATACATTAAGTTTGGTAAGGCACAACCTTACCTTAGCTAACCTAAGTTAAGGTTACCTAACCTAACCTAACGTAACCTAAACTGAACTAACCTAACTTACCTGAACCAAACCTAACCGAGCCTTACCTTAGCTTACCTAAGACAAGCTTACCTAACCTATCCTAACATTGCTTAACCTTAACTAACCTAACTTAAGATAACCTTAACTTTACTTAATTTTAACTTAACCCAACTTAACCTAACCTATCATAACCGTAGCTAAGCTAACCTCACCCAACCTAACCCAAACTATCCTAACCTTACCTTAACTAGCCTAGCTTATGCTAACCTTAACTTACCTAACCTAACCTTAGATAAGCTAACCTAAACTGAACTAACATTACCTTACCTTACCTTATCTAACCTAACCTACTTTGACCAAACCAACCCAAGACTAACCTTATTTAACCTAACCTAACCTATCCTAACCTAACCCAACCTATCTTAACCCAACCTTACTTAAGCTAACCTTAACTTACCTAACCTACCTTATGATAGTGAACTTAACTTAACCTACTTTGATCAAACCTAACCGAGCCTTACGTAAGCTAGGCTAAGCTTACCAGACCTAACCTAATCTAACCTAACATAAGCTTACCTAAGCTAAGCTATCCTAAACTAGCCAAATCTTGTCTAAGCCAACCTAACACAACCTTACCTAACCTTAGTTAAGCTAACCGAACCTAACATATACTCACTAAACTAACCAAGTTCAAGCTTAACTAGCCTAACCCTACTTAACCCAGCCTAACCATCTTCAACCTAACCAATCCTAATCAAACATAACCTTAACAAACCTATCCCATCCCTTCCTAACCTTAACTCACCTAACCTAACCTATCCTTAGTCTAAATACCCCAAACTAAGTGAGCCTTCCCTGACTTAAAGTAAGACTAATCCATGATACAACCATGTTGTAATTATACAAGGTGAAGAAAGGAGATGTCAATGAGATGGCATGATTTTTTAATTTTTTGAATTTGTGATTCTTGATCAATTCGGGTTCCAGTAGACCCGGAAAGAAAACGGCCATATGAGCATAAAGTATACCAGGGTTCCCCAAGAAGAAAAGAAAAGGGTTTGTCTTGTAACGCTGACTACGACTGTCTTTCAGACACTCGGTGAGAGAAGACTGTGTCAAACATTTGGCTTTAATGCATGTGAATTACCTAAATTGTTCGAACCCTGGAGAACTCTGCCTGCGGTAAAAATTACTTGCGCTGGGGATGACTGCGGAATATTCTACCTTCATTCATCCTTCTTGCGGTTGTTTTGGCTTCAGAAATATTTTCTTCATTTGTATTGTTTTCTGCGGCCGTAAGCCGGCTCTGGGCACCTTCAGCTCGTCTAGTTCCTGACTCCTAACATGACTTTAGTATTTTCTTAGAGTAAAATGTAAGAGGTGAATAAGAAACTACACATATAATAATCGAAAATATAATTTTTTTTAAATAGTTGAATTTTTTTTTGATACGCCATAGCAGGCGTAGAGTTGTGTCAAATCAACTGTTATCAACGTACAGTGAATTTCTGACGATGGATTAAGAAATACTTCACATGGTAGAGGCACTCGGACTCTCAACTCCTTATATTTTTATATCAAAGAGAGCGAGAGTAATGAATTTCTGTAAGCAGAACACAAAAAATTCGTCCACGAAGATGCGTCGCTTACAAGGGTTGTTTACCCATGGAGCAATTAATATTAGAGAGAAACGTTGCTCAGTCGACACCGCTTCTGTCAGAAAATTGTCAGCTGTTCGCTCTCATTCACGCTCTCTAGATACTTTTTGGTCAGCTGTTCGCTCCCTCTGGATACATTTGGGTTATGGTTGTCTCGCTCTAACCACAGTGATTTTCTACTGACACTTTGAAGTATCTTTTTGGGCACCAGCAAAATTGATAGCGCAAAGTGCCTCTCTAATATTTTTTGCTCCATGGTTTACCCATGGAGAATAAGTATTCGATAGAGAAACTTTGCTCAGTCGACACCGCTTCTGTCAGAAAATAGTCAGCTGTTTGCTCTTACTTGGCCTCTCTTGATACACTTGGGAGTATGGTCGTCTCGCTCTAACCACAGTTATTTCCTACTGGCACTTTAAAGTATCTGTTTGGGCACTAAGAGAATGTTTTTGAGCTATCGTTTAGAACCAGCAAAATTGAGCGGCAGCGCTAAGTTTCCCAAGAAAATAGCTCGAAAATGTGACGGCATATAAAATATGTTTGTAAGTCTAAGGGTGCTTTAATTTATGTTTAATTCTCCTTCTCTCTCTCTCGATATCAGCAGCATAGAGTTGTATCATGAACCCAATCTAAGACTAATCAATCCGATTTAAAAAATATGTCATTATTTCAATTTCCGAATTGGATTACATGTCGTCCTACCAGCCTCTGCACTTATTGTCATTCCCATTGCAAAATCCCAAAATTCTAAAGGTTTTTAAAAATTAGCTTTAGTCTTCGGTAGAAATACGAAGAACACACAACGTATTTCATTTACATCAAACGTGTTAAGTATTCGAAATAAATTTGTTAATGCCGCTCTCGTGCTGTTGTATTAACTGTTGTAAGAAACCAATGTTTCAGTGGCCAATCTGAAAGTGCAGCAAATCCGTTTTAAGCCCGCAATTGCATCCCGATGGACTCGGACGATGAATACTCCGATCAGGATCACGGCGATTCGCATCGTTCCATACACAGTCACAGTGCCTCACCGTATATCACTGGCGTCGATAGCGAGGAGGATACTTGCACGGAGTTTGTTGTGCCCGAGCGTCCCAAGCGTAACTTGGATAACGATGACTTTGTCTACAAGGTTTTATCGGTGGAGCAAATAGTCCAGGACCAAAGCAACATCATCGATGAGGTCAACAATGTCTTGAACCTGCCACCGCAAGTCACCCGGATCATAATGAACAACTACAAGTGGGATAAGGAGTTGTTGTTTGAAAAGTATTTCGAAAGCAGTTCCCAGGAGTTTTTCCAACGTGAGCACGTCGTGAATCCCTTCGCCACGCCCAGGACACGCAGCCAGCACGAGGGCTTTAGGCAAACCCAGGCAGAGGACGAGATCTGCGGCATTTGCTTTTGCCCCTGCGATGAACTCAAGGGATTGGGCTGTGGTCATGGTTTCTGTGCCTCCTGCTGGAAGCAATATTTGGCCAATAAGACCTGCTCCGAGGGATTGGCTCATAGCATTACCTGTCCGGCCACGGAGTGTGACATACTGGTGGACTATGTCTCCTTCCTGACGCTGGCCGACAGCGCAGAGGTGGTTGAGCGCTATCAGCAGTTGATCACCAGCACCTTTGTGGAGTGCAATATGCTGATGCGTTGGTGTCCTGCTCCCAACTGTACCCATGCCATCAAGGCCAACTATGCCGACTGTCGGGACGTAAAGTGCAAGTGCGGCCATCAATTTTGCTTTGCCTGCGGCGGAAACTGGCACGAGCCGGTCAGCTGTACGGTGCTAAAGAAATGGCTGAAGAAATGCCAAGACGATTCGGGCACCTCCAATTGGATTGCCCGACATACCAAGGAGTGTCCCAAGTGCAATGTGGCCATCGAAAAGGATGGTGGCTGCAATCACATGGTCTGCCGCAATCCCAACTGTCGCTATGACTTCTGTTGGGTGTGTCTGGGCCCTTGGGAACCGCACGGTTCTTCCTGGTATAGTTGCAATCGTTTCGAGGAGGAGGACGCCAAGCAGGCCAGACTGTCCCAGCTACGCTATCGCTCCACAATGACCCGCTACCTGCACTATTACAACCGTTACATGAACCACAAGCAGAGTATGCGCCTGGAGCACCGGCTGTATGCCAATGTCCAGGCCAAAATGAACGAAATGCAGCAGGAAATGAGCTGGATTGAGGTACAGTTCCTCAGGGATGCTGTCGATGTGCTCTGCCAGTGCCGATCCACGCTAATGTACAGCTATGTATTTGCCTACTATTTGCGCAACAACAATCAGAAAATCATTTTCGAGGACAACCAGCGGGACATGGAGATGGCCACCGAAAAGATCTCGGAGTGTCTGGAGCGTGAGATTACCATACGGATTTTGTATGAGATCAAGCAAAAGGTTTTGGATCTGTCACACTATTGCCAAAAGCGTCGCAATGTGCTGCTGTGCCATGTGCGCGAAGGCTATGAGAAGGATTGGTGGGACTTCATCGATGACAGCTCCTCCACCTCGAACACATAAATGCACATTTTGATCGTATACTTGGACTTTTATTAATTAAGGACCAAGACAAAATCATAGCATTTCTCTGAAGACTTTTAATAATAGCAGGCTTCCATTTCGTTTTTTCTTTACGGAACACAACTTTTGGTTTCCTCTCTGGTGGATCTGTTTACCGATTTGCTAGAGCTCTCCAAATTCTTCGGTTATATAATGCAATAGAAAATCAAATTGAGCAATCAGGCGTTCTGCTTTGGTGGGGGATGTGATACTGTTTTACTGCAATATGTGCGGGAGAACGGGGTTCCAGGTTGTCTGGATGGCCGATAAATTGCCCATGAAGGAACGTGAAACATATCCAAAACCTATCGATTGTGTACTTATTTCAAAGAAAATTTCATAAATTAAAAGTAACATTCTGCACTTTTATATGATTCAGATAAAGATATAAATAATAAATTTTCTAAAATTATAATCTAAGGCTAAAGGTAGAGCGTTTGTTAAGCTAATTTCTAAAGCATTTAACGTATTTTGGTCTGTTAACTTAGCATGTTGTTAATACTCTGTTAAGTCATTTACGTAAAGTTTATTAAAGCTGTCGTGAGTTGATCGGTGCAGGTAATTTTGAAAGACTGGTTTTGAAAAGTCCGTCCTGTTAAAATCTGCAAAACAATGCTCTCTGAGGAAATTCATCATATCCTCCCAAAGTCGAACCGACACTGAAAAAAACGGGGCCAAACTGTTAACAACAAATATTATTTAAGTGTTATGCGTCATTTAGCTCCTTGTGACTTCTGGCTATTCAGGAAACTCAAGAAACCGCTCTGGAGATACCGTTTTGACTTGATTGAGATGATAAAAGCTGAATCGCAGAAGGCTCTGAAGGCTATTCCAAAAGATATTTGAAAAATTTGTTGACATTAGTGTACCGCAGCGGAGGGGACTATATAGATTAATAAAGATTTTGAAAATTTAAGATAATTATGCTATAGAGTATAAGATCGCCAGGCAAGTATGATGTTGTTTTATAAATTATTTTTGAAAGACGTTCAAAACTTATTATACAATCGAGGTCCATAAAATACTCTACAGATCTTTAGTTCCAAAGATTATTAAGAGCTAGAAATAATCCTTTGGTATAACCGAGTCAGAATTCAAAGAGATGATACACAATAGCGACGTTTGTCCATCTACAAAAAATTGCGACAATAAAAATGAAAATCAACGTTAAGCCTGATTTGAATTACCAGTTAGACAAATTGTGAAAAAAACTGTTACATGTAGTTTGCAGTTTAAGGCTAAAGGTACAGGTACAAGGCCGAAGGTACATAGAGTATATTAAGTTTGTGCAAAAGTATGTTACAGGGAGAAGGAATCATTTCCGACTATATAAAGTATATATATTCTTGATCAGCATCAACAGCCGAGTCGATATAGCCATGTCCGACTGTCCGTCTGTCCGTCTGTCTGTCCGTCCGTCCGTCCGTCCGTATGAACAAACAGATCTCGGAGATGGTAGTAGATAGAGGTTTGACATGTATGGGACAAATGTTTCTTATAGCTGCAGGCAGATCAAGTTTATTTTCAATTTTTGCCACGCCCCCTCGCGCCCCCGCAATTCGGAAAAAACGTTATATCTCCTACAGTTTTGAAGATAGACGTTTCGTACCTTTTAGATATAGTTAGTAATTAGCAATGTATCGATTTGCCGAAGAAATGATAAAGATCGGATCAGCGGTTCTCAAGTTATGAGCAAAAAAGTACATTTCCCTCGCCTCACCCCCTTCCACCCATTCACAACTAACACCACACAATCTCAGAGAGACAGAGAGAGAGAGAGAGCGAGAGAGAGTGAGAGAGAGAGAGAGAGAAAAAGTGAGAGAGACTTTGAGATGAGCGCAGCACCAGCATTGCATTCAGCTTCTACTCCAGGTACAGAGTATGTTATAGTCGGGCTTGACCGACTTTCTCACTTGTTATTTCATAGGAATGATAAAACATCGCTTCAACAACCACTCCACCTAACTCGTTTTATTTAAGTTTTTCAGAAAAACACAGAAAAATATTTTCTGGCTTGACTGGGACTTGAGCTCGGTACCTTATGCACTCAAAGTATTAAATGACGCGCTGGCCCATTCAGCCGTTGTACACTTTTGCTGAATCACATCTAAAGGTGCTTGGTCTAGCTGACAAGAGAAAGAGTAAAAATAGAGCCAACTCGCTCTCTCTCTTGTGTATCTGTCTGTTAAAAACCCGGTTTTGCTGTTGCTTAAAGCAAATATTATCCGATTGAGAACAACATTACTTTAAAGAACATTTGGAACATTTGGTTTCAAGAATTTTGAGACCATCCTTTTCTTAATTTGAAGGCAACTCATTTTCTGAACAGGTTTTTTCCCTCTGTGTGCAATCAACATAGCCAATGCATTTTGGCAATTTATCAATTTAAGCTTCTGCAAGGACTACCGTATATAGCTATCAGCAAGCTTCAAAGAGCGTTAAATACCCTTCGAGTAACACCATCACTAATCCCATTGGACCCAAGATTTAACACCATCATAGGTTGTGCATTAGTTGAGATCTGCTAACTGCTGCGCAAATCATTAAAAACTTCATAATTCAAATAATAAATTAATTAATTAAAATAATTATTATAAATTGCATGCATTTTCAGACAGAATGCTTGATTTTAGTAATGTCTTACCGTTATAGTTCTCCTCGGACACCATTCATTTACAGTTCGTTAAAACTTGGTTCTATCTTTTTCTGCATTATTATATGAAACGTTGACAAAACAATAAAAAAAAGTTTCGAAGTACCTTTACAAAGCTTTTCTTTGACATGCTCCGGAATTTATTAAATAATTTTTTCTTCAAATCATCATAAACATCATAGCAAAGTGATTTAAATTTTATGTTTTTTTTTGTGATTTTCCTTAGGCTATCTGGTCACACCTAAATACAAATCAAAATCACTTGCAGCCTTACATTTTTCTAAAGAAAAAACTTCAATCTATATTTAATTTTGGTTAGGCGCATTTACCAACTTCTTTGAATCTAAGAGTTCTTTGCCCAATCTTTAAAAAAGAAGACCCTGCAGTTTACGTCAACTACCGCTGGATCAGTATCCTTCTCATTGCAAATAAGGTTCTCTAGCACATTATTTGTGAACGTCTGAAACAGCAAAGGCAATGCAGTGGATCAAAAAGTCTAAGCGATCTCGCTAATGTCTACGTTGGTGTTTTATTCCTGCCCCCGGAACGCTTTCACGCCTGGGCCTTAATTTGAGGTAAGTTTGTGCCAATTCATTCACTCTGATTGAGGACACAGGTGCATTGTTGTCGGGGTCTCCAAAGGCAGGACTCCAAATATCAAGGCTTTCTCATAATTAAGGATAGCTTCAAATTCACAATCAAAATAGCTTCATCTTGATGGATTCCCCATCCCCTAATAAATATTCTAGAAAATTAGCATTGATTTGATCAAACAGTGAGAACTTTTATCAAACTGACAAAAACTGATTAGCTTTAATGGACTAACGGTTATTCCCCTCCCACCAATCCATAGCTACATCAAAGCCCTCACCGCCAGCCACTGCATTCGATTGCAATTTCTCCTGCCTACAAAAGTCTAAAAAAAAATATTTAATGACAGTTGCATACATAAATTAAACGCCCCAACTAAATATTCTAATTTACAGCCACCCAACCAACAACAACAGCAACTCGGACTTTGAAAGCATTTTAATTTTTTTTTTTTTTTTTACCTATTTTAACATTTGCCGCCAAAGTCTTTTGTGTTATTAACTCAAAGCGCGTTTATGTCCAAAGCCCAACTACAACATAGTCGAATCGGGATCAGGGAAGGGGTCTTTTACACTGGACAGCACAGCGGGGCCTGTGGCTGGGACTGTTTGGTGGTACGTTTGTATGAAAATTGAATTCTAAACAGGTCTCGACCGCCAACGCCCGCTGCCGCCCCTCTCTCCCTCCCCCTCCCCCTTCACCTCTCGCTCTGTCAATGTGCGCTGAAGCACGCACAGCAACAACAACGACTCTATAGACACACATTCGTACATTTGGCGTTATAAAGTAGCAGCGTGACCAAATCAGATAAGAAAGTTGACACATTTTCACCATATATTTTGACATTTGACATTCCGCATTAGACGCGGGCCGTTGGTCAGCTCCTACACGACCAAACCGGACCAGCACGGCCTGACCGTTTGGGATTTCGCATGTTGGCCTGATGAGGGTTGACCCGTCGCCGTCGTCGTCGTCGTCCATTGCCTGCCCCTGCCGCCTGCTGGGCCTGTTACCAAAGGTTACTGAACCTGCAATTAAAACCCAACTGAAGCAAGTTCATGTGCTCCCTAGTTCTTCAAGATGCGGGTCGAATCCTCTACAGAAATGATATTTGTTTGTTGTTGATTTTTCAGTTAATTGCTGACAAATGTGGCTGCTGGCTGCTGACTGCCGACTGTCGACTTCTGTGTTGTCTATTTTAAACTATGGCATTTTATGAGCTATTAAAAATTATAGTAATGTGCCTTGCCTTCCCAATGGCCAATGGCAATGACATGTGTAAAAATATAGTCTCTGTCGATGTGTGGATGTGTGGGTGAGTGTTTTTATGAAAGTGTTGAAAGCATTTACAGCTGCCGCCCCCAGTCGACCCGGGACGAGACCTTGCCAGTGCCTTTAGCTTGTTATCAGCTTCGGTTGGCAATTTGAATTTTGATTGGTCTGTCATCGTTAAAATGCTTGGAGTCATTTTTATGACTAGGAAATATGACTACAACTTGGGGCAGACCATATACGAGGGTTGGATTTTATGTAAAGGGTTTGATTTGATAGTTACAGTAAAAGAAGTGGATGCTGTTGAGAGGGGATTTGATGAACTTTCTTGTGGAAATATGTGACCTAATAATTTTGGAAATGCATGACCTTAGAGTTCCTCAAGTAAGTAGATAATTCAAAAAACTATTTTAGGTAAGCGAAGAGATATAATTTCAAGTCTAGATCTGAAAAATGCATATCAAAGCGAAATATTTAGGTATAAACGGATTATGTTCGAAGTAAGTTCGGCTCCGAAATTTTTCAAAGATTAGTGGAAGAGAAACCCACCTGACATACAAGCGAAGGTTCGCTTTAAGCGATTGTTTCGCGAAGACCATTCTTCGATTTATATATAGTCCAAAAGACACTCTGTGCGAGTTACCTCCTTAATTTCGGTTCGGAAGATTTTAGTAGGTGTAAAATTTGATTTCAGCGTCACGTGACTTTGTGAAAAAGAAATTAAAGAACAGTGACTAAGCAGCGACCGACTAGTGACTGAACACCGACTGAGCAGTGACTGAGCAGTGACTGAGCAGTGATAAAACAGTGACTAAACAGTCACTGAAAAGTGACTGAACACCGACTGAGCAGTGATAAAACAGTGACTGAAAAGTGAAGAAGCAGTGACCTAACAGTGACTTAACAGTGACTAAATAGTGAATTAACATTAACTGAACAGTGAATTAGCAGTGAGTGAACAGCGACTAAATAGTGACTGTGCAGTGGCTTAACAGTGACTAAACAGCGACTAATAGTGACTGCTCAGTGATAAAACAGTGACTAAACAGTGACTGAAAAGCGACTGATCAGAGCCACTGAATAGTGACTTAGCAGTGATAAAGTAGTGACTAATCAACGACTGAAAAGTGACTAAACAATGACCGAACAGTGACTTAACAGTGACTAATCAGTGACTTAACAGTAAAAAAAAACAGTGACTAAACAGTTATTGACTGAACAGTGATCATTGTTGATTTATAAACAATTGAAAGAGCTTGTGACGTTGAAATAATAGCCCTAATTACCTAACAGGCAAACTTCTGGAATCGGATCGCAACATTTTTTGGATTTCTGGACTAGAGGAGCTATGTAGGCCTTTGGGACTAGACTGGCGAAGTGCTACAAGTACGGCAAGGCAATGGAACACCTTCCGCGCGACCGTACTTAATATACCCAAACATAAGTCCTTAAGCGAACGAACCCACCGACAATGCTCAAGCACCTCGAGGAGATATAAGTATCTGTCTCTATTAGCGCACAAAATTCCCTGGATTATTAAAGCTCGCTTCGACTTAATAAAGTTAACGTCAAATTTCTACAATCGAACGGAACATGTACCATGCCCCCTATGTAACACCCAAGAAAACGATGACATATGGCATTTGCTGGGCAGATGCCCAATCCTTAAAGAATTGAGAATGCTGCATTTCAGTAAGCAGCTACTCAACAGAGAAGAGGTAATCAGCATACTAGATGAAAGCAGCGACAACTTATGGGAGAACCTAGTCAACTATTTGAAAAGCTCACTAGCTTATCGGACGGCTATTCTGGAGACACACTGGCATATGATTCAGCATGGGTAGGAGTCTAAGCATGACATTGAGGAACGATCAGGTATCTGGGAACGACCCGGGCAGCCTGGTGTAGTAGATCAGTGTAATGTGTGACAAACTGCTCATGGTCGACAGACGGATTGAGATGTCCATGTCGGTACACAAAAGTTTTTATTTCATTGTTTAATAACGGGGGTGCAAAAGCTAATGTATTCTAGATCTAATTTTTTATGTTAAGAGTTAAACAATAAATAAACATTATTATTATTATTAAAGCCCTTAAATTTAGCATCATGTTTTTGTATGTGATTTCATGTTCATGATTGAATTTGCTATTGCCTATTTATGAATTGTTTTAGTGTTTAAATCAGGCCAATCATATGGATAAATCCGCAGTTTCGTGAAAGCAACTAGAATGGGAGCCAATTAGTAACCTTGATTATTTATCGACACGTCAAAGGATTAGAAAGATCGGGTGTAAGATACTCAATTTATAAGCAAAATAAAGTTCGTAACGGCAGCTCAGCAGCAGCGCTGTTTTCTGCTACTTGTGCAGCAGTAAAATTTATCTTAGCATACCATTTCGTAGGTACAAAGTATTTTACACTCGGGATTGACTAACCTATTACGATTTCAAACCCCTGGATCAAACATTCTACAGATTTTAAGAGACTTGCAGTCTAGGCTCAAAATTATTTTCTTAAATTTTCCAATATTCAATGTAAAAGTACTTTGACAAGCAATGTGGGATTTAGAATGCGAGTTTCTGATCTCGCAAAACTTCACAAACTAAATACACCACAAGTGAAACATGTTGTGACTGGAAGACCTTTGTTTACTGAGTTATTAGAATAGAAGTACCAACCCTCTGAGTTCGCCTTTTTAGAATCCAAGAAAATGTAAGTTTTCAGACCCAGGAGGAACAAAAATATAAATATTTGGTCACACTAAAAATTTCTTTACACTGAGCTGCAACAGATGTGGGCACTCGACAATCATACTTTTTCATTTGATTTGTTTTCCTGAATCTTTTCTTTTATTAGCTAAAATGAGCAATCATAGAATATTCCCTGAATGTCCAAATAGTTTGATCGTCTTCGTATAAAGAGAGTCGCCATAGAATGAGCTCGCTAAAATTCAATGGTAAAACTATCGAACCCTCCTGTAGCCCGGTTGGTAACAGTTACTCATTGTTGAGTCTGTAAAATGTCATTAAGGTCCGTTTTTAGTTCGCTAAAGGTTCGTTTTTAAAGTTTATTAGCGAATACGGCTAAAGTTTATATTAAAATTTGATTTTTCCAAATTCGTACTAAAATTTTAAGTATAACCGAAATTCAATTCGGTTTAATTCTATGGTTAATATTCAGGAACGTCAGGTTTTCGATTTTGGGCAATGAAAAGCGACAACTGTGACGCCGACAAAGATCAGCATGGATGAAAAACATTGATCAAAAACCTACCGCTTGCTCTTATTAATAGTATCATTAGAAATGTGCCTGCTCTTGTTCTTGAACGATCTCATTTTACCATTTTCAATTAAGCCTCGTCACTCAAAATATTGTCTATTCCCGATTTATACAAAGCATCCCTCTTACTCTTAAGTGCCTCAAGACACTCTACAAATTCGATGACTTCGAAAAAAAGGGGTCACACCAGTCGCCTGCCTTCTGTTTGGGTGGGGGTCAGCTAGAGCGGCGCCTAATTGCTGTTGGCCTCATGCCTCATGTGGCACTAATTTGTAAATTGTTGCCGTAATCGCAAAACATGTTCGTTTGGGGCTCGTACATTATGCTTATTAATTTGTATATTGCGGGTGGCACCACCACTCGATTCCCAAATGTCGGTTGTCTCTCTTTAATTATGCTGATAATTGATTATGGAACTGAATTTTGGGTACAGAAGCGGGAGATCTCTCCCCCTTTCAGCTCCTCGAGTGGAGGGCAAGTAAATTGAAAGATTTATGTTCCTTCAGCCAGCGGATTGGGGGCGGAGGCGGAGAGGGATGTGTGTTTAGCCACGCATAACCAAATGTACTCGTAAAATGGAAATGGTAGTGGAAGAGGCTCAGAAATTATGGCATTGCGAAATATGACACAAAAGGCAAGGCGGCGGCGGCCCACTACTTCTCCGGCTGAATCTAGGGGCTGGGCTTCCCATCATTCATTGTGGCAGGCGGAAGTGCGTAGCATGTTGTTCATTTGAAATGCAAACGCACCTTTTTGTTGTGCCACAACGAGGAGGGTAGCCCGGGTACATTGACTTTATGCCGCCCCACAAATTATATGGCTAAAATATTTTGCCCGGCACTTTTGGTAACCCGCAATCAGGCACAACCAACACCAAAATCAGCAAAGTGGCAAAGTGGCCGATTGTTGGATTTGCTAGATTCGCTGCTTACTTTTCTATCATTTTGTCGATAAAAATGGGAAAAAAAAGAAATACTGCTAATTGCATATTTGTACGGAGTGCTCCCCGTTCAACTGTTGCTCCGCTCTGACACTAAGTAGCGACATGGCTGGGCCCAACTTGGCTGTCCGATCTGAAGTGGAGGCCGAGGCCTGGCCAATTGCAGGCAGCAAACGCGTGGAAATTGCAAAACTAATTAGAGCCTTGGCCGGCTGTTGTTGTTGTTGCTGCTGCTGCTGACGCTAGAAATTGCTGGTTTTATACGCAGCAGCAGCGACTGCAACGCCAAGTTAGCAGTTGCCGCAAAATGTTGCACGTTGAATAATTGCACTTCCGCTTGATAATGCATTGTTGGATTTTATAAATATTTTTCATGCAGCGGAGAGTTCAGCTAGGCAGTTAGGCAGGCTAGACAGAGACGGTTGCCCACAATGCTGCAACTTGACAGGTGAAAATGTTGCCCGCTTCCATTTATGTTACCGACTCTGAAATAGTTTTTAGATTGCCACAAAAATTCTTTTCTTTAGTTTTTCTTCATCAATTTAATCGCTGACAAGTAATCAGTCTGGGGGTCATAAATTGCTTTACCACCTTTCAAATTGATATTTTTTTTTAACCCATTTATTAAAGGTGTCTAGAGATTTGGAAATATTTGGGGATTTGAGTTCAGTATCGCATAGTTTAAAAGCGAAATCATTCATTGCATTTCGTTATTTACGATTTAGCTTCTTTTCAAGCAAAGTTTTGTCAGAGATTCAAATAAATCGTTCCACTGTTTTCTGAGTGTAATAACTGTGGCAGCAGTTCCCCACTGTTGTAGCTCCAACTAATTTTCGATAAGATTTACAGTACCATCTCTAGCACAGAGTGTCACCACTAACAATTTAGTTATATACAAAACGAGAAAATAAGATAAAGAGAGACGCTGAAAATCAGATTACTATTTTAATCATTCAATTAAACTAAAATCCAGAAATTGCTAAACCAATTCATATGATATATCACTCAATTGAAATAAAACGAAAAGGCCAAGCTAACTTCGTCTTTGCCGAAGTTTTTATACCCTTGCAAATGTTATAATATTTCAGAGTTTAAGAACGCCACCTTTTATATGTATGGACTTGCGTATTTTAAGTGAAACCAGACCAATTTGAACACTTTCATTGAAAAGTTTCACATTCCTTAGCAGATTTGTACTCTGAACTATTTCTTTTAAGCTTATTCAGTCTTTTATTTTTCACATAATAAATTGTACCCAGTGGCGTACCGTGTAGATATGCCGCCCGGGTCGACTTTGCCGCCCCCCTTCCCCCTTGAATAGTCCTAAATTTTAACCTTTTTTCTATAATTACAATTAAGTTTTTCTAATTCTTTCCATCAAAAACTTCTCTGTAACATAAAGGGACGTACGCTGGATTTTGATTAGGAATGACGAAGGCCTTAATTGTGAGGGGAGTATTATTTTGCAAAAGTTGGTATCATTATCGGAAAAAATTCTTGGGGATGTATAATAAAGGTGCGCCGAAGGCGAAAATTTTTTCGCAAAATCCGCGGAAACGTATTTTACATATCTTCTTAACCAAAATTTAAATGCAAATTGACTTCGATGGGCCGAAAAAAAATTGTTTTGAGTTCGAGCATGGTTTTCTAGTTTGATGGCAAATGCGTTTCGAAATTAGTTTTTTACTCCAAAAAAACGTTCCTTGGTGCCGGTAGAGATTTTTACTGGAGGCTGATTTAATTGGACGAGTTGGACTACGTTTTTTGGAAACAAAACTCAATGGCAGTATAGAATTGTAAGCTTCAAAAATTCGGAAAATATCGCGAAATAGATGGACGCGAACTATGATGAATTAATGTGAAAATATTTATTCTTGTTTGATAATTATTCTTTCATAATTAACACTATACATTGTTTTTTCGTAGTCCATGTAACAAACTATTAAAGAACTCATTCTGTATCGATTACAAAGTATATTTGAAAACAACTTTCTGATTTTGCTCATTGGAATGAAATTTTTGGACTTTAATATGGAAATTGTGGTTATTTTTTTTGATAAAAACAATTTTTTTTTAATTATTGTTCAGTTGACACAACTTTTGTTTCATAAGAACTTTTCAAGGCATACTACAAATCTGCACCCTCCTGCATACACCCTTGAGAACATAATCAATATAGTAGCATGTTTGACTCTGTCTATGGTAGACCTCTGCTCTTTAATCCCTTTATACTGATTCGCAAGCTTTCAAAAATGCATTCAATGAATATTTCTTTTATAACTAGATCTTGAAGTGCAGAATCTTGCAACGTTCTCCACATTGAAATGACAGCAAAGTCTAAATCACTTTCAGAAATACCACTATTTTTTAATTTAAGAGAATAATCAATATACATTTTGTAATTATTTACCGCCCCTGAAATTTGCTGCCCCTAAAATTTGCCGCCCCAAAAACTTCCCGCCCCTGAAACTCACAGCCCTCAAAAATTGCCGCCCCTAAAAATTTGCCGCCCGGGGCGGGCCGCCCCCCCCTCGGAACGCCACTGATTGTACCTATACTACGAGGTTTTTAAAGCCGTAATATGTGGCCATATAACAAATTCGTTGGGTCTCCAGTGCAAAATGTCATTCTCCATCTATTCAATAAAAAGCTCAGTTGAGGGTTTGTCGAATGTCGATCTAGCATTTTCAAAGTTTAAGGAACCAAAATTTTCACAAGACTCGTTCTGGAGCAAAGAAAGTTTATATACTTTAATGATAACTTCTTAAGTAAATTTCATTTCTCAGTCGAGATGATTTTTTTTCAGAAAAATGTTGACAATACAACAAAAATGTGCTAAGAGCTGTAAAGCTTTTCAATATCAGATCTGCAAAACGTATAATGAACCTAATCGATTTGAGCGCGGGCTTTTTAATAACTGCGAACTGAACCTTAAACCGAGCCAAAGTTAGGAAAATTGCAAATAAGTCATAAAAATCTCAAACTTGGAAAAAAAATGTGTGTTTGAAAGGATATTTCATTTCATTTTGTCTCATTCTGTAGAAGTTGTCTCTTTGAGGAGCCGTGAAATTAGCCAAAGGAACTATGATGCAACAACAACTGCAAATGAACGTCGTGAAATACAAAACCTACAAGGTGTCACCGACTACGCTTCTCATAGGCTTATTATAATTGGTCCATTGAACGAACGTTGTCGCCATTGGCAAAGTGAAATTGCACCTGAGTTACAAATATTCAAAACTGGATAACTTAATATCGCTACTATTGCACAAAGGACCTAATGCCGATATTTTGGCATAAAGTCGAAAATTTCACACACATTCACAATGGCCATCCAACAGTTAAAGAATTGTTTTGGACAATCAAGAAGACTGGTGCAGTCTTAAAATGGTCAAACCAAATATATGATGAAGCTGGGCTCAATTCCCATTCAAATTTTTGCTTTTCAGCCATATCAGGTGCGACATCAGACAAGTATAAGGAAAAGTTTAACAACAAATTAATGCTTAGTATACTCAAATCCGACTTAAAAAGTCATGTCTTAATCATCCACTCGCACACGGACTGTTATCTAAAATCTCACACTTTTTACACTTCCCTCACAGTTATCAGCTTGTCTGCTACCTTTTGCCCCATAATTATAGGCCCTCCCCCATCCTTATAATTACAGGCCCATTCAACTGCATTCAACTGGCTGCTGCTGTTGCAACAGTTTGCCAACCGTCTTTGGCTTTGATGCCATTAAATACGCAACAGCCAGCTGCCACGCCCCCAAAAACACGCATATGCAAAATTACAGCACGCGTCTAATTATGCATAACGAAACGACCAAGTCCAAGACCAAGTCAAAGACACTATATGCAAATTTGCTGCGTGGCTTATGGCCCCCACCCCCCCTTTGACACGCCCCTACCCCCTGCCCCTTGCTCTGTGCTGGGTGTTTGGGGTCTTAACAGACGCACTGTCTAATGGCAAGCGACACGTACGTGCCAATAACCATTTGTATCTATTTGTCAGACGACGACGTCGACGACGTCTCCGCCTCCGTGGCCTCCCTCTCACCATCCCCTAGCTTCACTTTGATTTAATTAACGTTACATTGACCAATTTTGGGCGCAAACAGCGCAACCAAAATGGTTAGGCTGCGGCGGGGAGAGGGACCAATGCAGTCATTACCATCATTAAGGCAATATCATTTTCAGGCCTCGTCATCTCGGTATGGCCGAGCCACATTTCCCAGAAACGCATTAGACCCGCTCCAATATGGTCTAATAATTCATGCCACATAATATAATTATGGTCCGGCAACGGACCGGCCAGACGGTATGGCACGACCACGACCATGACCACAACCAGAGTCAGAGCCATCCATAGCCATAGCCATAGCTCTGTGCTACTGTGTGTGTGGAGTCGCTGCTGTGGCTGTTGCATCTCAAATATGATTGATATCTGTGCGCTGCAGGCTGGCCAACGTAAACGCGCATTCATCTTCACTTAGTTATGTCAGTCAGTTAAGGCAACGCAAAATGGAGCACATGTCTCAAAATGATGATGAAATGTGCACATTTTCTAGGAATTTACTGTGCGAGCGATCGAAGCGCTCTTTTGTACGATATATTGGCAAATGTGGAGACTGGGGCTGGCATCGGCATCGGCCGCTCCATTCCGTTTGCCCAAGTTGGTCATCTGGCCATAATGAGTCCAGCAAAGGGGCCTTGCCGAGCTCTGTAGCTGTCAGCTGATGACAGCCGTGGCATGTCAACATGCTAAAATGTACGAACATCTAGCATTATCGAGAGGCATTGATTAAAATTGTTTTTAGTTCTTGACTCGGTGGCCATCAGGAAGAAAGAAAAAAAAGAAGGAATACATTAAAGATTAATTAACGGGTACATCATAGATTAGATGCTACACGCTGTCAAATTGAGTAAAACCAGCGGCAGAGGCTGCTTGAGGCTAAGAGAATGTTCAAATTAATTAAGAAATGATGTCAAAGGAGTCAGATTTGTCAATGTGGATTTATGAATTGTTTTCAAAGAAGCAAGACTGGAAACCTAAGATTACTTTGAAGCACGTGGTTCCCAAAGGAACGCCATTTTCATACTGATTTTTACAAGGAAAAATTCTTTGACACACTGTATGGAGAGTGGACACTCGCCGAATTTCGATAGAACAACAATCCGACAGTAATAAAACCACTACATCAAACGCTTCACTCTAGAGATGTTATATATTATAGACACACATACTGACAAAAGACTTAACTACAAAACGGACTCGGAAAACTGTGCGCACCTATACAGACAATTACTGACCAAACAATACGTCAGAATCCAACTTCACGACGAACGGAACCGACTTGTAAATCCATGTATGTTAGGGTGTCCCAAGCCATAGGGAAGAATAATTTTTTTTAGCGAAATCAAATACGCACTCCCTCTATCTTTTATTGGCTTCATTGACTCAAAAAATAAATATTATTGCAATTGGACAATGATAACCCGTGCCGACTTGATGCCAAACTTTTTACATGCAAATTTTTTGTTTATTTGTTTATTTGTAAAGACATAGTTAACAATTCTCTGTCAACATTAACTGGGTTATATAGTGTTAAACCTGCTTCACCATCCAGATAGGGGAGTTTTTTATTGATATGCCACGGCTCACATCAGGTGGATGGAGAAGGCAGGTTTAAGGGCGTGGAGAGGATAAAAACAATATAATATTATATGAATTAATATATTGAGAACATTCAGTTGACAACAAATGGTACAAGATATTATAATTAGCACATAAAACGCGAAAAGGATCATGCTTTACGAAATTGGTCCTACACATGCTAAGTACAAGAGGTTGATAAGACCGCGTAACTCCCGTTGGCACAACGAAATGGAGCAGTCTGAGAAGGTAACATGAATCAATATCCCCATTGATCAACTTATGCAGAAATATGACACCATGGCAAGTTCTCCGATTCTTCAACGTTGGCAGATTTATTAGCCGTTGCCTGTCAGTATAGGATGGCAGTGGGCGATAAGGCTCCCAGTTTAGGCCGCGCAATGCAAACAGAAGAAATTGTTTTTGAACACTTTCTATAAGGTCTTGATACTTATCATACTGAGGAGACCAAACGCAAGAGCAATATTTAAGGATCAGTCGAACCAGAGAGGTAAACAGAAGTTTGGTGATGTAGGGATGGTCAAATTCCTTTGACCAGCGTTTAATAAAAGCCAAAACACCCTTAGCTTTATTTACAATTATGCCGATGTGGTCATTAAAGCAAAGTTTATGGTCGAATAGAACACCTAGGTCAGTCATAGTATTGATGCGTTCTAGATTGCTGTGCCCTAAAGAGTAGGTAAACAAATGAGGTCTATTGCGGTAAAATGTCATGAGCTTGCACTTTGAATGATTTAAGTGCAGCAAATTATTTTGGCACCAAGATTGAAGGCTGACAAGATCATTCTGTAACAGACTATGTGAGTCAATACCATTGAAGGATCAAGAAATTTTTACATCATCCGCATACATCAAAACGTGTGATGAGGTGATTACCTGGGGGAGGACATTTATAAACAGACCAAAAATCAATGGGCCAAGATGACTCCCCTGAGGGACACCAGAAAAGACATTTACTACTTTTGATGGAGTTGAATTAAATAAGACTCGCTGGGTTCGATTTGACAAATACATAGAGATCCATTTAAGCAGTAATTCAGGGAAACCAATTTATGAAAGTTTATGTAAGAGTAGAATATGATTTACAGAAGCAAACGCTTTGCTAAAGTCAGTAAAAACAACGTCAGTTTGCTGTTTTTCAAGAAAACCACGCCGGATTATAGAGCTAAACTCAAGGAGATTGGTTGATGTAGAACGGCGCTTCATAAAACCATGTTGAGTTGGAGAAATTATGGAGCTACAAAATTGTTGCAACTGAGTAGTGATGAGTTTCTCAAATAGCTTGGGGATCGCACATAATTTTGCAATGCCTCGATAGTTCTCGATGTTGGCCTTACTCCCTTTTTTATGGAGAGGTATAACAAAAGATTCCTTCCATATAGTTGGTAGAAACGATTTATTGAGAGACGTTTGAAATAGACTCGCTAAAGGCTTACATAAAGCTCTAGCACAAAACTTTAAAACACAACCAGGAATGTTGTCTGGCCCAGACGAAAAAGACGGTTTAACGAGCATTAAGTTTTGATAAACGTCGCATTCCTGAATGACAGGCATTAAAATACCACAAGTGTGGGGGAGTGCATACGGATAAGATGAAGACGAGTTATTGGTATCAGACGTGTATGTGGACTGGAAGAAGTCTGCAAACAAATGAGCAATGTCCGCATGATTAGTAGCAGTGTTGTTTTTACAATAGAGAGAGGAAGGAAAAATTGAAGATTTCTTTTTAGAATTAACAAAGGTGTAGAAAAGTTTTGGGTTTTCAGGAAAATCATTTTTACATCGAGCTAGATAATTATTGTAGCACTCCGAGTTGATCAGCGTAAACTTTGACTTAGCAACAGCATACAGTGAGAAGCACGGTTGCCACACTTGGTGTTTTTGCACCAAAACTGGTGTTTTTTTTCCCTGTTGGTGCAATGTCACTTTTTTATTAGATTTGGCTCTTTTTGGCTCTTTTTGTTTATAATTGGATTAAGCGAAAAAAGATCAAACATTATTCAGCACCTAATATAGATCTGGATATTTTTCCCTGTCAACTCTGAAAACTATTGAAAGCACGGCACGCAACTCTGTAAATAGTTGGATCATTTCGCTCACTTATGTACTTCAATACTGACATAACTCAAAAAATACGATTTTTTACTTATTGATGCAGAAATATACGGTGTGTTGTGTACTATTTTGTGTATTTTCGTATTGATATCTCTTATACTTTTCACGTGAGATCAAAATATGTCGATATATAATTTTAAAGGTCAATTTTTATGTTATTGCAAGAGCGTCATATCTCAGTTGTCCTGCAGTCGATTTTGCGCAAACAGACTTCGGCTTTCAGTTAAAGCATCATATTTTTAATATTGATTAAGGAGCATTTTGAATATCAAATATTTTACTAAATTAAGTCAACACTAAAAGAATCCTTTTTTGCTGAGTTAAACCCATAGAGAACTTTGAACACGCTTTACTCAAAATGGATTATTTTGAGTTATGCCAGTATTGAAGTCAGTGAGCGATACGTTCATCGCTAATGCTAGGAATACTGTATTTCACTCATCGGTTTGAGCCGGTGGCGGCTGCGAAAATTTCAATAGTGAGATAATGCGTTAAGATATTTTGTGAAAAATGGACAAGTAAGTAAAAAAGAGTTTAAGCACCAGCACAACGTATGCCTTATAATTACCTAAATTATACATTTAGGTTTCTTACAAAAAAAGAGCAACTTGAACTGAGTCTTCTTACACAGACGCTGAGACCACAAACACTAGTTCTAAGGTAAAAACAAAAAGTGAGTTTGAGAATAAAGCATTCTATTTTGGCCAAGAGGGTATGAAATCTCTCATTATGACCACACCAGCCAACGTAATTTCTAGCGAAGAAACTGATATAATGCCACTAATTAAAAACCTTGGGTATTTATGTAAATGTGATCTAGATTAAAATATTTCTTAATTGCCCCTTTTAAAGTTAACTGAATGTAAGTTTAAAAAATAGAGGCAAGCTAACTTCGGCTCGACCGAAGTTTATATACCCTTGGAGCTTGATATGTGCCTGACAGTTTGTATGGCAGCTATACTATATAGTGGTCCGATTTCGAAAAATTTTGGTGAAATGATGTAAAATCATTAAAAACTTATAAATACGGGCGTTGGGAGCTATAACATTGAAAACAAAAAAGTTTTTCTCACTAAGACTTTTTTTCAGACCTAACTTTTGTATGGCAGCTATACTATATAGTTGTCCGATTTCGAAAAACTTAAGTGAAGTTATGTGAAATCATTGAAAACTTATAAATACGAGCGTTGGGAGCGATAACATTGCAAACAAAAAAGTTTTTCTCACTAAGACTTTTTTTCAGACCTTACTTTTGTATGGCAGCTATACTATATAGTTGTCCGATTTCGACATGGCTTGGTGAAATTATGTGAAATCACTAAAAACTTATAAATACGAGCGATAGGAGCGATAACATTGAAAACAAAAAAGTTTTTCTCACTAAAACTAGTTTTTCAACCGATCGTTCCTATGGCAGCTATATGCTATAGTCATCCGATCCGGCCGGTTCCGACAAATGTGCAGCGTATTTATACCAAAAGACTTCGTGCAAAGTTTGGTTACGATAGCTTTAAAACTGACGGAGGAGATAGCATAGAAACAGACGGACGGACAGACGGACAGACGGACATGGCTATATCAACTCAGCTCGTCATGCTGATCAAGAATATATATACTTTATGTGGTCGGAGATGCTTCCTTCTGTGCGTTACAAACATCCGGACAATTTTAATATACCCTCTCCAAGGGTATAAAAAGAAGAAGAGATATCTTTATTTTGGGAAAAAGAGGTAAAAGTAAAAAACGGGCTTAATTTTGAAGTGTTTAAGGAATTAGTGGGATTTTTAAGAAATATTATATATTGTCCCTTCCACACAGCTCTGCACCGGCAGAGAATAATTTTTTTTGCCTCCAGTGTGATAAAAACAAAATTGAGAAACAAACTCGAAGTTTATGCAAGGAACTCTGTATGATTACATAGCCAAATTATGTGTCGTATGTAAAAGACTTATAAATATAGAAAAGCAACTGATCTCAGTGTGTGATATATTTAATATTATGTAAACAATCAGTATATTGAATATTGACTGTTTTCTTTTCATAAGATAAAAAATTATTTAATACAAGAAATATTTTTTTATTTTATTTGTAAGTTTAAGAACACTTAAGAGATTGAATGGATAATCGATTTTACGTTATTGCCAAAGACATATTTTGAAAATATAACATAAATAAGTAAGAAAATATTTTTTGGCTCTTTTTCTATAAAAATGGTTCTTTTTTGAACGCTTTTTGGTGCATTTATTTTTTCTCAAGTGGCAACCGTGGTGAGAAGTCAACTTGAGAACCAGTTTTCTTAAATTTCTTATAGAGTTTAGATTTTAGATTTTTTAAATACGACAGTCTACGAGTAAACCAAGGCGGCTTTCTACTCTCAATAGATTCTGAGACATTTGGAACAGAAATGTCAAGTGCTGCATTCAGTTTTTCATAAAACATTTGAAAAGCCATCTCAGGCGGAAAGTCGGAATTAGGAAAGACTTACTAAAGAAGGAATTCAGAATTGAATTTTTACCATTTAAGGAACTGCGTAATTTCACTGACATATTAACTGATTGAAAACTAAATTTGTATGATGCTTTGTACGCGCTTGTTCGCTGCTTAAAAAATTTTCGAATCAGAATTTAAAGCGAAGTGTTCCATCTCCTATAACATCATAATTTGCTATAACCAAATAACAAGTAATCAACAAGCCTGAGACTGTTTTGACTTAAAAGTTAAAAATATGGAGGGTATGCTTAAGAAATAACGACTTTTGATTTTATTTTTGGGACACCCTAATGTATGTATGTAATAAACCATAACCGCCAATAAACTATATGGCGACCGTGACAAATGCGTAGACCCAAAACTAATTGGATATAAGAATGCAGATTCCAAATTAGAAACCAAATCATTGCTATAGCTTTTCAATTTCTAACTATTTGTTGTCTAAATTTGTAACTCACGAGCATAGTCCTAACCTCCCCGACTGCCCGTAGCTGTTGATGAACTTCAAGTAGAATCAGTTTTCTCTTGGTTTCCTCGCTGGTGGTCCCCCATAAACCTCATCTAGGCAACATATGCAAAGCAAAAATGCAAAAAAAAAAATTGCAGACCTGCTTTCATGTTCCATCGACGGCCGTTCGATGGCCATTAATAAGCGCTCTAAGTGATGTGAATTACTGTAATTTTTGCTTAGCTTTGATGGTCGCTTGGCAGTCCGATCCAACAAACTCCGTCTCTGTCTCTGGTTGGGTACGGGCTTTGGGGCCTTTGGGGCGGCTGCAGTAGCCGTGTTCGTAATTGAAACCTCTTTAGTGTGGCTAAATGCCATGGCAAGAGCCCCGACCCGGCCACATCCTCTCCATCGCCATCGCCATCGCCATCTCTCAGAGTGCACTATGAGCCATAATTTTTGCATAGTTCTTGGCACGTTTTCTTTTTTTTCGGTTATGCGGTTTGATCTTGGTAGCCAGTTGCGACCCTCCGGCTGCCACATGCATTTTCTGTGTGGCCAGAGCAAACGCCGCAGCAGCCTATTGATCTGCAATGAATTATGCATGCCATGATACGGATTGTCGGATAGTCCGATATCGCAGTACATGGCCGGTGCGAGCGAGGGCGGGCGGAGGCGGAGGTTGTCTGTTTTGGTTGGTTGGGTGCGATTTATGGCGCGGCAGATCTTGCATGCAATGCATATATAATCATGATTATAATATTTTATAAAGCAAATGTGTATATTACACGGCGCCTGGAAGGTGCCGCCTCCGCCTGCCTGCCCCTCCGCCGTACCGTTATTTTGCAATTACAATGCAATTACAATAAAAGGAAGTGAAGTGCATTTAAGCGTGCGCTGCCGTCCATTCGTCGTCCTCCGCCTCCCACATCCGCTTCAAACTTGGCCAAATGCATTCCGCTGATGCGCTGCGTTAATACGTTAATAAAGTGTGTAAATTGCGGCTGGGGCTTATCGCCGCGGACACGAGGCCAGAATGCTACTTAATCAAGGTGGAAAACACCAAACAACAAGCCAAGCGGACCAAACCAAACTGAACTGAACGGCGACCAGGCGAGAATTAATAGAGCGTGTTAACCGTTGTGCAAATTATAAACATAATTAATATGGTGGGCCATACACACACACACACACACACACACACACACACTCGCACACACATAGGCCATGGGGAGATTCATTTTAGCGATAGTGTTTACTTTTGGCTTCAGGTTGGTTGCTTAGCTGGTTGGCTGTTAGGTTGCCCGGCTTGTTAGCTGATTGATTTGCGGTTTGTTTGCACTTTGGACATGGTCCGAGTATGGACATCAATTAGAAATGCCTGGCAGACACAATTATGCATATGAGGCGGGGGCCAGGGATGAGCAAACGAGATGCTTTTTGGGGGTAAAGCAAATAAATCATAAACTGCTGGCCAGACATGAAATATTGATTAAGGAATTCCAGTTGAAGCGCTCCAGCCAACACAGAAAACATTTTCGAAATTAATAACAGTAGCCAAGCACATTAAACATACGGCTTTACATGCAAAATGTGGGAAAAAATGTTTATAGCCCTGGCAAAAATGCAATGAGTTTCTGTAAGTCCTAAAAACAGTTTAAACACAAGCCAAATTAGGGGCCTCGTAAAGTCAACCATAAACACGCCTTTTTTCTTAAATTCCTAACTCGAAATTTGGTTAAGCAATCAAGTCTTCGTTTAAACCAAGGCAAGGTTGGAAATATGAGAGGTGGCCCTTGTTAAGAGAATTTACTTTGATTTTATTATGCTTTAAATCAAATGTTAAACGGCTTCAGTCGAAGTAGCAAAGGCCCCAAATATGTATACTTTTGACAGCAGCGACTGATCAATGCTTTTGAGACATTCAGAAGCAGCACGTGCTGCAGCTTCGACTTGCGCCACTGAACAAAAGCAGAAGCAAAATCAAAAATGATGCCGCTTTTTGCTATTTCTCAATAATCTAATCCAGGGGTGCCCAGAATGAGCTTACCAGCGCGTCAACGCTAATACAAATGCATCAAATATATTTCAAGCAATAACAAAAAAAACGAACTAGAAAGGGAGAACCGATTTTTGTTTGTGTGTAGTTGTGCTCGTTGCTACTCGATAGCGATAAGCGTTCGGCCGAACGCATAAGCAATTTGTTGTTGTGTTCGAGTTTGCGAGAGATATATGAGAGAGAGAGAGAGAGAGAAGAGAGACACAAATGATGTTGTTGTTGCAGGTCAGAGCGCGACAACAACAAAACACAGAGCACGCATATGATTTGTTTTTGCTTTTTGCTAGCTTATGGCGTGCGCAAAATGTATACGCGCGAGCTATTCCTTTGCGTAGAACAATAAAACATGCGTGTCTTGCGCAATGGGCATGGGCGCCCCTGATCTAATCGTTCTCAAAAGCAGAATCAGAATCAAAAGCGGACGAAATGAAACAAATTGCAGATTTTTGAATTTATTTTCGTCTGCTAGAAAATCGACGCGGTTAGACGATATTAGGTATTTCGATACGATATGATCTCCTATCGACAGACCATCTTCGCGCACACCGTGCGCATGTTCCAGTGCTCCGTCACCATGTCATAAGCCACAGATTTTAATAAATTTAACATCTGGGAAATTTAACGAATATTTAGTCGACGGTCTGAGTTCAAAACTTTGCGCAGGTGTCACATTGTCGGTGTTTGTCGAAGGTCTTCCAGCACGGTCTTCATCGCGATCCTTTCCGGCCCTCCAAAAAGGTCTGGTGCGCGCCACTTCTTGCTAAAGCAACATCTGGGTAAGCCTGCTTCATCATATCAACGTCTCTGTCGCAGATTTACCAAGTTTTACACAGAATTTAATCGCATTGCATTTTCGGATTGCTCCACTCACAGAAACACGTCGCGCGAAAATTCCTATCCTGACTCTCCAAGTGCTCGGAGACAACTGAGCAGCCGCTCGTTCGTTAGCTATTAACGCCCTCTATCAAATCCAGTCGGTGTGCGCACGCTCCGAAGTACAGTCGCGGCGGAACAAAAAACAAAAGACCCGCAAACGATGCTGGATCCTACCGTCCAATCTGCCTCCTAAACACAGTTGGAAAGCTCTTCAAGAGAGTAAGCTGTGCGAGAATGGAAAAAACCACCGAGGGAAGCTCCGGACTAGCGAATGAGCAGTATGGATTTAGACCCGGCAGAAGCATACTGAGGGAGAACGATGGCTATACGGGTCGAAGGAGTATTGCGCGCTGGTCACTTTCGACGTTCGCAATGCATTCAACTTACTAGAATAGTCGCACAATATTTTGAGGACAGAGTATTGTGGTTCGACACTGAAATAGGACCACAGACATATAACATCTCAGGAGGAGTTCCACAAGGATTAGTGCTTGACCCTATCCTATGGAAAGTGATGTACAATAGATTGCTAAATATCAGCAAACCACCTGGAGCGGCGATACGGGTTCGCAGACGACATAGTCATAACAGTCGTCGGAAAGACGCTGGAAGAAGTAACTCAAAAAACGAACTGCACAATTGCATCTACAAGAAGCTGGCTGCGGCAGGTAGGATTATTCCTTACAGAGCACAAAACGGAAGTAGTCCTCATAAGCAGCGCATCCGCGAGGAGCGATCAGCTGATCACCTGAAGTACCTGGGGATACTCATCGACTGGAGACTAAATTTTCGGGATCACGTTCAGTATGCTGGGGAGAAAACAGCAAAAACAGCGGCTGCCCTAGCTAGGCTGATGCCAAACATCGGCGGACCCAAGCCCCCTACAAGACGGCTCATAGCAACAGTGGCTAAAACCACACAGCAATACACTGCGCCGGTATGGGCGGAGGCAACGGAGTTTCCGTCGTACACACGAGAAGCCAGAAAGGCGCATCGGCGTATGTCGATTCGACTCATAAGAGGGGAAGGAAGAGTGGAAAGCATGACAAAAGGGGGTGGGAAAGACAATTTCATTTTTAAATTTTTGGGAAAGACTTAGGAATCTAAGGTAGGGACCGTAAAATTTTTTTTTTTTTTTTAAATAAAAAAAAATCACCCACTTACAATGGACCTAGAAAAAAATTACTTACACCAAAATCTTTATTTTTATACAACCCCTGCATAACCATGGCCTGTGTGAGAGAGATTTTTTTCATTAGTTTGCTCTGGCTTTCATTTCGCTTTGACATTGGAATTCTGTATCTAAGAATGAAGTAAGAATCATTTAATTTTCATATAGGATCCGCTCTGTACTCCGTGCATTGCTCGATCAGGATGCGGACAGTGTTGATATGATCCGTGCATGAAGAACCTTTTCTGAAACCGGTTTGCTCTTCGCCTATGGTGTCCATAATGGTGTCTCTCAGGCGATCCAAAATAATTCGTGCTATGAGCTTCGCACTCACGAAGGTCGCCCTTTTTGGGAATTTTTACCAAGATGCCCTCTAACCATTCCGAGGGGAGCTCCACAGTTTCCCATGCCCGTTGTATGACCAGGTATAGTAACTCCGCCGCCGTTGCTGGTTGGCACTTAAAGAACTCCGCAGGTATGCCATCAATACCAGCTGCTTTGTTGTCGGGCAGCGCTTGGATGGCAGTAATTAGCGGACCTTCACATGGCTTTCGTAGACTTCGCGAAGGCCTTCGACAGCGTAAGCAGGGAGTGCATCTGGCAAGGGTTGCGAAGGAGTGGGATACCGGAAAAACTTATATCCCTCATCAGAGCTACATACGACAGCGCCCAGTGCAGAGTGCTTTATGGCGGAAAGCTTTCGCAGCCTTTCCCAGTCCTCAGCGGCGTTCGACAGGGTTGTGCTTTATCTCCCATCCTGTTTATAATGGTGGTTGCAGATGTGTTCTGCACTATTCGATCAGCACCCAACACCAGCGGCATCCGGTGGACAATGACAACCACATTGCGGCATCTGGACTATGCGGACGATATATGCCTCCTGGCAAATAGGCTAAGTGACCTGGCAAGTGCGTTAGCCGAACTTGGCACATCATCTAAATCGGCGGGTCTAAAAATCAACACCTCCAAAACTAAATCGCTTAGCCTTCGTTCCGGACAATCCCAATCGCTGGTTTTGGATGATCAGCCCATTGAACAAGTCCAGCAATTCAACTACCTGGGCAGCGTAGTCGCTGTGGATGGAGGTACGGAGCGCGATGTGGAGTCGCGCCTTCAGAAAGCTAAGGGTACTTTTGGGATGCTGTCGGCCGTTTGGCGATGCTCATCATATCCACACTGGCTCAAAATAAGGCTTTTCAAGTCTAACGTAATGCCAGTGCTCCTATACGGTTCCTCCACTTGGAAAATTACAACTTTCATAGTGTCCAAACTTCAAACATACGTGAACCGATGCCTGCGTCGGATATTTTGTATATTCTGGCCTGACAGAATACGAAACTCCGAGCTACTACAACGCGCAAATATGGAGAGTGTCGACACCATAATACGCAGAATGAAATGGAGCTGGATAGGGCATACATTGCGTAAAAGTGAGAGCAATATCGCCAGGAAGGCAATGGAGTGGAACCCACTGGATGGATTCGGCCGGACACCTGGCAGACCCAAAGAAACTTGTAGGAGGACTGTTGGTAGAGAAGCGTTGGAAAGCATCGGAAAGACCTGGAGAGAACTGAAAGCTACGGCAAACAACAGAGTACGTTGGAAGAGAGGAGTGGTTGATGCCCTATGTCCCACACGGGATTGGAACTAGAAGAATAGGATCCGGACTTGAAATGAGCATTATCGGATTGATACTTTTAGAATTGTTCAAATCATTTCGAAATTGAATGAACTAGAATCAAGTAAATCAAATAGCTGACTGGCCACCCGAAAGTGGCTCCATCTATTGGTCAGTTCGAGAATTCACTCAACATTAAAGCGAAAATGAAATTGTATGAAAATCATTTAATTTCTTTATTTCTTTGCATTGCACGAACTGAAAGGGTAGCTTTCCCCTTTTTGAAAGACTGTAATTTTGATTTTAGTCTGACTTTCCAAAAACCCCCTTAGTTTTATCGTTATTTGAGTATTGTGTCAGCCAGACATTTCATTTACTTCCCAAAATTCAGCTTAGCTATCCCACTGTGCCAAGCAAACGAGATGTTAGTATCCAAGAGACAGAAACACGTCCAGAAAATTATATTTACACCACTTACATATGAAATTAGTTAGTACAACTGCCACAGCACGGCAAGAAACGACAGTTGTCCACTGACAACCCTCCACTGTCCACTGTCCACCGGCATTGACTTATATAAATACATTAAGTCACAAATCACAATTTTCCCGATGCCTGAAATGAGCAAACGGAAGGCATACGTTTTAAATGTGTGTGCGCGCTTCTGGACAGGAGAGACCGGTCACCGGTCTGGCCAGTGAATAGCCCGCGGTGCTGCCTGCAACTATCGGGGCCAATCAATGGCTGTCCATGTCTCGCCTGGTCGGTGGCAGGGGTCCGGTCCGGGTCCGCACACATGGGCGCCCGTTCCGCCCACCTGCATCAGTCGCTGTGCCTTGCGTGAGATGGGATATCAATCTTTTTGCAATTTGGTATGCAATTTAAAATTCATGAAACACATTCCTTTGAGTCAAAAGATGCAGGCAAATGTGATGGCGGCTGCCAACCAGCAGGGTTTGGCATCTTCATCTCCATCTCCCCGCTGCAGCAGGAGGCTCAAATTGCCGTTTGCATTATTTATGTTGCCTCTATTGATGAGGCAGAGGGATCTCTCTCTTGGTTGTTTAAAAAATAATACAACAATAACCACACAAATATTGAGGACTTTCCTCCCTGGTCACTCTTTCGCTATTAGTTTAATGTTTTGTTTATTGTCAGCCCGGGCCACCGCTGCGACGGGTGCGTTTGAATGGGCACTCCACGGCCATTATGTTGAGTAGTTTCACAAATATGCCCAGCAAACAGACGAACGAACGAACGAATGTGTGTGCCTGATTGGTTAGGGTAATGGCCAGCCGCTGGACAACGGGTGGGTGTTGAGTGGAGTGGAGTGGAGGCTGTTGAACAACAATTGGAATAGTCGAAAGGAACCCAACGCCGTCGCTCAATTGGGTTTGCCCGACAAAACCAAAATGCGTTTTAATGCCTCATGGTTTTCATTTCTGTTTTCGGCTTTTAATACACATTTTTGTGGAATTGCTTTTTTAAGTCTAACTTGTGGGATTTAAAGGTTCTCGAAACTTGGATTGATAGTCCAGAGCTCCTCTGCAGCTCGTTGGCCACCCCTAGAAAGGCAAGTCCACATCATGTTCTGGGTACAGCTTTGGCCTGTTAAAAAACCATAAAAAAATTGATTTAAATACGCGTGACATGCGCCTGACTTTTGCACTCTGCGCGCGCGCTCTAACCAAAAAAAAAAACGAAAGCAAAAAACCGCAAACAAATGCCCTCCCGCTGCTGTACCGCCCCCCAAACATACCCACACACACACACACACAGCCAGAGCTTAGCACAGTTTTGGTTCGTGTGATTATTTCTGTTTTTTTTTTTTTATATATATTTTTTCTTAATTTTTCTGTGTCGAACCGCATGATTCATGCTGTGATTTCCTGAGTCTCAGCTTTGGCCAACAACAAACAAAATTGACGTGACTATGACATGACGCGATGCTTGTTGTTGCTGCCGCTGCTGCTGCCGCTGCTCGCTGGGGCATTATTATTTGCAATTGCCGTTTGCTGCTTTGCCCGTTCTAGTTGCTATTGCTGATTGCCATTGTCTGCCGAAAAAGCAGCAGAGGCAAAAAAAAAAAATGGGAAAATAAATGTATATAAAAAACAGGCACAGCTTCGTCCAGCAACAACAGCAGCAGCAATCGCTCCGTCTATGTCTCTGTCTGATTGTGTTGCTGGCTTTGATTGAAGCCTTTCACTCCATGCAAGGCAATTGTCGTTGTAGCTGCTGCTGCTGTTGCTGTTGCTGTTGTTTGTGCTGTTTTGTAGTTTTATTATTGAAATTACCAGCAACAACAGCAGCAGCAGCAGCGTCAGCTCTTCAGCTACTAAACATAACTTAACGTCTATGAAACAATTAACGAAACTCTGCAGCAGCAAAAACAACTGAAATGAATGTCAATATAATGGCAAAATAATGGCATAGCTTCTCTCTAACCGTACACCTGGAAAAAGAACCGAGTTTTTTCCTTGGTTCGACCCCAAATTTGTCCATGGTTGATGTTCGGAATAAAAATTAGTCAATAAATCCCAAAATCAATCCCAAACGATGTCGAAAGACGGTCAAGCCCGGATTTCGCCAACCAAGTACGAGAATGATTGATTTAAGTACGGATTTTTCAATCCCGGAATTCTCTTCTTAATCCAGACTTCAGCTCACACGGGATTGATTCAATCTTTTTGTTTGAGATGGATTAGACCCCTCTAGTCGGATACAATTCGATATTTCTAATTGATTTGATCTAGAAATCGGCTGGGTTCAACAGTACCCAAGATTAAGTTCAGCTCGATACTCGAACTACATTCAATTCAAAAAAGGATAGCATCATTAATGACTTAGATTTACTTCATCTTGATGTTTAAACTCATTTCGACAACAAAAAAAAGCATTCCACAATAACTCCATGGTCCTTTTTTCTGTTCTTCTTAATTATCAAACCAGGAAGTTTTATCCGGCTCGAGGTCATTGGTTTGCATACAACTGTAGAAACAGGACACAACTACCATCTTTTCAATAGACTTGACCCATCGCCTGAGATACAGCACCTATCTTTGCATGCTTGAAGTGCATAGAACTAGTAGGGAATTCCAAGGCAACAGTTAGCTGTCTGAAAAATTTGTTTAAGTGTGTGGTCCCATTTAGAAAATAGAAGACTTTTAGGATTGTTTTATGCAGTATTTTATGAGAAACGCGTAGGAGAAACCCTGAGCCAATAAGTGTTTTGACTGCAGGAAGGGAACACGTAAGAACAACAAATCCATTTTACAACACAATTATACAACGAAAAACGGCCAAAAAACAAATGCACACAAAAATGAAAACGCGATTTAGTCTATTTGTATCTCCAGTTTATGGCCTATATGGCCTCGATAATGGCCTCGATATCGCGGTTTTTCGATGCGTGTTAACATCTCTGAAGTACACATTTTATTAGTCAGTATCAAAGAACTGCAAAAATCACTTTTTTCTTGATTGCGTCATGCACAAAAATTTTTACTCACATTTATTCATGTTACAAAACTCTAAACTCAACTCAACTCAATTCAAACCGCAACCGCATCGAACGGTTGTGCCAGAGTTTTTTGATCCAACATTTTTGTTCTTATTTATTCACGCACTAAATATTTTCAATCAAACAGACTCAACTCATACCGCAATCGCATCGAACGGTTGAACTAGAACTTTTTGATGCGACACGACACTTGTTTGTGTGTTCGATCGAACAAAATTCAGCCAACTCAGGCCAACGCATTGCGAGAGACATAGAGAGAGAGAAGAGAGACACATATGATGTTGTTGTTGCAGGTATGCGTCTTTGCATGATTTTATTCATACGAGTTGAGTTTCGTTCACTCAGAATAATCGTCGTCGAGGTACGCGATCAAATCACCCGAAGTGAATGGAATGAAAAGAGCTTGATTATTAATCAGAGTGCCAACAATTGAATTGAATAAAACCAGGGCTGCAAACTGGTTCGGAGCTGAACGGCTCCGGAGTCGGAGACTCCGGAATTTTTAGGAAGTCCGAACCGAACCTGAACCGGAGCAGAACAATTTTTTCTTCCCGAACCCGAACCTGAACCGGAGCAAAAAAAAAGTAGAAAAGGGTTCGGTTCAAAAACATGTTCTCTTACAATTTCTCTGGGTTGCCATTTTCCAATATTTGTAAGCATTGAAATAAAAACAGCTTACAAAGAAACACTTTGCTTCATCGTATAATATTTAAATGGAACTAATAAATAATATCTTTGAAAATACTGAATGACTCCCATCGACTGTTGTGTTCGTGATCGTCATTGTAATTAGTGCTTCTAACTAAGTCCAGTATTTCTAGCACAAATAAAATATCACATAAATAAATAACAGACAGAAAGAAGAAGGTGCACACGCACACGCAAAGTCTTCTGTCAATTTGGAGTTGTCAGTTTTTTCACTTGTGCTGCATTTGGAATTCCCGAACAGTCATAGCAATGGCCTCTGTGAACTTGCAGAAGATATGCAAAGCCTGTTTATAATAGAACCGGGAGGTTCTTAAAACATCTGTACAGTCGACCATCCTCCTTTGTGTCGATTCTTTAAAAGTCTAATTAAATAGACCTAACGGTTGCGCTGTCAGAAATTAGTCAGCTGTTTCCCTCTAACTGTGATATGCCTTAGGGACAATAAGAATCTCAATGCGAACTATTGTTTACCATCACTCAAGATTGAGAGGCAGTGTACATTTTATCTCTACTACTCATTGGTCCATGATTTATTGACTTGGAGCCTGCTAAAAAGTCCGATGATCCAAGTTCGAATATGATGTTATCCAGCCTTTGAACTTCTATTTATAAATAAAATGTTTATATGTAATATAAACTAAATTAGATCTGAAACATAGCAGTTATCTGGAATAACGGAAATTGGCACTAATTTTGGTTGAACTACGTACATGTTTGCTGAATAAGCGAAGAACAAAATTATTCCTGAACCTCGCTTCGAACCCGAACCCAGGTTCAGCGACCTTCTGAACCCGCTCCGTGAACCCGAACACAAAAGTTTCGCGGGTTCGTACCCCGGAGTGAACCCCTCCCTATTTTAAGGAGGTTTGCAGCCCTGAATAAAACTCAAGGGCGAGCATGTTGCGTATGCAAGTTCAAACCATTGATCGCAACGCCAGTTTATCCGTGTATTGATTAAAGTGTGAGCGATTTTCAATCGAATGAAGCCGTTCTCTCAATATAGTTAAAATCTTAGAAAATTCTATCGAGTGGTTTTCCATTAATTCCATTTTCTGAGTTAGACCCTTAGGGGCGGGGTACTAACCGCTTATCCATTGGCGGTGGGAATTTGGAATAACAAATAACTCCTTTCATCTTTGGTGAATTTTGCAAAATTTTAGCTCTCATCTTTATTTGACCAGCAACAGATGTTGTAACTGTGTGTTGCTATTATAAATGTGCCCATTTAACGCAAACTTGACGTGGTCCAGAAAACTGGGTATGAGGAGTTGCTATTAAATGTCTCTAGTTTCACAATTTATTGGTCCCAGTCCCAGGCAAATCCCTTAATATCCAATCCCTTAATATCCCTTAAATATCCAAAAATGTTGGATAATAGTTAGCCGAGCTAAAAATGTAGCATACTGTTCGGTTTTGCCCCTCATGAACGCAGGAAGGCTATAACTATAAGAGTTACTGCTATATCGAAGTTGGACAGGGGCGGCTTTAACTTATGGGTTTTTGGGAAGTCCGAACCGAGCCTGAACCGGAGTAAATTCATTTAAACTGTACGAACCTGCCTCTAAGTCAGAAAATATAAAGCGGATTCTGCATGTCGATGCTGTTTTGGACCTTTTTTCAAAAAAAGTCTTATTTTCAAACGCAGAGTTTTTCCAATCCTGTTTTATTTGTTGTGTTATAAGGTTATATCTTCTTAAGAGTTTGGAGTTTCAAAAAATACAAGCTAAAAAGCTTTTGAAATGGTTAATCTGCTTTTAAGAGTTTAACGGTTTAACAAATATTTTTATTTTCTCAAAAAATGAAAATTCCGAAGTGTGACTCTATCTTTACCAAAGTTCTCATCCGAACTTCTAAACTTTTTGGACGGAATTATTAATATATTTTATAGTCCAAATTGCATTAATCAGACTTTGTTTTGTCATTTTACCTTTTTCGAAGATAAAAAATCGGCCCTACGTGTAAATCTTTCGTAAGCTTGAATTAAGAAAGCGTTTTGCCTTAACTTAAGTAAAGTAAACAAAACTCTTCACAAACATTGTTTCGCAATTTAAGAACGAATCCCACCCATACTTCCTGTATGCACTAGAACTCTCTCTCTCTCTCTCTCTTTCTGTCAGGAGCATTTATCTTTTTGCCAAGTGTATCTATTGATGACGCTGATTGCCAACTGGCCGACACGTTGCGGGTCTTTGACGTTTTCAAAATGATTGCAACGAATTACATACAACAGCACAGAAAACCTTTCATAAAAACAATGCCAGGCTGACAACGAATCAATGTAACTACCAGGCTGAGGCTCCAACAGAAGAGCAAAACAACAAAAACACAAAAAAAAAAAAAAAACAGACGGCGCATTAAACATGCATCCTGTCTGTGCCAAGGTTGCAGCAGCAGCCTAGCTTGCCACCAACGCCGACGCGAAGAAGCAGGTGTTACCAACAATTACTTTGCACACGGCTGGCTGACTGCTGGCTGACTGGCTGCTCCCTCACAGATGAAGACAAGAAACCAAAAAAACAGAAACACAGCGAGCAACCATGTTGTTGTTGCTGCTGCAGCGCCAGTTGTTTACAACTAGACAACGTCTACTCCAACTCCAACTTGGACTCTCTGGCGGATGCTGGCGCATATTAAGCGCAAACTATTAAAAATAAATCATGACACAGTATCAAGATCAACGACAGAGCCAGTGGAGCCCCCGAGTCCAGACTTGGACTTGGATGTGCGCCTGTTGCTGTTGTTGCAACAAGCGCCGCCGCCGCCGCAGTGTGGCGCTTTTTGCATGCTGACCAGAACAGAATGTTGGCTACATTGTTGTCATTGTAATGCCACTGCCGCCGCCGGGTTATGTGGAGCAGTTGTTAAAGGACAAACAAAGGGACAAATGATTGCTGCTGTTTCGGGTCCATTTGGTTGGCCTTTCTAACCTGGCCCCGGATATTAGTGTCACATTTAACAGCAACATGTGGCTGTTGCATATCCGGCTGGCTGCCCACAACTGCCAAATCAGCGTTACTTATTGCCAATGCAACGGCAGCAGCAACAACAATTGCTAATGGTGGCAGCCTTGCAGCGAGCAACATGCAAGCAGTTGCTACCGTAGCTTTTTTTTTTCCTTTGGCTGGACACAACAGAAAGAATTTATGGTTTCCCTATTACGGCTTTGACATGTATTGGTAGAATTATTTTTAGATTTATTGATTACGCGTTCGTCGCTCGTCGCTCTGCCAGGCACAGGCAATTGTTGTTGCTGTTGCTGATGTTGCTGCTGCCTGTAATCGCTTGGCTCTATTAAAAACAACAAAACGTTTATGCGCCTGCCTTGTGGCGCTCGCGTTGGCCTCAGTGTTGCACGCTTTTGAGAGGCAAGCAAAAAAAAAGCTACTTTTATAGGAAAAAAAAGCTAAAAACATGGCTCTAGCAAAGATAGATGGCGCCAGCTGAGTATTGGTTTAAGGTGGGAAGAGATTTCCGAGACTTCTCCGTAAAAGTTCTTTTCAAAAGACGGAATTTTCCACTTTTCCAACCAAATAAAAAGCTATTTAACCAACTCTGACTACTTCGCCTTGGAAGGATGTGTGGGCAACTGCAATTGCTGCTGTTGTTGTCATGCTGTTTCACGCAGTTGCCTGGCTACTGTCACGACTGACAGCCGTTTAATATTGCAAATGCTGATCGGTAGGGCCGTCCGAGGCGAGTCAAATTGATAACCATTCAGAGATCTCACATTAAATCTCTGGCAACACACATAAAATGTCCCCATAGAAAAAGCTTTACAAAATTTTACGATCTCAATTAAATGTCAAATGAAATGCCAGAAAATTGCTATTTATGCGACAATCTCTCCTCTCCCCCCCGTCTCCCGATAATTTCTAGGGAAATAAAATCAAATGGAAATACATACAAATGCCACTCGAAGCGTTCGCTCGGCTCTAACCGCTGCCACGTTTAATATCACATTTTGATCATGACAATTTCTTTGCCATGTTTATGCAACTGGCTGCGTTCAATTGACAATCGTTGGCTTTGGGGTCGGTACGGCGGCTGTGAAATTTGATATTTATGCAGCAGGTTTTGCATTTTATGCTTATCAAAAAGTACACACAAAATTTTTTGTACGAATCCGTATTAAGTTTCACGCAAGTTGCATGCGGGCAAATGCACCAAATGCATGACAATTAAACGATAGCCCCCCCCAATCCCCTCTCCAATGCACAATCCTTAAAATGTTTGCTCAAGCACGATATGGAGGCATCTCTGTACTGTTGGGGTGTGTCCAAGACACACAATGTTTACTTTACAATTCAATTGAAAGTTATTCAACTCACGAACTACTTAAGACTTAAACAAAAAAGAAAAGAAAAGAAGGAAAAAGAAAGAAGCGTCCATGCCACGCTGGGAAAGCTATTGAAACTGCCACAACAAACTGCAGCAAATGCACACTGGGCCAGCGAAATGTAATTTAGGCTCAAAGAACCTGAGAAAAGTGCAATCGGAGTCAAACTAGCTAATTGTAGAAGGCTTTGGCATCACATAAGAACACACAAAACGACTTGCAATGTTACAGCTGATGATAGGACCGGTTGGCTCTCGAAACAGTGCTGTACAGACAATCCATAAGTATTGTTTAAAAATCTTAGGGGGTTCCTGGAGTCAGAGTTTCTCAACAATACAGCAGTTACTTGCGTCGGGATTAGGACGAGATTGCATTACAAATTTTTATTTTATTTATTTATTTAGTGTATTTCGCCAACGCATAAACTTAACTGGCTACTACAATAAAACTTAAAATGAACAGTAATAAATAAAACTATAAGAAAAAGTCCCTAAGTAACTGCTTAACAGTAACGTTGTTACTGTCAAAGTCGAACCGCATGCTAACTGGAAGACGATTGTATGTAAGAAGAGCTCTTAATATTGGATCATTTAAGGCATAATTGACCCTGTGAGTCCCCACTCTAAATGGAACCATGGCACGCAAAGATCTAGGCGGAACATTGAAGGGAATTAGGGAAAGTAGGTTAGCGCAATTAATATTGCCTACTATAATGTCATTTAGAAAAATTAGGGATGCAATTGTTCTCCTATCCTTAAGAGTAGAAATATGCATGAGGCGACATCTACTCAAATACGGCGGTAAAGGCTCGGAAAAATTTAAGTTAGCAAGTGCAAATTTGAGGAATCTTTTTTGCAGAAGCTCCAGCCTATTCACATGAACTGCAGCGGAAGGATTCCAGATAAGCGAGGCATATTCAACTCTAGAACGCACTAAGGCAGAGTACAGACTCAATCGTGTATAAGGATCACGGAACTGATTAGAATTTCGCTTAACAAAGCCGAGCATTGAATAAGCTTTGGGGAGGATATAATTCAAATGCTCAGAAAACTGAAATTTAGAGTCAAATAAAACACCCAAATCTAAGGCTTCGTACTGTCGCCGTAAAGCGTGATGAGCAAAGGTATAAGAGGTGAGAATCGGCAGCTCACGTTTGCAAAAAGTTACATAGAAGCATTTGGAAAAGTTAAGAGGCAGCAAATTCCTCGCGCACCAGTCGGAAACATGATTCAAATCATATTGAAGGGCTTCAAAATCTCTAAGATTTTTTACAGATCTAAAAATTTTCAAGTCATCAGCATACATTAGATAATGTGAGTTAAGTAGGAAACCGATGTCATTAATGAAAATAGTAAATAGAAGCGGACCCAGTACACTACCTTGAGGGAGACCAGATGTTGCTACGTAAGGGTTAGAACGTTCGCCATTAATGAGCACCTGATACGTTCGACCATCAAGATAAGATTTAATCCAATTAAGGACGGAAGAATGAAAGCCAAGCTTGGAAAGCTTAGATAAAAGGGCATTATGACAAACCTTATCAAAAGCTTTGGAGAAGTCTGTATAAATCACATCAACTTGACAACGATTTTCAAATGCAGAAATGCAAGTATTGCTAAATACAGTTAGAATCTGTGACCGTAGAACGGCCAGGAAAAAAACCATGCTGATTGGGATCAATGTAAGAGTTTATAAGAAAATTAAAATGCTTTGAGACTATACGTTCAAAGAGCTTGGATATATTGCTAAGTTTTGAAATTGGCCTATAATTTGAAACATCACTTTTTGAATCCTTTTTGTGAATAGGGATAACTGAAGCTACCTTCCATTTACTTATAAATTGGCCAAGTGCAAGGGACTTAAAAAAATCATTGTGAGAGGCTCACAAAGCTCACCAATGCAATTCTTGAGTAGGAACGAAGAAATTCCATCACTGTCTGGCTTTAAAGAGTCGTCAATGTCATTGATTGCTTCCAAAACGTCATCCTCCGATATGGGAATGACGCCCATGAATGAATTACAAAATTCGGATTGTTTAAGGGACAGGATTGAATATTCCTTCCCGTTATTGTCTCTTTATATTCTTTTTTTTGTAAATATTTCTGGAGGAGTGCCCACAGCCTATGCACACGCCGCTTATTCTTTGTGATTGCCGTTCGTATAAGTCAAAGTATATGGCAAAAATGACTTCATATGGTTCCTATCTTCTCTTTCTATCGAAAGCCTTTTCAGTGCCTCAATCGAACGCAAAAACAAATATGTTTGCATCGTTGTTGTTGGCGATGAATGATTTCGTGTTTATCATGCAGCCACGAGCACGCTCATAAAACTACAATGAAATCGAGTATACACTTTTACTATATCTTGCGATGACTGTTGTGCCATTTGTATAAGTTTTTAAGACGCTGTAAGCTGGCACTCTGCACCTCTGAACTTTACCACCGGGCTTAAGCATTTGCAGACTTTTCCCGCCGACTACGAAAAACCGACGAAATACAACCAGTCTTGAAAGATTCAGCTTAAGTATTGGCTTTAATTTATATATCAATCGCTCATTACGGACCCATTTTTTAGCTTGGCGAACATCCCAAAAAAAAAATGCTGTGTAGAATATTTTATTCTTAATCAATCAGAAGTAAGAAACTTGGCCCCTTTGGAGCTGGTTAGCCAATTTTGCAATCAGATGAATATTACAGGGTGGACCAAAAGCAAACCCCAATTACGATATTGTGTCCCACTATTTCAGGCTGGTAACAAATGTCAATGGACATTAAAGAACAGTCTAATCAAGTGCCTTCTGTAGCAGACAAAGGATTACTGCTAAGGATCTGGCTTCCGGTGCCCTTCCAGATGTATCTAAGCCAGGGGTCGACAAAAAGCACAATTACATTGTGACATTGTGTAGGTGTAGACACGAACTCTATTTTGTTCGGCGGCATTGTTGGCGAAGCAGCGCAATGAAGAAATTGTACTGTTGGTGTGTTCACGTCGCTGCCGCTGGGTACTTCTATAAGCAATGCAAAAACTATTTTTCATCCGATGTGAAATATGATTTCTTAATGTCGGAAAATCCGCCCCCAAGCATAAAAATTACCGGAAAGTTTTACATGCAATATAATTTTTTTCATCCGATTGACTTGAAACTCCGGTTTGTGGGGTCAAAATGAGACTTCATTTATTCTTTCATATTCCGATGCTGGAATTACGGCTGGGATGCCCACTGGGAAGTGGGTAGGAAGTGGATGGGATGTGGATAGGATGTGGATGAGATGTGGATGGGATGTGGGTGTAGGCAAGAAGTGGTGGATAAGGGTGGGTACCAAATTTGAAATTGCGAGCTGCTCAAAAAAGCTCAAAAAATTTATTTGATCTCAATTTTCAAATTGAAATTTGTAGTAGTACACAGAGGGAAAAAACCGAGAACATTGGACTCAAAACGAGCACAAACGTTATCAAAAAGTATGCATGAACGGGTTTTCTCACATGTAGTGCAATGTTCTCACTTCGAGAACAATTTTTTGAGAACGGAAAAGCTCAAATTGTTGACATTGTTCCATTTTTGAGAACAAGATTTGAGTTTATATTGTTCCGTTTTCAAGAACATTTCAAAAAAATGGAAAAAAATTTGATTGCACTTGGGACCAGGAGTGGTCGGATTACTCACATTTGGGTGGAAAAGGGAACGGAGACATACCTCTTTTGATTGGAAGTGAAGAGAGGCAAGGCTGGCTACTCTGGATATGGGCGCTGCTGCTTCTCCACCCACCCTTTGTGCCATAGGAATCAGAAACATCGCAACGAGCCACTTCACCTGACTTGTTTCACATAAGTTTCCAGAAAAACACAGAAAAATTTGTTCGGGCTTGACTGGGATTTGAGCCCGGTACCTTATGCACTCAACGTATGGAATGACGCACTTGACAACTCAGCCATTGAACAGCTTTGCAGATGCACGTCAAGAGGGCTACTTATGCTTTTTTGAGCAGACAAGAGAGAGAGAGAGAGCAAAAAGAGAACCAACTCGCTGTCTCTCTTGTATATCTCTCTGCTGAAAACCGGTGTTATTGTTGTTTAAAGTAAATATTATTCGTTTGAGAACAACTTTACTCATTCCAAGAACGTTCTGTTCTCATTTTAAGTTGACGGCAACTTATTTTCTGAACACGTTTTTTCCCTCTGTGTACCAAATTCTATTTGACTCAAGTACGAAAGGACTGGAACAACGCTAAAAGGCTTGTATCAATCCGAAGATAATCATTTCAAGAAAGGATCCTACATACAATCAAATCATCGAGCTTAAATCAAGATCGGACCTTCTTGACTGAGGGATCAAATCAAGCTCCAATAACAAGAAAGAATCAAAGTCGAAAGTGTGGATCTGGACAAGAATTGCGCGATTGGAAAATCCGTACTGAAATCAATCTATCTTGAACTTGGTTTGAGAAGAAGGAAGTTCTTAAATATGACTATGAAATTGGGTATAGCCTGATTTAGCCGGATAATCTGTTCTCTTTAGCCCAAGTAAACATTCAACTTTTGTTAAGGAAGTTCTGTCTGAGGTGTGATAGACTCTAAATACTTTTTTTACCAGGATATTCCTGCTTTTTTTTTAACTATTTCAATAATTTTTTCATATGCGATTGATTTTATTTGTTAAATTCGCTTAAAACTAAAACAGTGGTGCCCAAATTTACACAGGCTAGCTTTGCGCTTGTGTGCTTAGCAGCGTAACACGAAGTAATCGTCATGACGTCAAACATGAGCAACAAGCAAACAAACAATGCCTCCTGAATGAAAAAGAAGCCGAAGGCACGCGTAGGGAGAGATCAAGCCGCCGAGCGTGCTGTTTATAGAGCACACGTATTCTCTCTCTCTCTATGCGTGTGTCGGCTGCAAGAAGCCAGCAGAATTATGAGTTCCCTATCCCATGGCATAGGCTTTTGGCATTTCGGGCACCACTGAACTTAACATTTGGAGGGTTTAAAAAAAAAATTACAATTGTCAAAGTTTCCATTGTCTAACACGTATACTAAATTCAATTTTTGCCCCACAGTGCAGTGAGCATATTGCACACGTACCGCTGCAGTTGCAGTTGCAGTAGCAACAGTTGTTGTTGCTCGTATCTGTGTTGATCATTTGTTAAGCGCAATACAACAGATATGTCGTGCGAATTAACTGCCGCACCACGAATATTGAATACCCTTACGTGCCTCAGCCACCAGAGGTTAAAAAGGGCTTCTCTACATATATGGGGGGGAGTTACACTTATCCGTTTGGTCTGCTGTCCATCAGATGCATACGAAATTTTTGCAGATACTTAACAAAAGTCAAAACAAAAACCAACTAGGAAATGGCAGGCCAAGGAATTTTGTTGCAACAGCAACAAGCTGCAGTCTGTTTTTTTTTCTGTGGCTGTTTTTACAGTTTACTGGCGGAAAATGTCATTGTATGATAATGAGCAAGTCCAAGTCAGATGCAGCTGAATGAATGATAAAATATACTTTAAATGGTCGTTTCGACTGTTGTCTGTCTCTGGTTAGCGGTTTTTAGAGCCACTTTAACTGGTTCACATCATTTTCCAAAGTAGAGCTTCGGCTCGGCTCTCTTCCCAGATTGTCAGGCGGCCCCAGATGCAGTTGCTGCTGCAGTTGTCAAACTTTTTTTGTTTGGATTTGGGGTTAAAGCAAAGTTCATTTGGGTCGGCAATGTTGTTGGCAGTGACGTGCCTCTGGTTATGGGATTAGAGATTGGACTGAAGACGCGTGTTGCGCATGGCCAAGTGAGTTGAACTGTGGCCTCAATGGTTTAGTTGTTGGTTATCTATGGGATTGAAGTAGCTGCTGTTGGGCTAACACAACATAATTTGGCAGAAGGCACGAAGAGAACGTATCGTTGGGGGAAATCTGAAAGGTTTAGAACTTAGCTACCCCCAAACAAAATGTAATTTGCCAAAATACCATTTAAGTGCAATTAAATGGCATTAAAATACAATTTTTCGTATTTTGCCGCCCGCGCAAAAAATTATACACACAATAAATAAATTCAAATAAAATTAGTAAATGTTGCTGTTTGACAAGCGGCAGTAGCACTCGCTTGGCGGGCGTTAAAATGACGCCAAAAAAATTTATTAAAATAAAATGCTGAGTTGGAGCCAAAATCTCTGTGTGTGTGTGTTAGCAATTTGTAGTTGAATTGGCCATGCCCCTTTTGACTGTGTTTCTTTGTTTCTCCTTCCACCTTTTTCTTTTGTTGGCCCCGTGGGTGTTTTTGCTGCATTAATCAACTCCATGCGACTTTGCTTTTTTGATCGATAACAAAAACAACGCACAAAAGTCGTTTATTTGTTTTTGCCGTTTTTGTTAAATTAAAACAGCAATTAAATGGCCAAAAGCCAAACCTACAGCTAACTCACACTCTGTGCATGGCAAATGAGTTGCAACTGAAATTCAATTAGCTAACAAAATTCCATTTTGGACCACAACATGGACACAGGCAGCAGCCACAGCCACAACAGCAACAACAACAACAATGCCAGTCAAATAGCCAAAAACTTATAAACACTTGATACGATACCTCCCCCTCCGCCCTCCCCCCTCCAGCCATTCAACCCTTCGACACATCAGTGCAAGTTTGGTCAACAAAATTTTGGGTTTTGAAAATTGAATTAGATGCAGCAGACCGTGTGGCAGGCGGGGGGGGGAGGGACGCCATTTCATCAGCTCCCTGTATCTGTTTCCCATTCTCTGTTGCCACAGTTTGCTGCCGTCAATATTAACTGCATTATTGAGCATTGCGGCCTGCCACAAACATGTAATTGAATTTCACCCTTCCATTTGACCAGGTCGACCAGTGCCTAGTCCCCTGGTCCATTCGTCCATTCGTTCATTCGTCGTCTGTGCATCAGTCATCGCCTTTTGCTCGCCATGTTTTTGTTGTTGTTTATTTGGGGTTAACCTTGTTGTTGTTGCTGTTGTTGTTGGGGTTGGCGGCAATGGGGTACAATGACCGTGTTGGGAAGCTTTGTGAATGCCAAGGGAGGGGCGGCAGGTTGTCGGTTTTATAAATATCAAGCGCTTGCACACGCAAAATTTAATTGCTCATTGCAAAATTGTGCGGTTATGATGCTAAATTTAGAATATTTTTGTGTGGAAATTACACCAGTCATCAGGTTTGATAGGAAGAGAACACAATTAGGGTATCTATACACGTTACTCGTTTCAAGCATGCGATGTCTGTTAAAGAATCCGTTGCATACTTTTCGGCTTTATCTTAAGGAACACAATTTTTGTTATTAGTACATTCAGTAAGTTACAAGTCAGTTTAATTTGGCTAACCAACTCAGACGAGTCGATTTTACTATTAATTAGTTTATGTATGAAGATTACCCCAAACATAACTATACGGTTATTTAACGGGGGGAAGTTAATTAAAAAAGTGTGCTAGAGGATGACGGTAAACGGAACACAGGATTTTGGCATAAACCACCATCACTGTGAATCGACTGTTCCAGAAACAGTTCTCGAGAATAGGAGAGACAATAGAAGTATTCAGAAACTTGGTCGAATACCCTCTAGTACGGCTGGGGTCAGTCAGTCTATATACGTCAACCCAGCGTTGCTCTTTGTACGGTGATGAGTCGTGACGCCTGTCAAAATTGTTAGAGAGAGAGGGAGAGGCGTACGCTCTAATTTTTTTCCTCTCTTGGGTTGAAGGAACGTCGCTTATGTCGCTCCATGCATGACATTGGTTTTACAGAGCGTGCCTTATGTCGCTCCATACATGGCATTGGGTCGAACGAGCGTCGTTTACGTAGCTTCTCTGCTGGCATTGCGTCGACCCAGCGTGCCTGGAGAGTCGTTAACGTATTGAGCGGACATCCCCTTGCAAAATACGTCAGTCGAGCTCATTGTGAGGGAAATAAGCGTGCGTCGACGACTGTCACAATATCGTCGACGGAACGTTGATATAGCGTCGGACGGCCGTACTAGAGGGTAAACTCAGCAATCGATAGTGTTAGTTAAAGTTAACCCTGCCCGACTAAGCCGAAAAATCGAGTTCTTAGTTCAAGTACAAAATATATTTTATTGAGGACAAAATACACCTACAATGCTAACTCAAAAAAGGGTGTTACGACATTTTGCGCATTATTTTAAATCGATTCTGTTATTAAAACTCCCTCCAAGTTCAATCAATATGAGTATCGAGTGAGGTGGCCCTGATCAAGAATATATATAGTTTACAGGGTCGGAAATGAATATTTCTATGCGTTGCAAACGTCTGGGCGAAATTATAATACCCTTTGCAAGGGTATAAAGAAAGTAAAAAGGTTACAAATTTTGCCGAAAAATAGCCATATGTATTAGAAATCATTTTTGATAGTCGTCTTGTCCAGTTTCCCAAACAATAAATTTTGACTTTTGGACAAAATTTAAGTTCAAATAAAACACAACTAAATTTGTGAAAACATTTGAGTTTTGAATTCAATTTATATCAGGGCTTAATACCGGAACCGAAACCGGAACCGTTAACCGAAATAAACCGTTTCAAATCGAGTACCGGAACCGGAACCTGAACCGATACAAATTTTTTTTTGAAAACCGAAAACCGCTTACCGTTATTATTGGAACCGATAAAACCGGAACGAAACCAAAACTTTGGTACCGGTACGGTTTCGATTTTTCGTTTATTCGCTGTACCTAATTATTTTAAGAGTCAAACGGTCAAACTAATAGTCAAAATTTCAAAAAAGTTCATAGGACCTAAGATTATTACGTTTATGTAGACAAAAAAAAAAAAGATTGAACAGTCCAAATTATTGCGAAGTTTGGAAATGGCAATGTAGACGGGCAAACAGGAATTGTAGATCAAACAATTAAACATTAAAAAATAATTATATAGTAGTAGTGTTCCAAAAATCAGAAATTTATAAAATTGCATGAGTTCATATTATCATAAGGATATGATAGGTTCAAAAATATTAGAAATATCCAAATATCCAACAATTCTTATATGAGTAAATGAGACGTGTTGATCAATCGGACCAAAACATCGCGAAATTTTCAAAGTTTTATAACGATTTTGATTCTCATGAAGACGGGTAAATAGACGGATGGTGAATTTTGATATCTATTCTGATCTAGATAAAGATTTGTTTGATGGTAATTGTCAAGTTTGCTTCACTTCTTCGCTTTGTGAGCGGCGCAGCAACGCACGTCGGATACCAGCTAGTCCATTATATGCTATTTATTGTATATAATGTAATCATTAGTTATTACATACAAAGAATACGAAATATTAAAGCCATATAATTTTAAAAAGTGAAACCATTCATTTTGTGTTGATTTTTGATTCGTTTTACTAAACAGAAATAAAATAATTTAAATTTATCTCAGAATTTTGTTTTTTTTTCAGTATTAAAAATAAGTAGTACTTATATCGGTGAGTACCATTACGTACCGGTATACCGAAATAAAAATCCGGGTACCGGAACCGAAACCGAAAACCGAAACTAATTGAAAACCAAAATAGAACCTTTAACCGAAACAGTAATTTCGGGACGTACCGGTACTGGAACCGGAACCGAAATTCGTTTCGGGATTAAGCCCTGATTTATATAAATGTATACGTAAGCGACAAGTTTATTTCTGGTTCCTAGAGCCCGTCGCAAATTTCTCTCGAATTAAATTCACTTGGGATTATGCAATCGGTTTCAGCTGCTTTCCTAATTCCATTTTTTTTTTGTAATATCTGATCCAGTAACGGTAGGCAAAGTACTAAAGCTTACACGAAAAAAGAGTCGAAATTCGGAACTGGGCCGATTGTAAAAATTTGTATTGTCGAAGGATCGAACTCAGGACCTTGCAGGTATCAAGCATCTATTGTCAAATGCTGAGCCGAACCATAAACTATGAGGGCATACGTTAAAGCCGGCTCTGCCCGACTTCGATATACCCGTTACCTGTTCAGATCATTAACATTAATGTTAACATATGAACAATGTCTAAGTCAACCTCGCATGCTGACCCAAAATATATGACAAAAGTTATGTTTCTTAATGCAAAATACGGAGTATCCGTAAACGAAGAACTCCATAAAAAACCATTGTAAAACCACACGCAAAACGTTTGATTTCAGACGTTTTACGGTGTGTACGGAGACAAACGAAAAGTCGATCCACACGAACATCGAACTCGAACGACGAACTCTGAGTTTGTGGATGGTATGGGCCGCTGTTCGAGCCTTTTTTGGGCGCCCAAAGTAATTAAATTTATTTAATTTGACGCTCAGAAAAAAAAGGGTCCGATATAAAGGGTGTGCCTAAGAATAATTTGAAGAGCTTTCATGAGGAAGAACAAATTGCTCTGTTTAATACCGTAGAGGGAAAGATAAGTATATATGAGGTTGTCAAAAAAGTCTTGCGGTATATCCGCAAGCTTGTCTTTGCAAGCGCGTAGTTCTAATTGTATTTGTCGCATCGGTTCACGCTAGAGCTTTTTGGAAAGCTCTTTTCACGCGCTAACACGTGTTTCATTTATTGTTGTTTGTTTTTAGTCGAAGGTGAGTTATAGCGTCGCAAACATTGGGCAAAAAAAAGTGAAAATATGGCATATTTTACAGTACTACTACGATAAAGGCAAAAATGCATCTCATGCCGCCAATAAAATTTGTGCAGTTTATGGACCCGATACAGTTTCCATTTCCACCGCACAACGATGGTTTCAACGTTTTCGTTCTGGTGCAGAGGTGATCGAAGATGCGCCACCGTCCGGAAGGCCTGTCGTCGAAAATTGCGATAAAATCGGCATAGAGACCGGCATAGTAGCAGCCGTAGCATCGGCCAAGAGCTGGGCATGAGTCATCAAACCGTTATAAGCCATTTGAAGAAACTTGGATTCAAAAAGAAGCTCGATGTATGGGTGGCACACGACTTGACGCAAAAAAACATTTTTGCCCGTATGGATGCCTGCGAATCGCTTCTGAATCGCAACAAAATCGACCCCTTTTTGAAGCGGATGGTGACTGGCGATGAAAAGTGGGTCACTTACGACAACGTGAAGCGCAAACGGTCGTGGTCGAAAAGCGGTGAAGCTGCCCAGACGGTGACCAAGCCTGGATTGACGGCCAGGAAGGTTCTTCTGTGTGTTTGGTGGGATTGGCAGGGAATCATCCACTATGAGCTGCTTCCCTATGGCCAAACGCTCAATTCGGACCTGTACTGCCAACAACTGGACCGCTTAAATGCAGCACTCATGCAGAAGAGACCATCTTTGATCAACAGAGGCCGAATTGTCTTCCATCAGGACAACGCCAGGCCTCACACATCTTTGGTGACGCGCCAAAAGCTCCGGAAGCTCGGATGGGAGGTTCTTTTGCATCCACCGTATAGTCCGGATCTCGCACCAAGTGATTACCACCTATTTCTGTCCATGGCGAACGAGCTTGGTAGTCGGAAGTTGGCCACAAGAGAGTCCTGTGAAAATTGGCTCTCCGAGTTTTTTGCCAATAGGGAAGCGTGCTTTTATAAGAGGGGCATTATGAAGTTGGCATCTCGTTGGAAACTCGTCATTGACCAAAACGGCGCATATTTGACTTAAATCGCATTATTATAACCAATTTTATGAACAATTGAAAATTCAATAAAAAATACCGCAAGACTTTTTTGACAACCTTATATTTGGAATCTCACCAATAAATATAATTTTGATGCAGTTGACATGGAGAGCCTCCAGCAGCAGTCCACTAAGATCTGCAACAACCATGTCCGGGATAAAAGCAACAACAGTAAAAGGGTTTCGATTGCACGACACTAGCTTCGTATGGGAGCGTGACAACTATGCTGACTTCAGTTCTTACCCTCTGAACCAAGCCTGGGGCGTGGTTTTAAATTGCGTATCGACGTGGAGGCCTATATCAACCGGAATTGTCATGTCCATATGTTGGCTTTTCAAATGACTAACTCCGAGACTCCGGTATGCTGGGGGCGCTAGTCGGGAGCCACCATCCAGGCTCATTGATTCGTATGCTTTTTTCAGTGCGTGCAGGGTACCATGACTGATTTTAACGTATTTATCGAACATGCCATTCTGTGTGAAGTACTTTAGATCTTACAATATGTCTTCGCATTATCAGAATACTCATAGCGCTCGTAAATCTTCCCATATTTTCCCCTTGCTGCTTCTGGCATCCTCATCTTTCTTCCTTCTCTTCCCACACGATCTGTGCGGGAGAGGTGCACCCTTAACTATCCATATTTGATAATGTGCATCTTTTTTATTGACGATTTTGAACTCTCGTCCATTTTCATAAACAAATCGTATCTAAAAACCGTGGTAGGTTAATTTAAAAACCTCAAATTTGGCTCTTTTTTTGCGTTTTTGTAATTTTTTGGATTTTTCAGCCCACTAATTTGTTTTTAGGTTCCACAGCGCAATAATTGACTTTATTGTGCGCCCAAACAGTTTGAAGTACTCCGCACTGTGCTCAAGGAAAAAACTTAGAAAAATAAATACTTTATAATATTGAAGATGTGTTCATTTGCCTGTTACACACATTTGCTCGACTTTATTATAGCCTACTTACACTTCGAGTAATTATTTATTAGACCACAAAAATCGGTGGAGTAAATATAGTGATATTATTAAAACCTTGGAGGGGTTGGAACTGATAAGCTGCCGTTTTCTTTTTATTGCAATTTCAAGTTTTCAGCTACTGTATGTATATTATTGAATTAAATTCTGTGATTCTCCTTATGAACTATCTTCAATCAGAATGCTTCATGTTTCATTCAAGACTATGGAATTTCTGTAAGAAGACCGACTTATGTGCAATTGGTGATGGACAGACTTTACCTATTAATTTTAGAGTCCTTTTTAAAATTTTTTATTATTGCTGCAACTTTTATGTTTTACTGAACGACTTATCAAATATCACATTGCAGCTGCCTTAGACAGGCTGCGTACTTTGCTCTTAATATTAAACGCGCATAGCTCTGCACAGCGGTAGTGTGTTCGACCCCTGGAGCTGAAAAATAAAAATGTTTTTTTGTTTTGTTATCGTTGGTGTGTAGGCATAAGCATTTGTTTTTAATATCTCTTTTGGTCTTTGGCTTTAGGTCAGCGTTTTTACTTACTTTATGACACAGAAATACGTTGCCTCAAGTCTATCCACTTAGCCATCAAGTCAAGTATTTTTAATCGATACTTCAAGTAACACTTTACACTTAAAACGTTTATGAGGCATTTTAAACCCAAATTCCTAGGGCATTGCAAATATGCTAATATTTTTTCAAGTGTTTTGTTGTGTCGTAAACTTTTTGAGTTTATCATTTAAAATTAAGCAATCCGTATGATTCCCTTCTTCCTTAAACTCGACCCTGCAGCCTAGTGTACCTAGTTCAAATTGGCCAAAAATATTCCATTCAAAGTCATCTGCGAGTATTTCGCTTCCGGTGCTGCACATAAAATATAATATCGTTACGCAATATTAAGCCAATTGCATTTGTGATGCATTTTGCGAAAACAAATTTCATTGTTGATTTATTGTTTACATGTTTGTTGGTTTTCGCCATTTATAGTGTTTGTTTTCATTCCGTTTATTTCGGAGCATTTTGGCCAATGAAAATGTTTGCACTATGCAATTATTTGCTGCCTCATTTGCACAGTGGGGCTTATCAGTCGTGAGTGAGGGGGAAGGGGGTGTGGGAGGGACAACAATGAAATCATTTCAGTTTGCCATTAAGTCATCAATTAAAATAAATAGAAATTAAAATGAATAAATACGAAAAGTTGGTAATTGTCAAATGTGTCACGAACAATATGGTTAGCGAATTGATAAGCACGTGTTGCGGTTCAAACTGTGGGGTCAATGAGGAACCGCTTGACATTATTCTATTGTCTAATGAGTGGCAGCTGCAAAGATAAGAAATCAACAAAGAATTACACAAGTGTAAATGTAATATGTAAAACAGTTTGTATTCCTTTATTGGTCATGGTCAAGAAGCTCGAGAAGATTTGTCGAAATGGAGTCATAGATCACTGGGAGCGCTGGAAAACAAACGCACCATCTCGGGATGACAGTTCTAAGGGGTGAAGGGTGAACACAATTAAACTACTAATAAACTCGTTAACCAATTGTTACTTACATCTCTCATCGGCAAATTGGCTGCAGCACTCGCCAGTCCCTTGCCCAATAGTTCCCAACGTTTTGACTGTTTGGCCCAGGATTGACGCTGCTTTGCAACAAAGTCAAGCACACGCTGGCTTGCACGTGGGAACCACATTATCTGGCACTTCCAATTTGGTCTTGAGTTTGGATTATTATTATTAGTATTTGAATCTATAGAAATAAAATGTTTTGTAAATCTTTGGAAAATGTTAAAATATTACTAACAAAATCGTAGAGTTGTGTGTAGTACGAATTGTTTAAGTGAAAAAGAGAGACTGCTTGGATTTTGAAAACTTGAACGATCTACTTTTTTTTCAAAAGGGTAGCAAGCCAAATACCTAATAGCATATAATTTTCTCAGTTGATGGTTCAAATGTCTTTTGATCACACTTTGGGTGGTTCCTGGAGATCTCTAATGAGTGAAGGCACTGAGCTACCAGGGGAAATAAGATACCCTAGGACGAGTCTGGATAGGCGTGCAAGATTTTATGAAAATTTGTTTTTTTATCTTGTAGACAGTTTCGAGTTTCCCGTCATCCCGTGCTTAAGGACCAAAACAAATTTTCTAGGCGTTTGAAAATATCGGAATCTTAAGTTAGTCCCTGCCAGTCTAGTGGTCGCTGAATACATACTTCTTTTGCACGACCACATAGTGAGTTTCTGGTCTAGCGATATTATATGAAGACTGCATTTGAGAGCAGCATCAGCACTCCACTCTTTCCCCACTTTCCTTTCAATCTCCCACCGCTGTTCATTCTTTCCCCTCTCCTTCCTTTGAACACATGCAACAGCTGACATCTGTCTCAGAGAGCCAAGAGACGAAGCGCTCTCTGAGACCTAGTTAGTGTGAGTGTGATCCCTCTCATGCTCACTCTCTCTCGCGCTCTTAGAAAAACAGTTTAGTCCAAAATAATCTGAGCGCCACAGTTCCAATACTATTCTTTGGCTACATATGTATGTAAATTTTTTGGCTGCTAGTTTTGTGAAATTCCAACTTCTTTATTTTAAAATGAGTCAATATATTGTTAAAGCTTTCGATGTGTTTAGTACATACACTCAGAGAAAAATCGTGCTTGATATAAAGCCATTTTGATGACAAAAGTACGGTAAGACAGAATATTCTTGCATCCAAGCCGAAAATACTGAAATCAAGCATACAGTTTTGAGATTAAAATTCTTGGTTTTAAATTAAGTCGGCTTCATATCAAGCACAGATCTTCTTGGCAGTAAGCATAGCACGTCTCGATTGCGAGCATAGATCTTCTTGGTTGTAAGCATATAAATTCTCGAATTTAAGAATAAATCTTCTTGAAAGTAAGCATGAAAAGTCTCGATTTCAAGCATGGATCTTGTTGAATTTAAGTGGAATATATATAATTATATTTATTATAACTGAAAATACAAATGATTAAACATATTTAATAATAAGAATAGATATAAATGCTACCACCCGTCGTTGACGTCGACAGCCAAGTTGACAGAACAGCCCGGTTGGAGTTCCTTGAAAGTGCCAATCAAACCGATGGCATGGATAACGTCACGTCGTTGATTCCAAACTGGAAAACATAAAAAACAATGCATATTGAATTTAAAAATATTAATAGTAATAATAAAAAATACAATTAAATGTATTTTCCGCTTTTTTTTGCTTCCGGCAAAACACACATGCTTATTTTGCCTTTGCATGTGTGCGTTCAGACACGCGAGAGCGCTCACAGTTAGCACATGTTTGTTAGTGCAAAAGAGAGCAGTGTACGCTCGTATAGTGTCTGTGTATCGACGCCGCTGCTACAGAGGATGGAGGTCGCTACTTGTATGCACAGAACATTGAACGGTGCCGGACACTGATTTAAACATTAACACTTTTACTCACCATTTTAATATTTCAATGTTTCTTTGAAATTAAGCTCTTTTAGAAGCTAATTTCACACACCCGTTCACTTTCACACATACACAGAAAAAAAAAAGATCAAAGATCAGCCCTATCTTTAATATTTTCGAAAAAATATCAAATTTTCATATCGATGTGATACTATTTCCACCAAAACATATGGATGCTTTAATATCATCTTGATATTTATTTGAGATGAAGGCCGATTTGATACTTAAAATACCAGTATGATACTAAATATCGTGATCTTTTTTTCTGTGTATGTATGTACTTATGTTTGCTTTGGCTTCCCATTAAAAATTGTTCACCGCCGCGGCGCCATTAGCCGAACCAATTTCGCAGCCGTCGTCGCTGCTTGCTGCATCGTAGTAGCCGTCGGCGACTCTGAGAGCGAGAGAGAAAATTTATATAATTTTTTGCTCGCGCTCTCCGCCTATGGCTCCCCGCACTTCCCTTGCCCACAAATTCGAAGTCGAGATCGACTGTCTTCTCGTATTCGAGCAGTTCTTGTCTTAAAAAATCAAGAAGAAAAAAGTTTAAGTTGAAGCCGAATTCCTTCTTGCCAATTCGTGCAAGATTTCTCTGGGTGTACATATGTGCCATAAGATTTAATTTGATTGGATATTTTGGCGAGATGTACAACTTTTAAAACCTATTTTTCCTTTTCTCCAATAGTTTATTATTATTTGTTGTTGGGGAAGTGGTGCACCGCGACCAATTTTGGTCTATTGTGCCCCCCTACTGAATTTACAACTCCCCTAGCAGCCCTAACTCCTGTATGCCCTAGCGAGGCGCAGACTCAACAGATTTGGGAAACACATTCTACACCCAAGCAATATCAGTAACTTAGAACTCCAATAGTTTACAAGACGACCTTTTAGTATGGATGTCCTCGTCAGAGCTCACTTGCATATTTAAATGTGCTCAAAAAGCTTCAAAAATCTCGGCAAATGTTTAATTTTTTAGCTAATAGCATTTCCCGTAATTCTTATCATTTTGGGCTCTTTTATAAGAATTTATTTGCAAGACCTGAAAAAGACGTCATCATATCATCGTCTTAGTACAACCTTCCGGAATCCCCTCATCGGCCTGGGCTTTTCGAAAATGGTCCATTAATGCCGGACTATGATTGAAAAGCATCACAATTTTTTTCACCTTGCCTAAAATGTTGGAAAATGACGAAATCTCCTTCCTTGTGACTCTATGCGCAAATCAAGAATCATGTCTTCTATTTTCAAGCTTGCTTGTTTATGGGGTGCGACGCCAAATTATGTTACCGCTTGTTTTAATTACTTTCCTGGACAAATTACACTTGGCTGTGCTTTTTTTTATCTCCCTGTAATTAGCTTTTATCAAATTTGAATTCATTTTTTCCTATTAGCGTCTCTTAAATGCGATTATAGAGTGACCAACGCACAAACATCATAAAATATCCCAAAAATATATAGCATAGTCGATACTTGGACCAAAAAGTATCACAATATAAATGTATCAGTTTTTATAAAATTATCGATATATAGATCTTTTGATATATTTTCGACAACCTGTATCGGTAACCTTAGTTGTGGTAACTGATATGGTTGTCAAAGTTCTAATGAGCAAAACTCGCATTTTGTAAACTTGCAAAGCCCAAATGTGGAAACATAAAAAAATGTTAAGGCAAGTTTAATAAAAATCTGAAGAAACCTCGCTTCGATTCAAAAACCATTTTATGTTTTTTACGAAGGATTTCCAACCTATTTGAATCACTGATTCAATTGTAGAGTCCCAAGCGGCTTGCTACCTTATTTGTAAGTTAATTACCACGGGGCACCCTTTCCCTCTTTTGCTGCTCTTACAGACTTAATGGCTTAATTTTAATTTGCAGCAGCAAATAATCAATTTGAAGCTGTTTGTGCAAAGTCTGACTCTTGATGACATGACACATGCTGCTGCTGCTGCTGCTGTGCCTGTGTATGGATGTCCCTGTCAACAGAGTGGACTGTTTGCTGACGAACAAAAAAAAAAAAAAACATGAAAATGGGGAAAGAAGTAAAATCGCATGTTGCTCAAGTAAAATGTTTGCTTTTGCCTGCATTCTAAGTGCAGCCGCAGGGAGTGGGGGCGGGCGCCACTGATAGCATATAGGCTGGGCTCATCGATAACAGGCGAGGCCATTGGACTGGACGCTGATAACATTTGGCAAATGCAAACGCAAACGCGTATTAAAAATGCCCAAAGAGCATGAAAAACCAATGGCCATGCCATTGCCGGGTGCATTGGCCGTTGCTGGCGCTGTCCGTTGACTGGACCACTGTCCACTTGCCATTCATTTGGACCCGCAAACATTTGCATTGGCCATTCTCGGTCAATATAGACAGATTTCCATGCAAATTTAATACGCAAACATTTCGGGGCGGCCCTAGCCAAATTGAAAATCTCATCTGTGCAAAGTGGCGTCCACCTGCTGCTGCTTCTGCCGCTGCTGCCGCTGCTGTCGCTTGCGCATTTTGAGCCAACGGTTAGGCAATCAATTATTGGCCCCCAACTCTCCAACTACCCAACTGCCAGTTCCAGCTCTAATCTTGCCTCTCTATTGGCGGATGTGCAAAAGCGCGCTGCCAATTTAAAACGCAAACAACAAACGAGTCACCTCGACTTTAGCATTTGCCTGCTCAACTGCATCCGCTTCCGTTTGCCTTGAAGCGTAGACCATTTGGAGGGAAAGAGAGCGGTGTTGGGTAGTTGAAGGTAGAGTACACCATGCCCTTGGGCCAAATGCATTATTAAGCAGACCTTTTGGCAATGATGACGGCTTAAAGCATATTTGCAATGCGGTTTAGATTAGAAATGGTGGGATGATGATATGCCCAAATCTTACAGATTGTTTCAGCCATGAAATACTCACTCAAGTTTTCTAAATTTTATATGTTTGGATTTTCATCAAGATGTAGAAGTTCTCAATTGTCGATGGCTAAGTAAGACGTCGAAAAAAAAACGCGACATTTGCAAAAAAAGTTTAATAAGCATAGATAATTAGTTGGGAGTTGTCGACGGGCATATAGAAGAATTTTTACAATATTATAATAAGTTTCGATCAGAGGTACTCAAACTCACATTATCAAGCTTTGCGCTTGTGTGCTTAGCAGCGAATCACGAAGTGAACGTCAGGAGGTCAAACATGAGCAACAAGCAAACAAACAAATGCCGCGTGAGAGAAGAAAAAGACGAATGCTGGCGTCGTGAGAGAGCAAGCTGCCCAGCGTGCTATTTATAGAACACACGTATTCTCTCTCTCTCTCTCTATGCGTGTATCAGCTGCGACGCCGGCAGAATTATGAGTTCCCATCTCATGGGATAGGCTTTTGGCAGTTTGGGCACCACTGGTTTAGATTGTCATAAACACGGGTAAATATTCGGATAAATAAAGAAAGTACAGCGCATCGAACGGTCTGAAAAATCTGTAAAAATTTGCAATGTTCATATTTGGCTTTAGATTGACATAAAGACGGTTAAGCAGTTGGGTAAACAGATGGTGGTGAAGATAAAATTGTCAAAAAAATCGCGAAATTTGCAGAATTGTATGATGAGTTTAGATTATCGTGAGGATTTAGTAGTTGGTAATTGACGACGGGAAAGTAGGAGGTGTAGGAAAACCTATAAAAAAAATCGCACAAAATCCTAAAAAGTCCTAAAAATCGGTAAAAATTTTGAAAAATTCATATATGAGCTTAGATTGTCATTAAGACGGTAAAAAATATTTGGTATATATGAGGTGTAGATAAAACGGTCCAAAACATCGTGAAATTTAACAAGTCGTATAATTAAAGTATTCAACAGTCTTCGTTAAATGGTAAAATCCGAAAGTTTACGACGCAAATACTAAATTCATTCGAGAAAAATTAGCTGTCCTGAGTTCGTTGCTGAAGTTTCATTTGGGTTTGACAGACAGTCGATACAAAGCCTCATTTCCTCTATTCTTCTATCTTCTATTCTATTCTATTCTATTCTATTCTATTCTATTCTATTCTATTCTATTCTATTCTATTCTATTCTATTCTATTCTATTCTATTCTATTGTATTCTATTTTATTCTATTTATTATATCTAGCCATGAAAAAGCTTTTCAAAAAGCTTTCTAGAGTTTGAGAGAAGTTCGGCTTGTGGCTGTTTGAACTAAGTAAAGCCAAAGCAAAGCACGGAAAATACGGAGCAACACTTACTTTGTGTAGTGCTTCACACAGTTCGAATGGCGCCACATTTTGAAGATATAAATTATTTACACAGAGGGAAAAACATGTTCAGAACATTTGTTGCCTTCATTTTAAATTAAAAACAAGATGGTGTCAAAACTTTTGAGAACGAATGTTTCAAATGTTCCTGGAAGGAGTACCTAATGGTATTCCCAATCGGATAATATTTGCTTTAAACATTTGTTGTTGAGAGATATACAAAAAAAGAGCAAATGAGAGCAAGTTGGCTCTCTCTTGTCAGCTCAACTAAGCATAAGTAGTCCTCTAGATGGGAATCTGCAGAAGTAAACAACGGCTGAATGTGCTGGCGCTGACCGGGTTCAATTCCCAGTCATGACCGAACAAATTTTTTTTGTTTTTATGATAAACTTAAATGAAACGAGTCAGGTGGAGGTAGAAGCAACAGCACGCATATCCAGGGGCCTTGCCTTCCTTTACTTCTAATCAAAAGAGGTATGGCGGTTACGCCTGGTCCAAAATCTATCAAATTTTTTTCCCAGTTTAGTTTAAAACGTTCTTAAAAAGGAAACAATATTAACTCAAATAAAGTTCTTAAAAGCGAAACCATATCAACTCAAGTCGGGAAGTCCATATTACGCCGCTTTCCTCAACTGTCCAAAATGATTACCTTTAATGAGCTCACTCCGTTTGCGATTAGCCAACTGTTTTATGTCAAACAAAAAAAATACCCCTTTTCCATCCTCTCAAAAATACCTTTTGACCCAAAACCCGAAAAAATACATAAAAATCAATTAACGCATTTCATTTGCTGGGTTATTTTTTTCCCGTACTTAACGACTCCTTTTCTTTGTTCGCTGTCCCTGTCCAGTTGCCTACTCAAGCGCTATGCATTTAAATATGTTTCGTGTGAACATCAAAAACGGTTGCGAGGACAGACCCTACTTGACACCACAGGACCAGGACGCGGACGCGGACCGCACAACGTTTGCCGGCACTTCCGGACCTCGTTCTGCCTCTCCACGTACTCTGGAAATTAAATGCAATGACAAATGCACTCCGTCAAATTGAAAAGGGATTTCTCTTATTAATTATGACGCCGCCGCAGTCCGGACGGCCGGGCAGAGCAGCAGGGAAAGGGTTGATGACAACATGTCGTATGAGCTTGAGGGAATGGAAGCAGCCAACTGTCGATGTTTGCTACCCAGAAGAGGCATCTGCGAGTGTGTGTGTGTGTGTGTGTGATGCATATTTAAATAATAACTCTGCGGTTGGCCGCAACATGGCCGCCTTTTGTTTTTAATGCATTTTTTTATTATTTTTATTTTCTTCTTTTAAATGTCATCAGCTGTAAGCGCCTGCGCAAATTGCTTGCCCACAGTTAACCCTTTTTGGCTCAGCCTCCTGTTTTTTCAATTATTTAAAATGAATTGCTAAGCGGTTGAAGGAGCAGCAGGAGGAGGAGGAGGAGTGGAAGCCTAGTTCTGCTGCACAAATATAATAAATGTTTTTAATTCGCCTTGACATAGCCCGAAGGGAGCTGCGGTTTTTTTTTTATCAAAATCGAAAACTCATTCGTTGAAAGTTTATCGGCTGCTCTGGTTGTTGTTGCTGTTGTTGAAAATGCATCTTAATGCCACTTGAGCGCATGTACAGCCTTTTTATTCGCCACTCCGTCAACATGTCATGTCAAATGTAATTAAGCGATTATACATTCGGCTCTTTTTTTTTCGTCGTCTTTGGGCCGGACTGCTTGGTCTGCTTTTTGGAACTTGTCTGGTGAAAGATGAAAGTATTTTTTCTTTAAGCCACTTTGACAGCATAATTAAACTCACCGTTGCCCTGGCTGTGGCTGTGGCTGTTGTCGTGGAGTTTTGTATTTGAAATGAGAGGAAAATGTTTCTTAACAAATATCTTCACAAATTTATGCAGATGAGTAAAAGTTTTCAATAATGAATAGCCGAAACTAAGCAGATGCTGAAAAGTACACTGAGTGAAGAGGGTCGTCGTCGTCGTCGTGTAGATGTTGTTTTGTGTCCATGATCTATCATTCTCATTAGTTTTGCTTTTGTGTTCAGGGGTGTGAAATGTGTGGAGTTAACATTTCAATTTTTTGATTTTCATCTGTCGATTTGAAAATGCAACTGACATTTCCGCTGGGTATTGTTTGATAAGAGGAAATGTAAATATGGTGCATGTACCTACAAAGGCGGCGAATTATAAAGTATTTACGCGCAGACATAAATAAAAACATATTAATTTGGATTCAAGAACTTATATTGATATACATAAGATAAATTAACGGCATATAATAAATCGATTTTTTCGGTTTTTGGTTGACTTTTCTGTGGAAATGCTTATATATGCGATTTCCATGTATTGTATGTGTAAAAAGACAAACTTGCCAATTATTTTCTGCTCGTTAATTGTTTATAATTCGCGGCCCATTGAGAAAGTTTTTCTAAATTTTTTTGATGTTGTGATCTATTCTAAACATTTACCCGTTTCTTAATATTTTTAATACGTTAGGGACAATTTAAAAAACTGAGACGGTACATCTATATTATGAAAAAGTCAACAAAATTCAATTCCAAATTTTCGTTTCTTCTTCAAAAGATATATATAAATCATAATAACACGAAAGCTGGAGGTAGCGCAATAAGCACATGGGCCATTCTAAACCGAACAGTCAATCGAAAAAAATTATAAATAATTTTTAGTAAAATAACTTAATATTATTAAATAATTTAAAAATCTAAAATTATAATTTGATTAGATACAGTAAAATGCTTTCCACCAATATCAGCTTGAGACTTGTCCGAATACCAAACCAGAGATATCACGTTTTTAAAAAACCCTTTTTTTCCATTTTTTCGTTTTTGACGATTTTTGAAATTGTTTATTAAGTTAACAACAAATTTTTGTGCAAAACCGGAAATCACGCTTTGGTGGACATGTCGAGATCTAGTTTCGATTTTTTTTTTATTAAAATGAAAAATGAAACATTTTTTAAACTGTTCGGTTTATGAAAGAATGATCCAAATGGAGCAAACATTATTTTTAAATTTTTTGTTTTGCATTTGTTGCATTTTTTATAGTTCGGATATGTAAGTATATCGCCCCAAAAACGATTTTTTGAAATACGAAATTTTTTAGAAGATACTTATAGCCTTTTTTGTCGCACAATGTCTTCGCTAATGCAGATAATTAGTAGTTAGTCAGTTTGTAACATAGTAAAAACGAGAGCGTAAGTTAAAGTCGGCTCTAACCGACTTCGATATACCCGTTACTCATGAAACAACATGTTTAACAGTGTTCCTGCGTTTCTTTGAGTGACCATCCAAAAAGTATGCAACATTTTTTTTAGGGTGGAAGGGGGGTACCGGGGGACTTGATTCACTTTTTTGCTCATAACTTGAAAACCGCTCATCCGATCTTTATCATTTCTTCGACAAATCGATACATTTTGCTAATTGCAAACTATCTCTAGAAAGTACGAATCTTGTTTCTTCAAAACTGTAGGAGATATAACGTTTTTTCCAAATTGCGTGGGCGGGAGGGGGCGTGGCAAAAATTGAAAATAAACTTTATCTGCCTGCAGCTATAAGAAACATTTGTCCCATACATGTCAAACTTCTATCTCTTACCATCTTTGAGATCTGACGGACGGACAGACGGACATGGCTATATCGACTCGGCTGTTGATGCTGATTAAGATACTTTATACTTTATACTTTATAGGGTCGGAAGTGATTCCTTCTCCCTGTTACATACTTTTGCACAAACTTAATATACACTCAGAGAAAAAATAGAGAATTTCACTCTTGAATCAAGAGCATTCGTTCTCAAAAGTAGGGTAAGAGTGAAAATTCTTGATCCAAGAGCGATATTCTTAATCCAAGAATGAATTTTTAATCGCGACATTTTTGACTCAATAGTTTCAGTACTTGATCCAAGTACAAATAATTCTCAAAATAAAAGACTAAAAATAATAATTGAAGGGGGTGGGCTGGGGTGTTTGGGAGTGAGAGACATGACCGAGACCCCGGGACAACCCGTCCGACCGACGTGGTGTTGTTTGTTCGGCGCTGCTCGCTCACTCACCATCCAGCCACCCCACCCACTTTTTTTCTAAGATGTGATTGATTTTGAGTTAGTCACATAACAGATACAATTTTTTTATTTTACTAACTTTACTGGGACTTGAACTCGGTACCTCGAAGACTGCAACATACACAGTTGGACGAGCATCTTTACCGACTCGACTATTCTCGATAAGCAACAAGTAGCGGCGAAAGCATATTTATGAACCAGCGCGGTTGGTATTTGGCTAGCCGCAACAGCTCGACCGTGGATCAAGCAGCAATTATTTTTTTTTATTTTTATTTCAATTTATTTTTTAATGTGGTGTTTAAATAATTTTTATTATATATATTATACAGACGTTTAATCACTTACTTTTGCCCAATCTTAATGTTCAACTTTAACGTAATTATCGGCGCGACACGGTCAAATGACAATGACAAACTGCGCATGCGCTGTCCCTCTTTGAAAGAGCGCGGCCAACGTTATTCTCTCAAAGTTTGCGTTTCCTCACTCCCCTTGCCTATAAAAACCACATTGAGAATGAATTTGTCTCGATTCCAAGAGCGAAATTCTTGAAAATTCAAGTTCAACTAGATTTTTTTTTCAAGAGCGTTCGTACTCAAATTATTCGTTCTAGATTTTTATGAGTGTACCCTATGTACCTTCGGTACAGAGTATAAAAAGGTCCAAAAACAGCCTTGACATGGAGAATACCCCTTTAAGCTTTTCACATGAGCGATAATCACTTTATGAACGCTAATCCGGCTTTTGCTAAACTGTCTCAGTTTTTCAGCTGATAATTAAGCTTATATAACCCTTTACAGAAGCCATTTCGTGTTACACCATAATTTTAATTTCTATTATCTCAAATTATGTAAAAATTATCTTTATTATCGGTATAAAAATACGAATTAAGCAGACGCTTCAACACTTCTTTTCTCTGAATAATTATCACAATTCCGTCAAAATTCGCACAGTGCATAATTGCTATATTAGCAAAGACCCCCTTCCCCGTGCCTTTTCCCTGGCCTTTTCCTCAACCCAAACCAGAGTTGGACTGCATTTTACTTGGTCGTGTTTGCGGTTCTGTAGTAGCCCAACTTGCTGTAAGCCACTGTTTGTGGTGTTCAGTTGATGTCGTGATCAGCCAGCCATCCAGTCATCCACTTCAGGCAGTCCAAGCCAACGAACGACACAATGTTTGGGTGTCAAATTGATAATCGCGTGAGTTGTTATCACAACACACAGATACACACACACACAGACGGAGAGAGAGAAGTGCATGTTGTGCAAAATGCATTAGCTACCCGTCGCCACATTTTAATGCAATTTACCAGCCAGGGGTTGCTGACCAGGTTGCCTGGTTTGTAACCCAAATATTACAATATCAAGAAAATTTACCGTTTGTTCGCATAATTTGCTATCTGCGACGGTAAATCGGCTGGACAACCATTGAAGCGCACCCCGGGCCAACGAGCTGAAGGTGCAAACAAGCAACGGTCAGTGGCAAAGTAAGTGGGAACCCCAAAAAAAAGGGTTGTTTGGGCCGCTGTCTTAAGCGCATTTGTTTACCCACATGTCCGGATGGAAAGGTGCAGATAAAACGCAATTACATGCGATTATCACGAAATATGTAGCGAAAATTATGAAATGTATAATTTACAGTTAGACCGAGGTCGCTCCTCTGGGATGCCAAGTTTGACGACTCTGTTGTTGTTTGTCTTCACTGTGCTGACTGGCTGGCTGGCTGACAGACTGGCTTGGCCTGGCTTAGGGTGTGTGCCAAACCATAAAAATGTTGTTAAACACACGACACGACACGACGAGAAAGAGAGAAAAGTGGCCGTGCGTGTGTCGCGCTGCATAAAAAGTAAACAAAATTGATTTGAAAATTGCACCAGCCACATAATGACAACACACACACACACACACACACAGAACGAAAACTATGAAACATGCGCGAAAATCACCAACCTGCCCAACCCCCTCCTGCCCCGTCACCAGCTTTCGTTCTTCTTTGTTTGCTGCATGTCGGTCTGTTTTTATGACTCTCTCTCGACTTGTTTATTTGGGCTTAAATGTTTTGGGTGTTGTAAAAATGTAAAGTAAAGTGCAAATAACGGTGCCCTCGGCCGGGCAATCCATCATGTGCTAATAAGTGGGTATATGTGTGGTACCCACCTAGACATAAATATCCTATAGGTAGGTGTTGCACTCCGTCTCGCACATGTTTAGTTAGTGGCCTGCATCGAATGACAAGTTTTGTGTGTGGATTAGCCCAGTGGGTCTATTTATAAGTTACTTAACCTATCTGGCTAATAAATCTTTTAGAGGAAATCTGACATAATTTAGACATTTGTCTGTTGCTAATTATACTCTGTACCGAAGGTACATAGAGTATATTAAGTTTGTGCAAAAGTATGTAACAGGGAGAAGGAATCATTTCCGACTATATAAAGTATATATATTCTTGATCAGCATCAACAGCCGAGTCGATATAGCCATGTCCGTCTGTCCGTCTGTCTGTCTGTCCGTCTGTCCGTCTGTCCGTCCGTCCGTATGAACAAACAGATCTCGGAGATGGTAAGAGATAGAGATTTGACATGTATGGGACAAATGTTTCTTATAGCTGCAGGCAGATCGAGTTTATTTTCAATTTTTGCCACGCCCCCTCCCGCCCCCGCAATTCGGAAAAAACGTTATATCTCCTACAGTTTTTAAGATAGACGATTCGTACCTTCTAGAGATAGTTAATAATTAGCAAAATGTATCGATTTGCCAAAGAAATGATAAAGATCGGATGAGCGGTTCTCAAGTTATGAGCAAAAAAGTACATCTCCCTCGCCCCACCCCCTCCCACCCATTTACAACTAACACCACACAATCTTAGAGAGAGAGCGAGAGAGAAAAAGAGAGAGAGACTTTGAGATGAGCGCAGCACCAGCATTGCATTCAGCTTCTACTCCGGGTACAGAGTATGTTATAGTCGGGCTTGACCGACTTTCTCACTTGTTTTATTTTTGAAAGTATCTTAAAATAGTCTGAAATGTAACTTAAACAGTGGTCGGCAATGTGAGCAGAGAAGTTGCCAGTGGCAACAGAGAAAATATCAAATATAGGGCTGTTCCCGCTTTCGAATACGATCAAAGCATGCGGAATCGTTCCCGCTTCCAAAAACCGACTGTGCTATTCGATACGCCATTTACCTTTATTCGACTCTCTAGATCACAAAACGTTTCGGTCGAGTTCTTAAATCGTTTCTAAAAAATCACAACTGTTACTTCAGCAGCACAAGTCGGTCGGTCGGATATTGCATATGTCGGATCAATTTAAGTCAAATTAAGCCCACCAACTGTAGAAGAAGCTTTAAAATAATTTGCTTTTCCTATAGCTGGACTTTCATTCATCCGATCTTTATTATTTCTTCGGCAATTCAATCCTTTTATATGGATAACTAAATAAGCATAGAAGGTACAATCTTCTAACAGGTATGGAAATCTATGCGAGATATGACGTCTTTTCAAAATTTCGGAGGCGGCAGGAAATGTTTCAAAAATTTGAAATATACTTGAAGTGACAAGTAGAAGAAGTATATGTCCCATACATATCTTACCATCTCTAAGCACAGAAAGACGGGTATGGCCATATCGACTCGGCTGTTGATGCTGATCAAGAATATATGTGACTGTTCAACGCCAAAATACCACCCTTCATCAAAATACCACCAATTGACGCTCGCTCTGCGCTGATATGCTTGCATTTGAATTTAGTTAATGGCTTTTTCCAAATATTAAGGGATTTTTGGAGGATATATGGAATGGGCAATTCAAAATATTGCTTTTAAAATATGCCAATCGATGATTTTTCAGACTTCTGCTGCTGACACTCCGGCGGGTCGGTGTCGGAATAATTACAAACAATTTTTTTGCTACCACCCCATTGGAATTGAGTCAGCTGTTTGTGCCTTCAAATCATCAGCAAGATAAAGCTCATTTTGAGCTCTAAAAACTCTTAGAACAAATCCCGAATCGTGCTTAGCAATTTTAAAAAACGTTCTTCAAATCAAGAATTTAGGGAATTTGAAAAATTCTGTTCTTAATTCAAGAATTGTTTGACTTATTAATGTTTTAAATTTGAGAATTCTTCATTTAAGTACGAAAATTCTAGATTTTTCTCTCAGTGTATAGAAGCGCTGGAGCGCTTAGGAAAATATATTCTGTTTTGTTATAGAATTTCGTAAGAATGATTCGCTCATGGGAATTGCGTTTATCGTTGAATGTTTAATAATAGATATGCCATTCTTGAATGAAGAAAATGACGTATTAAACTAAAATTGTTTTGTTCTGAAATTAAAAATAAGTTCTTACTCTTTCTAATACAAATCGTTCTTAGCTTGCACAAACAAGAACAAATAACAAGAGAGCGTACTTTTTCTGAGAAACTGTTGATTCTTCAAAAATTTCAGTGCGGGGGCATGTAAAAGATATTGTGGCAGAACGTTTTGCATAATAACGAAGAAGAATAAAACTATACAAAAGATGTAACAGTGTGAAAATCTTGGAGTTTTTCTGTATGGAAAATGTTGACGAGAAGTGCTGCCAAATAAAAGAAAATGGGAAGAGTGATTAACGTGCGCCCGTACCAGATACCTTAAGGTGTCCTGTATGCAATGGTGGAAGATATACAGCGATGTAAGCCCATGTGTGCTAAAAATAAAAATTTTTACTCAATACCTTTTTATACTCTGTACCAAAGGTACTAAGAGTATATTAAGTTTGTGCAAAAGTGTGTAACAGGGAGAAGGAATCGTTTCTGACTATAAAGAATATTCTTGATCAGCATCAACAGCCGAGTCGATATAGCCATGTCCTTCTGTCTGTCCGTGTGTCCGTCTGTCCGTCCGTCCGTATGAACAAACAGATCTCAGAGATGGTAAGAGATAGAGGTTTGACATGTATGGAGCAAATGCTTCTTATACTTGCAGGCACATCAAGTTTATTTTCAATTTTTGCCACGCCCCCTCCCGCCCCCGAAATATGGAAAAGACGTTAAATCTTCTACAGTTTTGAAGATAGACGATTTGTACCTTCTAAAGATAGTTAGTAATTAGCAAAATGTATCGATTTGCCGAAGAAATGATAAAGATCGGATGAGCGGTTCTCAAGTTATGAGCCAACAAGTAAATCACCCTCCCTCCACCCCGTCCCACCCATTTACAACTAACAACGCACAATCTTAAAGAGAGCGCGGGAGAGAGAGAGGGTGAGAGAGTGAAAAAGAGAGAGAGAGAGACTTAGAGAAGAGCGCAGCACCTGCATTGCATTTAGCTTCTTCTCCAGGTACAGAGCATGTTATAGTCGGGCTTGACCGACATTCTCACTTGTTTTTAACTTTATTCGGAAATCTTAGTGCTTATTCTTAGTTTTTTACCTTCTTAAATATTTTAATACTTTTATTTTTTTAATTTGTTAATATTTTTCTATCAATTTTCATGGTCTTAAAGGCAAACATTTCTGAAATTCTTTGGCAGTGACGTCGACACACTGACAGTATAAGCTTGTCGCTTCGGGGCAAAATGAACTCCGTGTTAGTGGCTTCACAAGCATACGTAATGCTGAAATGTGAATGTGTTGTGCCTAAATAAAATAGGTTTAAAAGTATTTTATCCAAGCATTAATCGTTCGTAAACAAAACGCATAAAAGGCTTCATTTAATCTAAGACAGGCCTTTATTAAGCTAGAAATTCTTAGTTTTTAAAAAGAATCCCGAACCTTTTTCACATAAAATCCAGGATATAGGGGCTTTATAAAGTGATTTAGAAAAAAAATTTCGTACTTAAATCAAGAATTTCTTGCTCATTAAACTGTTGACTCTTCAAAAACATTTTGGTACTAGTTTGAAACTTCTTAAACTTTACAGCTCGTTGTTTCTTCAACACATTGACAACTTTTCTCTTTTGTCGCTAAAATTCTAAAAGATCTAAAAGTTTTTAGAATTGCTAAAAAATCAAATGAGGAAACTTCTTGACCCACCCTCTCAGCTAGTGACCTGTATCGTATGACAGGTTTGTGAAGCTTTTTACCCGGCATAACGTTGAGGGCAGTATCAACTTGTCTTAAACTTCTTCGCCCCACAGATGACCGCTGTCACTTTTCCATTCCAATGACCCGTCGTGCGGCTCATGAATCCGTTAATCTCTGCTCGCCTGACCGCAATTAAATGCAATTCGCAACAATGTTGCTGTTTGCCGCGTTGTGCTATTTAAAGAGGGAGTTTACTCATTTTATTGATATTTGATAACATTGTCAGGCCCACAGACTGTTGCCCGCTAATCGGCTTAAGGTTCTGCCGAACAGCTAAATGGATTTGGTTTGAGTGTTTTAATTAGCAAGAAAATGCAGCAAATGGCAAAATGTTAACCGCTTTGTAGACAGTTTAATGGTCTTCAACACATTTGGAGTCTGTTTTTTTTTAATTTGTTAGCCTTTTTGGCATTGCCTTGGCATATAAATCAAGTTTATGTCTCGCTTTGGCCAAAGAATTTGCAACACATTTATGACCTCTGGCCATATAAATCATTTTGATTATTATTTAAACTAAACCAAATGAAATAAAATATTTAGTCCGATGTTTTGTTATCAGCAGCAGCAGCTGCAAGTGGCACGTCGGCATGGTTTTCATTCAGTTTTTTTTTTTTTTATTATATTTTAGTGCTTTTGAATTTTGCTCAAAACACACAAAATAATGTGAATATCATAAATAAATATACGTGACATTTTTGAGAAAACCGACAAAAACAGCTGCAGCGGATGACTAGAAATGTCTTGGAATTATTGAAATAAAGCAAAATTGGAGGTCTAAAATTTGTTTGGAATGTGTGTGGAAAGTTTTTCGATTTGATGGAAACTATAAGATATTTCTAAATAAAGTATCCAAGGAGGTTAACTTCGATTTCTTCGATTTTCGGCTTGCACCGCTCACAGAATCTTCAGGTGCTGCGGATACAACTGACCAGCCGCTCGTTCGTTAGCTAGGAACTCCCTCTACCGCAGGGTTCCCCAAGCAGAGAGAGGTAAGGCGTGACTGTGTCTCTCTCTAACACACAATGAAGTGTGACTTCGGCAAGCATTCGGGAAGTAAGCTCGAATCCTGTCGACGCTCCGAAGTACAGTCGCGGCAGAGGAAAATCAGTCCCTTTACTTTTTGGACAAACCCTGTATACTAAGTCTCTTTATTAAATCTTAAGTCGTAAGCATCTTTCGATTGTTCATTCAAGTTTCCGACTTAAGAAATTTAAAAATCATGCATTTTAAATTTGCACTGTAATTCCATTAAAAATGATTTCATCCCCTCCATTTTATTTAACATATATATATTTTTTTTTCGTTCCTCCTCCTTAACATTTGTATGTCAAATAATTTGAACCTGACATTCATAATTTCAGCTTCTCATTTGTCGCTTGCTTGTAAAATGGTCTATTAAATATACATTATAATGTCATATATGCGCGGGTTGTGTGAAAAGTTTGGCAAATTTGCAAGCCAAGGCGAATGCCTTGAACACGCCACCAAAAGAAGCTGTAAAGCACCAAAAAAAAAAAAACAAAAAGTGACTAATTTCATAATGATTGATGGCGGCATTTGTTCTGAGCGTGTGTGTGGTGTGTGTTGATTAAGCGTGCCTAGTGGAGACAGGCTCCACTCACACATGTTCAGTTTGACCATTGGTCACTTTGCGCTACATACATTTATCTGCGCGATCCGTGTAGACATGTCAAGGCATTGGCTCATTAATACATTTAATATGTATATAATGAACACACACTTCCATAAATCATAAATGTATGAATCTTAAACACTTGTCAGTCAGTCCGTCAGCTGGCAGCGACATAATTTATAATCAGTTTGCCTTTCAAGCTGATTTTTATTTAAGCAAAGCAGCAAAAAAAAAATAAATAAATAATAAGTACAACAACAATAACAATAATAACTCCTCTGTCGCCGCTGCATATGTGTGAATAAATTTTGTTTGTTTTATATAATTCTTATATATTTTTTCCGCAGTTTTTATAGACATTTAAATGAATAATGTTTTCGTTTGTTGGCGAGTTTTGTTTTATTTTTTTTTTCTTTTTATTCGTTTTTGCTTGCTAAATTTTTGTTGAAGTGTTCATTTTGTTGTCATGTTGTTTCTATGCGCTGTGGTGAGGTGATTTAGTGCGTTCAAATGCCAAATCTTCCGCTTATTTTATGGTCCGTGGAAGGGAGCAGGCGAAGAAGTGCAGATAAAAGCGAATCTAGGCGGGAGCGGATTGGAAGAAATTTTTGGACTTATTATTTTTGAGGTCGAGTTTGAATTCAAGTACAAATAAGATGAAAAGATATGTTTAGTACGAATAGAAAATTCTTATTTGAAGTACTATTTTAGGTTACAATAATCAAATTCTGATTTGCTCTTATATTAAAAGACGGTGACAGAATCCCATGAAGTCCACCTTCACGAGGAGGCAGAGCCCACTGCACCAAATCCTCTAGCAAAGTGGGGAAATGGAGAAAGGGGGTGTTTTTAAGTCCAATCGATGATTTCTAACCGATTTGTAGTCTCTGTAGGGCAAATAAATGAAAATTTTGAAAACCCAGTAGAAAATCCTAATTGGGGTAAGGCAAAGACGTAAAACGTTGATTACAAGCCGATGTAGGTAAGATTTGCATTGAGGGCTCAGCAGTGGACACAAATTGAAATAATATTCTCCAGGTCGAAAAAGTCAAATAAAATTTATATTCTATACTAATGAAAGCTTTACTGTTGGCGGCACAGCGAAGCTCGTGTGGTTATATGCTACAGTGTATATGGTCGACGTGTCTTGAGATATGTAGAATTTAGTTTTGTCTGATACGAACTAGTGCAAAGGAACTGGTTCATTTATTAAAGTCGATATAGATTTGATTAGTAGGACTGTACAGTCAGCTAAGCGGCCATCTTGAGCTTTCGTTTTGCTTCTATCGAAGCATCTAAGAAGCATCCTGATTGAGGCTTCGTCCATCGAAAATTAATCTGGCGAGAACTGTGCCATCCTTTGACTTAAAGTGAAACTTGAAAGATATTCGTAAGTGTATTCAGCTGCACAACCAGAAGTGGTAGCTATTTTAAAGCTTCAGCTGGCCTGTTGGTAAGAATTCAATAAATGTCTTCTTGTCGCCAACTAGTTGACTTCAATGATGATTTATTGAACAGTGTCCATCACCGGCGGTGTGCGAAGACAGACGTCGTGTTCATTAAACAAGCACCTTGCATCTAGTTGGACTTGTCTAAGGTAACTCTTGACCAGAAGAGTCCCATAATGATGTCTGGTAGAGTATTCAAATTGGTTCTTCTTTCAAGAATAGCTCAGTGACATTCTGGTCTGCCTAATATATCGAAACGATTGTTGGTGGCCAAAGCTGTTCCCTCTCTGGGTGTTTCACGCTTGGACAAGACACCTGAACATCTCGCTATACATAGCGACGGCCTGAGTGTGACCAGAGATTTCTTGAAAGGCGTCTAGGTGTAATAGATCCTGAGTTGGTTTAAGCGAAACAAAGTGGAGGATCCAATGATAGAAAACCCAGCTATGGGATACAAATTATAAAAACCGTGAACTTTAAAAGTGAGAGCCTAGTGATCTTTCATTGTGCTTCTTCTCTGGTGTCCTCTTCTCCGAGTTGGACAATTGGTTATTCAGCTGGGTTATTTTGAATAATTTTTTTTGTGTACTTGCATATTTTTTTTGATAGAACCAATTCGCATTTGCTTGTAGAACAAACTTAATGAATAATTAAATACAAGCTATGAACAAGAAATTAAAACATGAAGTTAAAGTTTTAGTTAAAGTATTTTCATAGATTAATAAACCAAAAAGGACTCTGTATCCAATTATAATCAATCTGCTAAGCTTTTAAGTGGTGACACGTCTATAAAACACACAGTCATTTCACCCTTCAACACAATTCAACAATCCGTCAATTCAACACAAACAAATTCAACACAAAACAAAGTCTTCACAAAACAATTTCAACACACGTCAATACAACACTAAGTCATTTCACCAAACACAACAATTCAACACACGTTAATTGAACACAAAACAATTTCAACACGTCAATTCAACTCAAAACAAAATAATTAAATTATTATTAAATTTAAATTTGAAATGACTTATAGACGTGTGTTGACTTTTTTTGTGAAGACAGTTTTGTGTTGAATTGACGTGAGTTGAATTGACGTGTGTTGAATTGACGTGTGTTGAATTGACGTGTTGAAATTGTTTTGTGTTGAATAGACGTGGAATAGACGCGGACGCAATTTATCCGCAATCGCAACCTTTATCCCACGCCAATTTAATATACCAAACCCCGGTATAATCAACACATAAATTTCAAAAAGTCAATTAAACATACGTCATTTCAATAATTGCAAATTAAACACAAGCGAATTCATGCTGGGAAAGAAGGGTGACACAAGCGGCAGGCAAAAATTTTACGATATTTACAACGTCTGCATTCGGATGAAATTTATTCAAGTTGTGAACAAAAGGATGTTATCTCTAATGCTTTCAAATATGCGTACACTTTCGGAGGATATTAAGACTCCACGTCTACTTAACACAAAACAATTTCAACACGTCAGTTCAACAAACGTCAATTCAACACAAAACCAATTAAACACGAACCATATTTACAACGCCTGCATTCGGATGAAAGTTATTCAAGTTGTGAACAAAAGAATGTTATCTCTGGTGCTTTCAAATGTGCATACATTTTCGGAGGATATTAAAGTCAGGTTCGACTGACATTGCCACTTGCAAGATTGAAAAAATAATTTTTTCAAATTGTTTTTTTTCCAGTGTTAAAATTGTACTGTGTTGAAATCGTAATATGTTGAAATTTGCCGATGTTCAATTGCTTTGTGTTGAAATTGATTATGTTGAAATTGTATATGTGTTCTAATTGTGCTGTGTTGACGTGTGTTGAGTTTACGTGTGTTGAGTTGACGTTTGTTGAATTGACATGTGTTGAATTGACGTGTTGAAATTGTTTTGCGTTGAATGAACGTGGAACCCTTTTAAGTAAATTTTCTCAAATTTTATAAATAAACAGTAATAGTTATGATTCTATAAGAATATTTTCGTGGGGCAGCGATATGAGTTAGTTGGAGATTCATGATTAAATTATATGCCAAGAATCAAGGTAGGGAGGGTAAAGACGCTGGCCTCTCACAATCATCGGAGAGGGCTAAAAAGAATTTCTTTAATATTATCTGAAATATCATCTGACTTTAGTTCCATTCACTCTTAGACATTGCTTAGCTATAATAGTATTATCCTGGGTATTAATATTGGGACTCCATAATTTTAAAATTGTGTGTGTGATATCTGATTATCTTGATGACCACAAACGTCCCCAGCTTATTGATTGCTAGCCCAATCAAAGGGTCCCGCCCGGCTACATGCGAACAGATTGTTAGCCTTGTTTACTTAAGGTTCCGCCTCTTAAGGATTGGGATTGTTTTCCTAACCTGCATACCTAAGCGCAATGGCGTGAGTATAAAAATGAAGTACAACCATGGTAAAACAGAGTTTGCATTTCCAGCATATGCCATCATTACAAAATCCCATGCCACAATGCTGCTGTGGCTTTTTCAATGCTTTGCAAGATGACGCACAATGCAAAAGGTTTAAACGGAAGAGGGGATCTTGCGTTTTTCACTCAGATTCTCTGCAGAAGGCACATCAATACAGTGACTTTTGATTAAACATCATCCAAAGAAGAGTGGCAGTGTGTGAGTGGCTAAAAGTTTGGCAATTAAAATATCAAATTGATGAGATCTAGCATCGAATTGATAAGTTAGTATCAGTCAAATATCCCCTAAATGTCATTTTAATTCTTTCGAAAATATCAATATTTGATACTCAATAGTTTCATTTTAATGATTACGTTTTTTCGCCTGTAGGCAACACGCTCCGCTGTTTCCATGCCATTTCAAGCGTCTCGTCCAAAATTAGCCAACACACATTTGGTGTAGCTCCGCCTCAGACCTCAATTAATTATTAATTTTTTTTTGTTTTGCTTTGAATTTTATTTAATTTAAATATCCATTTTTTAAATGTCTTTATAGCAAAAAGTCTTATCTGATTGAACAATTAATTCGTTTGGTTTTTTGTTTTCGTTGGTTTTGAAAATGAGGCAAAGATAGCCACCTAAAATTAATGAAACATTAAAAATATAATTGTGACCATTTTTTATGACCGCTAATATGCCCCAAGGGGATGCAGACGGAAACAAACACACACACATACATTTATAATTTTCCCACATTTTTAGGCGCCTCAGTCGAACGCCACGTAGTTTTTTTTCTCCATTTTTTTTTCTTTTTTGAAACTGGAACCATTAAAAACGCTGTTAATTTATGAAACCGTTGGCTAAATAACCGTTCTCGGTTCTAAGTGGTTTAGCAACTTGTCAATTTGATATCAAATTCAATAAAATCAAATTAAATACTCAACAAAAATGCTAATTACAATGTGAAAGAGAGGCGCGCTATCCGCTATCTGCCATACATAAATTGTAGAAGAGTACAAAAAGAAGAAGAAAAGCCAAGCTGGTAGTAGGCGCAAAAAACAACAACAGCAACAACAGCCAAATTGTAGTTAGGTGTGGCATTTCAAATGGTTCGACGCCTCGCCAAGTGACGCGGCTTGACTCTATACCCGCAGTAGTCCCAGTCCCCAGTCCCAGTCCCAGCCAGACTTCAACTTAAGGAAAGACTTGGATTATGAACGACTGAAATATGCAAATTTATCTACAAGTCTCACATATGAACTTATATATACATTTTATATGTATAAATTTATACAGCCGCGTGTTGCTGTTGTTTTTGTTGTTATTGTATATTTCTCACTCGTATTTTTTCTAAATTGCTTGAAAGCCGCATTTGCATAAAAAGGGTTGAGTAGCTGAAGATTAACTGGCAACCACAACAAGTATAGAGCAACAGCAACAACAGCAGCAAGAATCGGGTGGGGCTTCTTTTCGGGGCATCGTCTGAGTATGACAAAAGATGCCTTTGGGCCAATAACCACAAAGTCCCCCAAACCAATACATATATGATGCTTTTGACTTGTTTTCGGTCATAAAAAATGCAACTGTTTTGAAAATAAAGTCATTTCTTAAAAGCTAATTCAATATTTAAGACCATGGCAATACAAAATTTAATCAACATGATTTGGTCCAAGAACTTTAAAATAAGCCAAATCTATATTAATAGCTTTTTTCTTCTTGATTTAAGTAGAATTTAGTACTTTTCTTACTTGAAATTTGACTCCGATAGTCGAGATCAAATCAATTTGCTTGAGCTTGATTTTAGTCTCTTTTTCTGTAAAGAGACGTCTGTTGCAGTAGATGGATAAATTCCAATGTTGTGGAAACCCGGGCATTCGATAACAACCCAACAGATTGCTGTCCTTTAAGAGGAAGTTGGAAAAAGTCTTCATTGCTGGAACGAAACTTTTTTTTAAATATTTTTCTCTCTTGGATAATGTAACCTAATATATAACATATTCGAAAAGTGTTAATTTTTCGATATCTGTTCGAAATTGTGGAAGTTATTAGCATTTATCTAAAAATGTAGCAATTTCAGTTTTACCGATCAAATGGTTAGATGAATGGTTTGTGTCAATGCTAATGGTCAATTTATATCAAATCTATAAACAGGGTTGCCATTTCTTGCAAAAAAATTACCCATCTTCTAGTGATAAGTTTATTTGATGTTAAAATGAAATTTTTCGATTGTGTTCTGTGTTTTATGAAGCATTTGAAAAAAAATAACGTACTATAGCGATCGGCAAAAGTATTGTAGGTACTATGCTAAGTATTAATTGAAAGAAATATCATTTGTTATTGCACTGATGTGTGTGGTTTATTTGAGGAGGTTGAAAGTTCTGTCTTAAAGTCGTATTGTTCCACAAGAAAAATATCAAGCCTTCTTTATATAATATAAAAGAATCAGTGACCATATTGCAGGATTTGATGAACAACAAGGAACATAGCTGGAGAAATTACGCAGACCTACAAGTTCTTGCAATAGTTTTAGGATTGCAGCAAGGGTATACAAAACACATGTGATTTTTGTGGAAATGGTACAGTCGAGCACGCCGTTCGTTACGTTCGCAATTTCATATAAATCTGGGTTATCTCTACAATAAGAAGATGGTGCATTTACATATCTGAAAAGCCTGTTCCCTAACCTATCCGAGTGACTTTGTGGGGCCGAAAATTCAAAACTTTTGGGTCTTCCTATTCAATTTGATGTTGTCCAAGTATGAGAAAGACGCATCAAATTCATTCCGTTGTGTTGTCACTTCATTTTCTGAAGTCATAACTACAAAGAAGTAGTCGCACATGAGAAAATATGTAAAGTTTGTATATGATATTAAAGCTTTCATGATATTCAATCGCTGGGCATATTATTGTAAAAAAGAGTAAAAATGTCGCTGAAAACTAATTTTTTGTATTTTCAATTCCATTTTTCTCTGAAAACCTCGTCGATAAGAGTGATGGGCATGGTGAGCGATTTCATCATGATATGAAGATTATGGATTGCCGCTATCAAGGATTTTGGGATGAGGCCATGATATGTGACTTTTGTTGGTAGAACAAAACGGACTATAGATGTTTTAAATACCATTTGAACGGAAAATGCTAATAACTTCTACAATAACCAAAAGATATTTATTAGATTACATCATCAATGAGAGAAAAAAATTTAAATAAAATGGTTTCAGTGTTAAGATAACGGTGTGTTCGAATCAAGGCGTGATTTTACATGAGGAATGACATAAATCTGAAAAGAATGAAAAATCGTGTTAACTTGTGTAATCAACGTGATCTTTAGGTTGTTCCTGAAAAGTGATTTGATTTTGTGAGGCCCTTTCTTTTTCATTTTCTGCAGGCTATCTGGTCACACCGAAATAGAAATCAGAATCAAAATAATCCCAAAACAGTCTGAAATTAAGAATTTTGGGATTGTTAAAATCATTCTTAGAATAACAATTTTATACTTGAATCAAATATTTTCGCTTAGACCGTAGAAGAAAGATCTTGGTTACGTTTTTTCCTGTAATCATATAATTATTAGTAGATAGTAATAATTCTACCTCAGAGGTAGCTGATACCTAAGCAGTGACTAGGCCATTTCAGATTAAGACCAACATACAAAGGGTATCTCGACAAAGCACTTAGTTCACAGCAAAAAAAAAACCAAGAATTTTCAGTTTCAAAACTTAAATAATCCAAAGAATTCTCGATTTATGTACAAAATTTGTTGATTTAAAAGCGTCTTTAAAAATCCCCAAATTCTTAAACGAGAAGGCCAAGCTAACTTCGACTCTGCCGAAGTTTTAATATCCTTGCAAATGTTTCAATACATATGAGTTTACGAATGTCAGCATTAAGACAAACAATTTTTCAAAGTAAAACCCTTTTTTAGGAGGCGTTTACATTAAAAACAAAAAATTTTTTTCTCAAAGACCCACTTTTCAACCGATAGTTCCTATGACCGCTATAAGATATAGTCATCCGATCCGTTGGTTCCGACATATTAGCATGTCAGTAGAAGAAGACTCTGGCAAAGTTTCAGTTAATAAACGAGAGTTTTTGTAGAAACAGACGACAGACAGACAGACGGACGGTAAAAGCTTAATCGACTCAGCTCGACGCCCTGATCAAGAATATATATAATTTATGGGGTCGGAAATGAATATTTCTATGCGTTCCAAACTTCAGGGCAAAATTTTAATACCCTTTGCAAGGGTATAAAAAATGTTGGATATGTTAAGCACGATTCGGGATTTTTTTAAAAACTTTTAGAGCTTAAAATAAGCACGATCTAGACTTATTTATGTTAGCTTAGAGCGATCTGCACTTAACGTTAGAGCTTGTTTTAACATCGAGAACGAAATGATCTTAAATTAAAACTTTTTTCTTGAATCAAGAATTTTTTTTCTATTTTTCGATTTTAAAAACGATTCGTATCCAAAGTAAGAATTTTCAAAAGCTTATCGTTTTTAACCATTTCTAGACCGAAATAGCATAAAATCCAAAGCGTTTTTAAAACCGAATCGTTCAGCTTTTTTTTAATGTCAGCTTCGAAGTTGTAACATTTCCATTGGTAATTGTTCCAGTGATTGTTCAAATGACCTAAAAAACTTTTAAAAAAAAGTACTCTTGAAAGGTCTTGATTATGGCTCTGTTGGAAAGCCCCTTATCTGGTTACATATATGGAGAAAGGCAGAGCTGTAAATAGTAACTACCATTACTTTTACTCGTTGGGTGTAATTAAAACTTTTCATTACAATAATTGTTCCCAAAAACTTAATTGTTTTGGTAACTGAGAAAATAAATACTTGTAGCTAAATGGTGGTGGTAATTTCAATTTACTGCTCTGGGGAAAGGCGGTCCGACAGCCGCCTTAGACTACCCTTCTATTCGCAGCTTTTTTTATGCCTTTCGAGTTTCAGTTAGTCTCCTCGTAAAATTGCTTTAGTTACGGCCATTAAAATCAAACATTTCTAATTTATTCATATTGCCATATTAGTTCGCTAATCATGTAAATCGTTTACTTATCTCAGTTCTATTAATAGCTGTCCGCGAGGCAGTTAAAGAGGCCGTCTCTTCTAATCTTAATGCGCTGCAGCTTTTGCCCCGGCTAGGACACCTGTTGCCCGCAGTTTGCTTCCTGGTTCTTGGCCACGAGTTCATTGGCATTTGAGCATTTAACTCACATGTGACGCACGTCCTGTGTTCCTGTTCCTCCTGCTGCTGTCATCTGTTGCCGGCCAAAGACAAAAGCAAGAGGTTGATGACACGTCGTCGCACGCCCATAGCTTTTACAGTTGCTTGGACTAGTTCTCCTGCGGCACGTGGCAACTTTGGCTGATTGCATAAGACGGACTGGCAGCTGGCCAGGCCAATCCAGCCAACAGTTTTCGTTGGCAAATCATAAAAATATTTATGTAAATTAATCATTTAACCCAAATGGGATGCCCAACTATTTGGAAATGCGCAACACGCGCTAAAATTCATCAGCTGGCCCGGCAACACTAAAAATACAAATTATGGCTCACGGATTAGCATAAATTGTGGACAGGCCCAGGCCCAGGCCCGCATTGGCGAGATGTCAGTGGTTTTATTTTCTGGCCCGCCTGCCAGTTCGGCTGCCAATCCATCCGTCCATCGATCGATTGTGGCGATCGCCTGCTTATTTGGTCTCTGGACAGTGATAAGCCCGCTTGGGCCTAGCCAAACTTGGGCACTCGCACAGAATTCCAACTCATATTTATGTCAAAATCCATCAAAGCTTATGTCGCCGCACACCGTTAGAGGCATATAGACACAAGACACAAATATATTTTCCACGTATCTCGCCCAAAATCGGCTTAGGCTGTTGCCGGCAAACAATGCGCAGCTTTGGCTAGGCAAATCTGACAGTGAAATAATGTCGGAACACGGCGATAAGTCAAAAAATAGCGTTGAACCAAAAATGTATCGTATCTCTCTAAGCTGGGCTACAAAGGCTGCACAGTGGGTCGTAAACAAAACAGAAAGCTCGAATTTGGACAAGTAAAATGTCATTCAAAAATTACACTTTCCGGACTGAAATTAATCTTAATCGAATAGCTGCGGGAGTTTTAATCGGTTATTTTTTAATAACAGCAGATTTTCTGAAGAATTTTGAAAAATCTTTAAGAATTTCAAACTTTTTATGTTAATGAAAAAACATACCTTAAACTCCTATTTGTGTTCCATTTCAGAGCCATTTTTTAGCTTTATGCTGAGCAAAGCTCTTAAATAACCGTCCACACCCACAAAGACATAAGAATATGAAGTTTAACTGGAGTAGCTCACATGATAAACAGCTCGCAATAAGTGGTCCCTTTTTACAAACTGTCAGAAATACAAAAATCGGTCACCCTCAACCACGATAAAAATTGAAACGAAATGACATTTCACTTCTGCCATTTCACATCGTAATCTTTGCTCAATCAACGAAATGTTTTTCGCTGTTTTTTGCTCATTTGTTTCCATTAAAAACTTTGCTGGACCGAGTCTGTCGAAAGTGTCTTTTGCCTATGTATGTGTGTAACGCGTGTGCCTCAGTAAACTGCAAGTGTGTATGCGTGCTTGTGTGCTACTTTTTGTCAGTCAGTGTCAGATGAACTTGCAATTTGCTCTGTTATTTGTTAGTTTATGTAACAAAAAGCTCAACGTAGAAGATGTGAGACCGGCCCGAAAAAGTGGGAATTCCCCATGTCGAGGCTGTTTTTTGGAACTTTTTTTTAAAAAAATCGTATTTGAAAACGCAGAGTTTTTCTTATCCTGTTTCATTTAATATGTTACAAACAGATTGAAGTATACCAAAACATACGAGGGCTGTTCGTAAAGTTCTCGTCCGTCAAAGTGGGGGTCAACACAACCCACGCCGTATTGATCTCTTTCCTATTTCCCCGAACTCTCAGAACAAACACCAATGGTACATTTATTCAATAAGTCGAAATTGAAAATTGACAATGCAGACAAGAGTAATGTAATATACAAAATACCATGTAAAAGAGATTCAGTAAACGCGTGCCATAAACTATACATGGGAACAACAAAGTCAAATCTTAAAACGAGGATATCGCAACATAAATCCGACTATAAACTCCTTCGCCAAACGACTGACACAAAACTACACTGGTGAAACTCTATGGAGAGTGGACACTCACTAAATTTCGAAGAAACCACAATCTTTTAACTAGAGAACAACTATAAAAAACTCTTTACTCTTGAAATGTTACATATCATAGACACAACTAAAGACAAGAGAATTAACTATAAAGTGGACACCGAAAACTGCGCCTTCATATTCAGACACCTACTGAATTACCAATAGCTAAGTATCGAACTCCACGTGAGGTGGGACAGACGTGTTAAATATTGTATGTTAAAAATGTTCATTGGTTATGTTTTAAATGTAATGAGTTTTCTTCTTGACCTCGAGCCGGCAAGCATTACATTCTACAGTTTGAAAGGTGGCTTACCAACATCTTTATTAATAATAACAAAAACTTAGAGCTGACACTTGCCTCGATTTGTTCTGTTGCTTATGCTCAGCTGCTGAGAGTCAAGCGAAATTATCCCCACCAATCTGCTTTCGTAAGACAGCGTCGTGTATTTTTCTCATCGACACAGAGAAAACAGAAAATACAAGAAAACCAAAAATAAGTGCTCTGTTGAGAGAGCGAGCGGGTCTGTTAATTTTTTTCCAGTCATTTCGGTGAGCAGACAGCATTAAAAAAATAAGTGGAAATCCTGGAACATTACACTTCAGATGAGCATTAACGTTACCAAAAACAGTTTGTTAAAGGTTTTCTCTTTCTTAGAACAAATTTTCATTAATCAAATTGAATTTTCATGATGTAAAGAACATTTAGATCATTTGTCTTCATAAGAGACTTTGACATTATTTTGTTCTCAATTCATTTTCAAAACAGTTTTTTTCCGCTGAAAGTCCGAAAGTCTTTATTAACATGAAACATTATAAAGCTTTTCAAAATTTTGTTTAAAAATCAACGTACTTAAATCAAACTATGAATGTTTTAGTGCTGGTTTTAAGAATAAACCGGAAATAGACCTGAAAGTGTTTCCCGTCCTATCTTTTTTCTAGCGCAAATAAACTGAAAGTGTTAAGCGACCTCTGACCTCGTTGTATGGCAAAAGTGTTCATATTTTCTTTGTATTCCAAACATTTGCCCCTCAAACTTTTTACCTATATCTCAGTTCATTGTTCCACAGTGTACCAAGTACCACTTTTTTATACATTTTAATCATTTTAATAGCAAATAGATTTAAATGATTTGTTTAGATCGAAAGTGGGCTGTACCATCATTCATGAAACTAGTTTTCCAGCATTTCCTGCCCTGCGCCGCCTGTTGACTGACTCAACTTCCGACGTGAGTGCCCGGGGCGCTCTCTCTCTCTCTATCTATCTCTCTCGGTTTATCTACATAAACCTATCTAACTATCTGGCTCTAACTATTTACTTGTTTTTTTTTTGTTGTTGCGGCGGGCCAGCTAATTTAATCGATTGAAAATTGATTCTTGTAAATAATTGTATTGGAAATTGCCTTGCTGACGTCAGCGTTAATTACAGAAAATCTCTGGGGGCCCCAATGGCACGACCACGACTCAAGCTGAATCACTCTCCAGTGCACGTGGCTGATTTATTTAATATGTGAATATCAAAAATAATACACAAAACACGATATATTCGAAGTGCACTCATAGCCAGGCTAAGTAGCTGGCTAAACCTTTTTTGCACAACTTTTACCCATTAGCCTTGACCGTAGCCCACGCTGACTGGTTGACGGAGTGTAGTGCCTATTTACCCTCCCCACCGCCTTCTGGCCAACCACAGTAACTGTAATTAGCATATTTTGCGCTGATATGGGTCAGCATTTCTGTGCTAAAACTGGGCTGGGCTGGGCCAAATGCCTGTGGGTGTATAGCAACTAGATATCAGACTGTATAATGCTCTCTGAAAATGGTGGGAATGGTTAATTCTTGAAGAATTGAAGAACCATCAAATTGCGAAAAGTCCAAAGAGAAGCAAAAATACATTAGTTTTTAAAACAAATCATGCCAGATTCAAATCATGAGCAGAATTCTGAGTTCAATTCTGAAATTTTTTTTCCTGACTAAGAATGCTATGTAACCATGACTTAAGTATCAACGAGGACCAAACGAGGGTGTTAAAATAAAACAAATTCTTGCATTTATGTACACAGGAAAAAAATATCAAATCCGTTTTGAAATTCGCCTGATTGAAATAAACTTTTCAAAAATATCAATATTTTCATTTAATTTTGACAAGAAAATAATATTTTTCTTATCCAAAATATAATCATTCACTTAAATTAATATTTAATAGTTTCAGAATGATAAAAATATCAATTTGATATTTTTTCAAACAAAATAAAATTTGTATAAGAAAATATAAACTTTTTCTCGGTTTATGAATAGAACTATCCACCCCACATTTACATTCGGAATTCCAAAATTTGATTATGTTATGCACCGACCACTGCACTAGACCAACATTAATTATGCACACGTTGTTCCTTACATTCACAATATTCCGCAGTGACCAGGTGTTTATTTAAAGCCTGCAAACCTCTACAAATTGCCATTGATTCGATTCGGATATTCGAACCCACCAAGAAGTCTAAGGTTTAGTGCTTCAAAGCTTGTCGAAACTATGGTTTGCATCTTGTATTTTACTAAGCTTTTCTTGAATCGGCCTTTGCAAAGATCAAAATTAACTAAAAAGACTTCGAGACCTTACAATCCGTCTATCCTCAAAATTAAAAACAAACTTGATCTGCCTGCAAGTACTAGAAGTTTATTTCCCATACTTATCAAACCTCTATCTCTTATCAATTCTGAGATCTGTGCGTTCATACAGATGGAGAGGCAGACGGTTATGGCTCTTGATGCTAATAAAGAATTTATATACTTTATGGGATCAGAAATGAAATTTCAAATAAAACACATAATATATAATTGGATTTTGGAATCTTTATTATGGACTAAAAACCCTATCCCTGACATTTACTTTTTCAAGATAGTTTCATTAAAATGTTTACTGCGACTACGTCGGAAATGGACCATTCGGATGGTTCAATTTGGGATCTGACTTCAAGTAACCCCACAGAAAAAAGGCCAGTGGTATGATATCACATGATCAAGTCGGCCATTTACAGCTTCTGATCGAAAAAAGATATTGTTTCGCGCTCTGTGTCTGTTTTGGCACCGTCTTGCTAAAAACCAAATCAAGAGCTTTAATTTCAGGTTACAAAAAGTCAGGTAGGTTCATAGCTCTCCAGTGACGGTTATGTTCTGACCGGTCTCTTTTTAAAAGAAATAGCCATAATAAAACACATCAAACAGTGCATTTTTGTGGATGTAACGGTAGTTCTAGAGTCTCTTCAGATTGCTCATCAGTCTAAAAGCGACAATTTTATTTTTTGATGTATCCATTTAGCCAGATATGTGCCTGGTAACAGAACATCATTTTCATTTAAATTTTAAACCATAACCATTATTAGAATTTGGTCCGAGGCAGCGAATCGGATCACTGAAAAAATTAACTAATCAGACCAAATTCAGCGAAGGTTTTTGTACTACCATGATACACTATCAAAATTTTTGGTCTCGCTTCTATCAACTTTTTAGTGTTGCGCCTTGTTATATCTATTTAATGTTGATTTTTAGACCCCGGAAGACAATCCCAGATGTGGACTGATAATATATTGGTGAAATATGATAATATATTGGTGAAATATATAAATGTATCTACCGTTTTCATTTCTTGATTGGGACGATTGAATAATTTATCATAGAATTTTCCATCATACTATTTTATTTTTTAAAATTTAAATTCTAAATGTTAAAATTTTTTTTATGAACTTCTATTCGAACTAGTAGAACAGATTGGTATAATCTTAACTTAATGTTTAACATGTTTAATCTTAATCTTTATTATCTGCGTAATGTTCTTAAAGGTTTAAATAATAAACATCTGATTTGGGGTCAGAATGTTTATGTTAACATTAAGGTTATATTTAATGCTCTGTTAACTGATACAAGTGAAAACATATTTTTATTTTTTTAAAGACGATGCGCCAATCTTCAGTTGTGAATAATTAAATTAACTATAAATTTCTAGAGACCGTCTTTTTCATGTGCATCTTAATTTAACGCCACTTTTAACATTTTGGAAATCCAATCACACAAAATTTGGACGGTTTGTTAACATAAAAATAAAAAAAAAATAAATTGCGCTTTTTATGATCGTTAAGTTTTACAGCCACATAAATGTTTTTCTTTGGTTTTGTTTAAAACTTTTCAAATAATTGTTTAAGCAAACATTATTTCACAACAAGGGGCTTAAGTTAGGAGAGGAAAGGTATTTAGAACAAAATGAAGGAAGTGGCTGGAATAACATTAAAGGTTCTGATAAACGAATAAGTGCGCGTGAATGTGCTTGTGCTGATGTGCCGAATTCGACTTTGGTAAAATATTTATTGTCGTATCTTGGTGAGCATCTTTTTACTAGTTAAGTGGATATCTGACAGTTTAGTTGTGATAAGAAGTCATGGATTTGAGGGCGAGCCATTCATTCATTGTATTGAGTGCATTATCTTTGTCTTCCCTTAAAATTAAATACCTAGTCCATATGGCAGGGTATGCTCACACGTTTCCAAACACATTTATACATTTATTTGCCTAGTTTGGTTTGTTGTATAGAAGTTTGCCGCTGTCACAGTCTGCCCCGTGTTGTCCAGTTACATGTAGCCTTAGCCTTAGTCAGCAATAGCATTTGGTCGTGTCAACTCGATTGGCATTTAACGAGCTATGAGTTTGAGTCCGGCCATTGTAGGGTTAACATTTTGGCATAAGTATGCACACACACCCAGCTTTTGGTGTTTTTTTTTTATTATTTTTATTTTTCAAGCACGTGTATCTGTGTCGCCCATCAGGCCCAACTAGACCCGGCTATCTATCTAACTATTGTGAGTACTTGTCATTTAGTTTACTATTTACTGTCACGCTTTGGAGTGCGCTTCGAGTTTGCTGCTGCTGGGCTAGGCAGGGCTCTGGACTAGGCGGGGCTGGTCTGGTTAACTGGGAAGGGCTTAGAACTGATGATAGGAGAGGTGAGGTGACGGGTGGCTAACCAATTGTATCTGAAGTGACTTTGCTAACTGGGGGATTGAAAGGTTTTTTGTTTTGTTTTTGTTTTTAAGTGGTCAGTGCTAAAGTGTTCTCTACAGAGTTTTTACATATGATTAAAAATTTGCAAAGTGCCAAGAAAAGCAAAACAATTAATGATGGTGTGGCAGATGATGGACCATTAAGCCGAATGGTTCTATAATTATTTTGGTTTTTTTCGAATTTCCTTATGGAACTGTTAATGTGTTATTCACACAAGCAGTTTAAGAAACATTAAAGGTATGCGACCACCCTAGCACTGTCCGGGTTAGAGATGGTTACTCCAGAAAATGTTGAAAGAAAACCTCCAAATTATTGATGCAAGACTTTCCTATGACTATCCTATCGTCGCTAGCCTTTAAAACCCAGAATGAGCATTGATTCCAAGAACAAATTTAATGAATAAGTTTTTCCCCAACGCTGAATTTATTTTAGAAATTGTGTAGTTGGATATTAATATGATTGGCATCATTTTATCTTGTAGACAGTTTTGAATTCATAGCTGATGATATGATTGTGGTCCCACTATCTAACTGATTTTTCTTGAATCATTTTCTTAAAGGACTCAAGCACTTTTGTAATTAAGCTAACTGATCAAGAACTGAAAGGACAGTTTGGTTTTCTGGTTCCCGGTTTTGCATCTTTATATCTTATTTAAGGACGCCAGCAGATTCGATATTTAAGTCAGGAACGAAAAATGGAAATACAATAAACATTATAATTTATCGCACAGAATTCAATACTTGACAGCCACTCTTCAATTAATATTCAATTCAAATTTTATGTCCCTCTTTTTCCCCAACCCCTCTTCCCCCGTTCTCTGCACTCTTACCCTTTCTCTTTCCCACTGTTACACTACTGCTAAGCCACCAATAAATCACCATTTATTCACTGATAAATCACAGATAAGTCACTGCCACCACTTCCCCTTTTCACCACCCCTTGCCCCGCTCAAACCATCCCATTTCCCTCAACACAATTGCTGCTACTGCAAATGGGACTAGCGGCTGACTTTGCAAATACAATATGCAATGACTAAACTATTTTTGAGACATTTTTACATATATCGCTTACTATATATAAAGTCACTATACCGACTCGACTGGATTGTAACTCAATGCTTTACCACAACCCGAATGATATCAATTTTTACACTGATGGCTACATACTGGATAGCCAGATAGGAAGAGGGTTCTTCTGTCCAGAGCTCAGGTTCAAAACTTTATTATGACTTCCTAATCATTGTAGTGTTTACCAGGCAGAGGTTGTGGCCATCCAGGAGGTTTCCTTCTTGAAACTTTCGCAATCCAAGGAAGTAAAGTATTAATTTTCTCAGAAAGTCAAACTGCATTAAAAGCCCTTGATGGCTTTGAAATTAATCTTGGGTGTCTGGACACAGCAACATAGAAGGCAACGAGATGGCCAATTACGTCGCTAGTCTTGGCCCCAACACTCAGCTCCCACCGGATAAGAGCAACATAGGCGTGCCTTTAAGCTACAAACAAAGGAAGCTACCTTTCGAATAACCATGGGTTAATGGCAAACACTTCACACATGTGAAATAACTAGGCTTACTTGGCCTACCCTAAATACTAAAAAATCTAGGGCGTTAATCCGTCAAGAAAGAGTTAATTTTTGTTATATTAGGAAGGAGGGGCCCTGGACGCTGCCTAATAGAAAGACATAGAATGACACACAAAGGAGGAGTCTTTGTCATTGTCCAGATCTTAAAGGAATGCGACTTACAGATCTGGGTCGTCCTTTTCTGAACGATCTGTCAGACATCTCTAAAAGAAATACCGCCGCTCCGCTCAAATTTCTACTATGTTCTCATTTCAATTTCTACTATTTTTCAAATTCTATTTAATAAATTTCTACCAGAGATTAAAACCCGAACGAATAACGGTTTGGGTTACGGTTACTGTTTTGGTCGATCGCTTTTTTCCAGTTACGGTTATATTACGGTTTTGGGATATCGGTTACGGTACTGGTTACGGTTATTATCCTAATTCTGTTTCGGGTTTGGGTTAGGGTTACGGTTATAAGTATAAAATATCACTTTGACATACATATGTACACACAATGCAAACAAAAGCAGCCCCATTTATATTCTCATTTATTGATTAAATTTACTAAGTTCAAATTTCTTATACATAATTTCCACCTTTATAGTCGCCTTTTTTTAAATTTAAATTAAAAGATAAACTACTTCATTCAGAAAAGCATCGCGTAAAGTTTAGTAAAGTAGATATGTACATTGGTCAACTTATATACTATTTGTCGTTATGTACCTTAATGTTACGAATTGTTATTATCAGAATTGACATCTTAAACGAGATTGTAATGACATCTACATAAGTAGCATAATATCATTTAGAGTTTGACTGTCCAAGTTAGCACCATTACAAATTTTACTCCTGAAAATAAAACCTCAACCCTTACTTGCGTTGGTGGTACTACTAGCAAAACTTTTGATAATTCAAAAAGATCGAGAAATATGTTTGAATTTCTTTTCCACCATTCCCATATTTTTACCTTGCTTAGCAATCTGTTTTGGTTTAGAAACATATTAAATGAAGAGAGATTGTTGTAAACTAGAACTGTATCATTTTCTGATTTTTTTTTGCACGTGATACCGTGATCATATACGCGTCTACTGCACATTATTATAATTCATAAAACATATACATACAAACATATGTATAATTCGAAAAACTTGCGCAAAACCAAAAAAAAATGTTCAATTCCGTTTAAAGCGCGTCATCTCACAAATTTTGGCGCAAAACGCATTGCGTGCGTGTGATATTTCACACATACACCCATATTACATGCTCTGCATGTATGTATGTATGTGTGTAATTATTGCACTTACTTTAATTTCTTTTCCACATTGGATGTCATTTATTTTAATAACTATTCAGCTCTCACATATGTATGTTAAAGGCATAGCGGCTTTGCTTTGCCGACAATAAAAAACTTTTTTTTGTTACGAGTTGAAGACGGTGCACTTATTTTTGTCCAGCGCAGCAGCCACTCCAACATTTATCCTTTTCGCTAGGTTTAACACCACAAAAATACATAGTTTTAATTTTGTTTTGAGAAATTACTTAGCCCTTGGCATCGTGCACAATGTTAAACAACATAAAATGTCCACAACCAAACTTATGAACAAAACGCGGATGACATGAACTGTTCTGTCTGCGAACAGTGTTGACAACTTTATTGCGGGCTAAATCGGCGTTGAATAATAGCTAGAAATAGCTAGAAGTTTTGCAAAGAAGCTGTATATAAATAGCTAACATATGTACCCAGCGGCGCAAATGCCCATTACAAGTTCGATGCTCTCTTAAACACTTTGAAAGCTGGCAGCCTTCAAGTATCGGTTACTACTCTGTATACATTTACGTAAGCTTGGCCGTTTTCGTTGGCATACTGCATACAAAGCAGAATACTATGTAAACGGAAAAGTGGGCGTATAACAGAAAACACTTCGGCTTTAGATTACAACTCAATATACCATTTGAGAAAATGTTGGCGACGAAGTATGCGTTCAGTTCACAAAACGATACACCATTTTGAAACTTGTGTGTGGGCTTGTGGACTAGCTCTGCGCACGTCCACACACGTATCGGATTGTAATGGGGACCAAAATTAAAAAAACTTAAAAAAAAAATTTTGTATGAGAATAGGAAGGTATTGAACTCCGGACCCATAACACAGAAACACATGGACGACGGTACGTTAGCTCACTTGACTATTAAGCATATGGGAAAACTGGCGACAAAATCATAATTAAGAATGTAAGCATTTGGCCCTTTGGCGACCGAGGTGCCTTTTTTCAAAAGTCGATTGACACAAACATAACACAACTGTTATATATACACGAGCAGCAACTCGACCCGAAGTTAAACTTCTCTACACACAACTGTGTATTCGAAACGTAGCGAGAAATTCCCATTACGTGGGCACCTACTACGATGCATATTGTGGACCAGCCTCATTCACCTCTGCGCCGCTGGGTAGTTATTTATAATTGAACAGTTGTTATGGCTGGTGATGTGCATACCCATGTACACCACCCGAGTTCAAATGTGTCCTTCGGACTAGTCCATGGAGCTGGCTGTGGCTAGTTTGGCTGGTTTTTTTTTTTAACTCTATTATTTTGCCTATTTTGTAAACAAACAACAGCTGACTCTTTTGGCGATTTTCTGGTCACACTATATTGTCCAGGGCTCTGGAAATTTTCAAACAATTTACGCTCCGACAAAATTGTCCGCGTCGGTGTGCCTAGCTTAATAAATCAATGACATATGGGCATTTCCACAGAAAGGTCCACCAAGATCGACAAAATATTTTTTTTTAAAATGATTTTTCTTAACATGGCATGAAAAACAAAAATTAAAATAAATAACATAATTAATTTAAAACCTTTCTGATTCCATACTAAAAGAAAATTGGCCTGAATACTTAAGATAAGTCAATTTCATTGTTAGCTTTTTTTAATATGTCGCGTGATAAATGTCGCGTTCTTCATAATATTAAAGCTTATAAAAACAAAGCTAATGTAAATAACTGAATATCATTGCACTCAATAAAAAGCTGCATCAATCCCCTTTATTTTAGAGTTAACAGCTTTAAAATTTTTGTTCACTATTCCCAGATTTATGAATATTACTAGATGCAGTCAAAAACGACTTCCATTTTTGTCGCGTGATAAATCACATAACTTTTTCAATTTATATTTTAATCGACAAATCGACTGAACCTATCTTTTGCACTAAATATTCTGCTACCAAAACTCTACCAAAAAATAAAAACAACAAACTGAAACATTTTTGTTTTCAATATTTTTTTGCACTTTAAAGTCGTACAAATGTCGCGTTCGCGACTGTGGAAATGCCCATATGTATAATGGTCAAGCTCAAAAAAAATTTTCTTCCTCCTCAATGCTATATGACTATTTAGTACCAATGTATATATGACACTTTCCAGGCACTTCGTAGCTATGCCAGTCTATTGGCGACGGTACGGCGCATAATAAATAAGCAGACAATATAAGTGAATAAACTCATATGTATGAAAAATGTTCATTGTCCATATGTACATCTAATTGAAATTTTTACTAGTAGAGGAAAAACCGAAATAAACCCGTATATTTGTTTCGGTTACGGTACTGATAACCGGTTATGTAAATAAAGGTTATACGGTTACGGTTATAAAAAAAAATTTTTTTTCGGTTACGGTTACGGTTTCGGTTTCGCATTTTAAAGTGTTTTTAGCGGTTACGGGTTACGGTTTCGGTTACGGTTTTAATCTCTGATTTCTACTATTTTCTTAATGTTTTGACGGAGATGACCCTCCCTTTAGGAAAACAGCGAAGATTGGGTTATATGGTAACAGAACGGGCCTTCATTAGCCAAAGTGAAGAAATGGGATTCTCTTATTCTGACCATTGCAACCTAACCTAACCTACTTATATTGCGGTAAAATGTTCTTTCTAAACGAAGGTCTATGCCAGCTGTTAAATCCCTAGGATAAGCGGACAGGTTATCGCATGCGACAATTTTGTCAACTATGTCAATGTTAATTGATTTGATGTAAATATGTAAGAACAACAAGTAAGAGTGTTGCGGTCGAGTGCCCCGACAGCAAAATACCCTGTCCCAAGTAATGTGGTTCCTATAACTTTGACTTCCATTTATTTTAAAATTTTTTTCAATAAATGGGCAGGCGCACTTATGTACATATATTCGCTGTTTTTGCTCGGATCTTCCTGTGGTACACAGAATAGATCAGTGGCCGGCAAAACACACATGCTAATTTTGCCTTTACATGTGTGTGTTTTCTCGCGCGAGAGCGCTCTCAGTTAGCACTATTTTGTTGTTGCATTAAGAGCAGAATTAGCTTGTACACTGTCTGTGTCTTAATGTCGCTGCCGCTGAGCAGTATTGAATACACAAAAGATACGGGCGTGCCGGACACTGGAATAGATAGATGTTGGGCGTCACTGAATTTATATTAAGTCACTAGGTTGAAACTTCAAAATTAAAGTTCTGACAGTTTTTCGCCATTCGAAGATGATGGAGGAGGAATTTGCCAAAACTGGAGCAAACTTTATCTGGGATCGGTGAACACCTACGTACATGCAAAAATTTGTGGCTCTATTTCTTAGTCTGTGAGATCAAAGCGTTTATACGGAGAAAAGACCGTTTTTCGCTGTTTAAAGATGGAGGAGGAGAATTTTTCGAAATCTGAAACAAACTCGATGTGGGTACAGTATACACCTATATACATTCCAAAACATGTGGCTCTATCTATTACAGTCTCTGAGATCGACGCGTTTATACAGACAGACAGCAAAATCGACTCGGCTGTTGATGCCGATCAAGAATATATATATTTTAGGTGGTTTGCAGCCCTGGTATTCATCTGATTGATCGGCTGTTTCCGATCTCTCTCAGTTATTGAGAGTTTTTTCCCCAATCAAGATTTCACTATTCTGAGACCCAAATGGACCCTCAAAATGGTTTTCACTTCCGATATTCCAACAAGTTCTTGCATTGTCAATTTCAATTTGTGTATCTCATCAGTTGAAGATGATGGTCGTTTTGGCCTCCTCTTTAACGTTTTCCCGATCTTTCTCCTTGAACATTTTTTACCACTCATAAACTCTTTTTTCTATAGAGCTTGCTCTCCGAAGGCCTTTGTGAAGCTTTTATGTAACTGCCAGTGGGAATCATTTCCGAGCCTATAAAGCAGGGTTTCCATAGCCTATGGGGACCGAACGCTTTTAGTAATTTTTCACTGAATGTCTGAAAGTCAATCGCAGTCAGTGTTCCTTTCGTGGCAGTATATTGTGGAGCAACACTGGTAAAAAGCGTTCACCAGTTTTCTGTCGTCTTTTCTTGGGGAATTCTTCCACATTAAGAAAAAACTAGAACGAATAGTTTGAGAACTAACAGTTGTTGTTTTGGCCGGCTCAAGGTCAGGTGTATTTTATGTGTTTAAAAAAAACACATTTCTCCTTTTTACTTCTCCGATAACGCTCATAAATTCGGAGCGAATAGAGCAAGTTAATTTTAAGTGAATACCGTTGAAAACGCTCTCACAGTTTCGTTTTACATGAGACGTAAGAGGGTGCTGAGTGGACAGCACTCGGCTATTGCTTTCATTGGAGGATAACTGTGTCGTTGTATGATTTCAGCGGTACAGCGGCGTACATTCTTAACTAAGGTTTCGACGCCACGTCTTGCTAATCGATGATAGCGGAGAGGGCTAAGCTGCCGTCGTCTGTCTTTTGAGGTGCCGATTTCAAGTTGCAGTAAAAAGAAAAAAAATATTAATGAGAAGTTTGAATTGAAAATGCACCTTTTAATTTGATTATCCTGAATTTGCTCAGCCTCTAAAATCTTAGAAACCTGTTTTCAAACTATATCCTACAACTTTATTAGTATTTCGAGTGGGTAGTAATCCAAGTGGAACCTCTGTCTTGTTTTCCAGAGTGCATCCAACCTTTATCTTAACAATACAATGTCAGTTCAGATACTTCTGGGATTACCCTTGTATCTCAAAGGCTTAAGATGTACAAATCTTTAAAATCTTTCCCAGCCGTTGGCTGATTCTGTCGCCCTCCCGCTCTTTTTATCTGTTTACAAGTTGACCAACTTAAGACTCGTTGCCATTGTTTGTCAAACGTCAGGCGGCTGTAAAGTTGACTAACTTAACAGCTCCAGCCCCCCTTCCCGTTGTGCTCCAGTTTCCACAGACTCGCTGGCCCCCTCCCCTCCCCCTCCCTCAACCGAAAAAGAAAAAATGGTCTTTCCTCGAGTCTGGCGACAAAAACGCCGCGTCAAAAGCAAACATTTTGCGCGGCACAGTTTTGATTTATGAGCTGAAATTAAATTAACTGCTGCAGCCCCAAAAGAATTTCAAGCGTTGAAATGGACAACAAACTGCAATGCCCCAGGTCCAAGCTGGTTGTCCAGTTTCCTGCTGCTGCTGCTGGCAAGCGAAACGGGAAAAAATCAACAGAAATTGTTATTATTTTCTGTGGCTGCTGACGAGGCGGCGAAAATTGCTAGCGAAGTCACAAGGAAACCATTCGACAGTTCCATTCCCTTTTTCCCATTTCGTACGATAAAGTAAATATATATTTAATTTTTATACATTTTTATTTGGTTTTTTTCTTTTTTTTATCATTGCGGCGTGTTGCTGGTGCGGGCATTATTATTTTTTATTCCTCCGCTTATCGGGTGTAGCGCACAAATAAAGTTGTATGCATTTTGCTTGTCCATATCAGTTGCAGCAGCCAGCGACAGAGTCGTATCTATAAAATGCATATCTGTCTGTGCGTGCCCGTTGCTGAAGCTGCTGCTGCTGCAGCTGATGATGATGATGATGGGCAGGCCCTGGGCCTTGCTGCAGTTTTATTGCTGCGCCATTAACTCTCGAGAAACTGCACTTTTTGAAAGTCTATAGCATTATTTGCTTGCATTTTTCGTATATGCTACAAATTTTTGTTTTCGTTTTTGTCAAACTGCCGACGACGACGACGAGGACGGCAGCGGCAAAAGGTTTTTGACATTGCAACAACGTTCGAAGGTCTTTGGAATGGAAACAGCAACAAGAACCGCAGCAACAGCAACAACCATAGCAGCAGCAGCAGCCAGATTGGAACGTGGAGGTCGCCGCACTGGGGATTGGGCAAAGAGATTGGCCTCATATGAGCCCAGGGAATTAAAATTGTTCTGGGGGAATGGACTTTGTGAAAAAAAAAGAAACAATATACAAAAAGCAGTTGGTTGGGTTTTCAATTAAAATTCACTAAATAAGCTTTAACTGTATTCTTAACATAGTTTAGTTAATCTTACCCACAATTTGGGTATTACATACAATCGAACAAGTTAGCGTTTCTTTTAATTAAATTTAGAATAAAGTGCAGTAAAACTACTGTAGCCATTAAAGTCTAAGGGTGCAGCAACAATAACATGGCTTGTGTCTTTATTTAAGAGTTACTGAAAGTTGGAAAAACAAATGTTTTAACTTATAGGAAAGACTACGATTATTGCGATTTTTCTGTTATTAGTTCACATCATTTCACATAACTTACCATTTTGATTCATTCATTTGATGCAAATCCGCTTCAAATTCGTTTTTGTGTTTTGAATTCCACCACCGGTCTAAGAAATACTGATACTGATCTAAGATCAGTGTTCATGCCGAAGTCATTCATCACCGTGTGTTAGAAAGAAAGAGAAGAGAGAGAGAGGGACAGTCACATATTTTCCTTCTTTTCTGGGGAAATCCTGCACTAGTTACACAGGAGAGAAACCCCAGGAACGGTCGAAAATAAGAGAGGCTGACTTTTAGGTTTCTCTTTTTTTTTTTTTGGCTGGCAGTGCCAAATTCTGGACACAAAAAATAAATAAACATCTTTGTGATTCAACTAAAAACTTAACGAACAAAAACTTCACGAACAAACAAATGCGACAAATTCAACAAATTCGTACGAATTCAATTTTAAGTGCATCTTTTGTTATCGATTCTGTTTCATTCCCAATTCGTTCTGCAACACTTCATGTGCGACAAGTAGCTGTATCGACAAACTTATCGGTTATCGTCCTTTCCAAGTCGCAACGCGTTGTTGTCGTCTAGGGGTGTTTTGCTGCTTAAGCAATTTTGGGACGGTTAAGCCTAGTACGGAGGGCGTTCGAATTTCCCTTCCAGAAATTTGCCTGATATTCCTTTTTGTTGAATGTAAGAGACAGTGTGACCAGATAACATTAAAAAATATACCGAAAACGGAAAATAAATAAATTGGCCAGCTGACAACATGGAGGAAGTTGCAATTGCATTTGCAGTGGCAGCTATTAAAATGATGAATGTGAGCAAGACTTTAGAATTGGAAATGGTCTGCGTCTGCAATTTGAACATCATTTAGGGCGAGAAGTACCCAATTTAGGTGCACATATCGCTGCAACGCAAGATGGCTCAATTCATGGCCGAAACAACATGACAAGTTGAGGAAGCGCCACGCCAGATTCCATCCTGATTGTCTGTTGCAGGAGTATGAGGCTTTCACACAAAGTGATTATATGCAATCCTTATCTCAACTGGACACCAACTGCTTCCCAAGCTATTCTTGTAAATGCCAACTGTCTGACGTCCCACAAAAATGCATTGTTCTGCACAGCATCAGTTAATGCATCGTCATAGCTAAAATTTTGCAGACGACTTTTAGTTTTGCGCTCCATTTTTTAACTTTGCCTTCCATTTCAATTTGACAACTCAAATGACACAAGGGAAAAATGACTGCACCAATATCTCTGAAAGAAATATCAGCTGTTCAGTACAGTCCACACTTTTCACCGATATGGCAACTCCCAAAATTGCTTGTGTGTATTCCTTGGCTTTTTGCGTACCAAACAACAGAATGAGGCAAGGAAAAATTCCTTAAGCAATTTTTTTTATATGGAGTTTGACAGCTGAAGGAAAATTCGAACGCCCTCCGTACTAGGCTTAAAGAAAAAAATGGTTTAAGACAAAGGTTTAATATAAATTGTATTAGAATGTCCACAAAAGCAATTTCAAATAGTCTCTGAATTTCCTATTTACTTTTTTGTTTTAAATAGTCACTGTGTTTGAAGACGACATCTGAACAACAAACGCACTTGGGGGCTACAATAGTTACTTTGCTCATCTGATTCCCAGAAATGGATCCTTTTGGGATTTTTTGAAAGTGCTAATTTTGACTTTGCCCGATCTCAAAGTGTCTTTCGAAAAATCTGAGAAATTCTTAAATATACTTTAGAAAGATTTTTAGAAAATTCCCTACTGTACGAGTTCAAATTTTTTTCATTTTGCTGTGACGAGAACATGAATCAATTCCACTTTCGAAAAGTTGTCGTGCCTGATTATCATTTCCTCCATACGTTTTGGCATTTCGTTTTGCCTTCATTAAATTCATATCTTAAAAATGGCATTCATCAAGAAGAAATTTGATATCTTTTTAAGTACTCGGATTTATCAAGCAAAAAAAGTGTAATTTTCAATAATCAGTTAATTTGATTTTAAGAAGTTGGGGCAATATTATTTGAAATCAGAATAAATCTCAAAAAAATGGTATCTTTAGCTTTCCGCTTATACTTCTGGGCGTTGACAATGCGATTGCCAATCGGAATTGCTCACCAGACGGTTCTTTTTGCTAGAAATTTAAAATCGTTCACGTGAGTTTGAAAGTGACGCAAATGAAAGTGAAAAAGGGCTATTAAACTTACGCTCTCTGCCCGTTGTAGCATTTTCTAAGTCAGAGTTTTATAAAATTTTTTATAAAATTTAAGTGTTTTTTGCGTCTGTCTGATAAAAATTTTCATAGTAAATCAGTTCGTTCTCTGATCATAAATGATATTTTTTCAAGTGTGTGGTACCGTCTCATTTACAAGTCATATTTTTATTTGCTTTTCATGTTGTTTGCAGTTTTTCAACTTTCAATAAATCACAATTTGTGCATATTAATGAGTCATTTTTGAGTCTTCTTTAAATCGAACATGAAATTGATCTTTTTAATCTTCAAAAGGTCTCGGAAGAGACTTTGTGTTCCTGAAATAGAGAATTTCTTACAAACGATTTGATTTGGAACTAAACTAATTGGACTTTCTATGTGAATTGATAAAAGTGATTAGGTCGGCTACTAGATCATGGGTCGGTAAAAGCGTTACACCTTAAATCTACTTAGCCATGAGTAGTCGGTTGAAAATCGCTTAAGATTTTTTCTAGGAACCGGGCATATCTGTGGCACTTTACATTTAATTCGAAATGAAAGTGTTTTTACCAAACTCTTTTAGAGATTTCTGGAACACACACGAGAAAGGTGATTTTTGTTAAATAATGAAAATGAAAATCGGATATACGTTGTCTAGAAGATGACAAATATAGATGAGGTATAACAAAAGAGAGCAAACAAATCCCGTAGGTGATTTGGCAGCTTATGCCGAGTCCCAAGTGAATTCAATGTAAAAGAAAAGGACAAAAGAATTGGGTAAAATCATATTTGCTTTTTACTTTTAAATTAGTTTTTACACGAAAATCGACTGGAAAAGCAGCGCGCATGTTTTTTTTTTTTGCCTTTTTTTGGCAAAGTTCAAAAAATATTTAATAATGCAAAAATATCTATTATAATAAATATATATTTTTTAATTAATAACATGTTCAAACATAATGGACACACTGATTTGTTGAAGTCAGCTGTTTGTGTGCCACGTGTTTTTTTGTGAAATTGGCATCGCGTCTGCTTGAAAAGTTCCAGGCCAGAAATAAAAAGTTTAAAATGCAAATAAATAGCAAAGATTATAAGTTGCAAATTTAGTTTTCTTTTGTACAATTATTCCGCCTGAGTTAATGTCTAATTTTTGGTTGACCCTAACCAATGTAGTTGTGTTTCGTGGAATATTAGTTTAGCTTGCAACAACGTAAAAGTTGTAAATGCAAAGTTAATAACGAAAGATTAATGAGTAACTAACACATTGCAACTGGCCCTATTTTGAGCAAATAGGCTCTAGTACAGCTGAATTCGTGCAAGAGTTGAGAGAATGATAGGGAATTATTTTTGGCTTGGAAGCGTCCAACACAAAGAAGTTTGGTAAGTCGTATTTAGAACTTAAAATTATATTACAATAGCCTAAAACACAAAAAAGTTGGAGCAAATCGACAAATCATATATATGGATAAGTCGCTTAAGAGCATTATAGCGATAAAACCAACAAATCTGATTTAAATCGGCCAGATCGACCGTATGGTAACTATATGAAACAATGGTCCAAATCGAGCCCAATTTTATCGTCGATAAGGAGCAAAAAAAGTACGAGTACCCAGCCGAGTCTTTTCGAATTCACTAACTTAGCCTGTTGTCCTGGCAAAAATGCGAGAAAATTTCCATAGTTAGTGCATTTGCTTAACTATATGATTAGATGGCGCCAATGAATGCAGGACAAGCAGAATGGCTTGTAGCAAATGGTTTAGTTTGACAAAACTTTTATAAATCAAGTAAAATTTGACTTTGAAGGCCAGATTCTACACTATTGGCATAACTTATATTATGTTTCTGTCTTTTTTTAGTTGCATTGACATGTGAATATCTGGGAGGCTTCATAAAATCAGCAATTAAAACTTAGTGTGGCCTACAAAAATTTTAGAACATTAAGAAGTCGTTAATTTATTTTTTGCGAATATCTTGGGAACGGAAACTAAGATATCTCTTTGACATATCAACTCGTAATCAGCATGAGAAGGCACCATGGAATTTGATTAAAATGCTCGGGATAATCGCAAAAGGTCGCAATTTGTAGAATTGTGTTATGAGAAAATGAAAAGGGCTCGCATAAGACTCGCCAAGGTGATTCTTGTTAAAATGATCTTCTAAATGCTAGCAAAGACCGCATCTCATACAAACTTTTTTTCGGGATCCCAAAAATAATCACTTTTACGTCACATGCTTCATCTATAATATCTATAAATCATTGGTACAAGCCAAATTTCAGCTTAGTATCGTAAGAAACCACAAAGTTGGGGAGAAATCTGCCAGACAAATTTGAAGTTAATATATAAAAGGAAAATAAAAACTATGTGCAGAGCCCATATTCTTTTCCTTTATATCCCAGACTGATCTGTGTGAGGACTCGAATTCCACCTGTTTTCTTTGGCATTTTCTAAATCTTCCAGACTTGAATTAAAAATGTTTTTAGCTGAACTTGAGAACAATTTGCATACAGTTTTCATATTTTTTTTTGTGCCAAGAGGTCGTGGGTTTGATCCAGTCGGAACTTTGAAAATAATAATATTTTTTTTTTGTAACTTTTACACAATTGCTCACTTTACAAGCCTTAAGGCCAGCTTTGAATTTATGTACTGGCCACAAAAACTGTTTTCAAACTTTGCCTGTCTCTTGTGTCGTCGTTTGCTTTCGATCAGCACGTGGTTTTTGTAATATCTATTGCGTTGAAGGGTTTAGGTAAAAAGCGGGCCAGGATTAAAGCAATCTTGATGTTGTCAAATTTGTTTTATATCTTTTAAAGCTAAGGATTTGGTAATAACAAATGCCGATTTTCGCAATTAGAACAAAGATTTTGGATCACTCTCTCAGACATTCAGTCAATCAACCATCAGCATAAGCTTGGTTGGTCTTTCAATTAAAATATTTTGGTATTAAAATAAAAATTTAATCAAATTGTTTCAAGTGCACAAATTTTTGCAACACAAATTTGATATTGAATATAAATTTTCACAATTTGAAATTTTACTTATTTAAAAAGAATATCAAGCGAGTTTTTTGGTATAATTATATTTCACATCGACCATCTGAAATTTTTAACAGACCGCAATTATGATACTGGAATTAAGATACCTCGTTTTTGGTTTAGGAACCAACTTAATATAGATTTTCAGCACCGTAACGAACTGTTTTTCCTTTGCTTATTTAACATTGTAAAAAATCTGAAAATTGTCTTAAAGTGTAGAAACCTTCTGAACAATATTTCTTAGGCCGTAATGTAACTTTCACTTTTTTTCTTGAAATTTTTTGTCACTATTTTTCGTCAAAGGGAAAACTTAGTTTGGTTAAAATTTTTGCACTGTCAAAGTGACAAAAAGGAAAGTGCAGTTTTTATAGTCCACAACTCTGTCACTTTTTTACACACAATTAGAATAGTTCCACAAATTTGGCTTTGGCCACTTGAAAATGATGTTTAATAAATTGATAATTCTCCTTACTAATTTATGACAAGTTGTTTCGAGTGGCTTTATCTCTCTCTCTCTTGATAATCACAAACATATCATTTACGCTGTTCTTATCTCTCGATTAGTTATTGTTGGACTCCGCTTTTTGTTGCATTTTGAAGTTGTTTTTTGGTCTTCCAAGAGCACGGTATGAAGTTCCTACGAGTTGTTAAAGTGAACGTAGGAACTCTATACCTCGCTGATGGCAAAAACCAGGTAGTCTTTTTTTTCATTTGATTTTAAATTTTATTTTTCACCACACAAAATTTACGAATTTTTGTTCTTTGGGTTACACGAGCGATTTGTTAGCGTTAGATGCGCGACATTGGAGCTCCAAAACCGAACTGAAAAAAACGCAACGAAGTCGCGCAGAAAATAACTCGAAACGTTGACGGCGGCAACACCACGACGGCGACGTCGACAGCAACAGCAGCAGCAACATCGTGAGGGGGCGGCGGCATCTGATCGCGCGACTTTGCCGAAGAGTTGGAACGAAGTTTGTCTAATGCGCTCTGCTGCTGCCACGAGATCTTGCTGTTGTGTGCGTTGCAGTTTGCCATTCGCTTATCTATCAATCGATAATCGCCAGATTAGAAAACGTCGACGTTCACTTGTGCACGTAAGCAGCAGGCACGCAAGCACAACAACAACAGCCACCGCAGCAGCAGCAGCGGCAGCGCTACAAGTGCAACACTCACACACACACACACACGAACACTCACACCCAGATATTGTCGATCAAGTAATTCCAGTTAAACGACAACTGCATTTAGACCAAGGCACTTGGACTCGTTTTACCGTTAGCACAACTGAACACGTTCGCCGACAAAACGCGACTGAAAAAGCACGCGGTGAACGCTGTCGCTGGTTGGCTGTTGCTGCTGGCTGCTGTCGTGGTGAGTTTGTGTTGCTGCTGCTGCCGCCGCTGCTGCCGTCAGTTGGTGGTGGTTTTTCAGTGGCCATGTTGAGTTTCTGTCGTCGCTGCAACTCTTTAAGCTACACATGCCGATGCAGCAGAGTTTTTGTAGCTTTGTCGCTCACGCAACCATGACGCAAGCAGCAGCAACAGCAGCGGCGGTGAAAGCTGTTTCGGTTGCAGTCGCTGCTGCTGCGTGGGCGACGCACGCGTTGCCAACTCAATTAATAACACAAAAACAAAAAACGACAGCTTTTAATTAATGAAACAATTAAAAAGTAACCAAAAACCGAAAAAAAAAGAGAACTAAAACTGCGCCTTTCAAGGCCAACGGCAGCAGGCTGAAAACAACAACAGCAACTTACACACTCGCGCCGGAGTTCGATGATCTGTTTGGATGTTTACGATTGTTTTGCGCGGCCGCGTTCGTTGCTCAGATACGCGAGATACTCTGCGCTGCCGGCGTCGCCGCTGGCTTTGCGTATGTACAGTAGCATGCCTCAAGTGTATTTTCACAGATATTTATCTAGATACGCGCGACGAGCGCGCGCTTTTTTTGCCCTCTTCTGTTGTTGTTGTTGTTGTTATTTACCGTAAGACTCACGAAGACGGCGGCGGGTAGAAAGCCCCAAAAGTAAACAACAAATACACGCACACAAACGAACTACACAAATGCTGTTGTCGCCGAAACATCCATTTATGATTAGAATTTGCGCAACGACTCACTCAACTCAACTCAACTCTTTGCTTTATTTTGTTGGCGCCTTTTTTTATTTATATATATATATATAGGTTTTGCTTCTGATTAACACCTTAAAAACAAATCCAAGCGATTTTTTTATGGTCGCTTTTTGGTGGTATTTTATGAGCAAATTGTTGGCACGTGTTTGAGTCGAAGTCAAAAATAACGCCAGGGAATTGCAGTTTATAATTAAATAATTTTAAAATTATTTGTACACTTTGTATTTTCCCTTAAAATACTTTAAAAAACATATGTTTTCTTGTTTAAGCAGCTTGTCAAGCCCTATCAAGCCCATTAAACCAAAAAACGTTAATTAGACATAAAGCGAAGAAGAAAGAACTTCAAGTTCCTCCCCTGAATGAGAAATACATTTTCCCTAACAGTCATCATTTAATTGTAATTCACATGCGGCCCCTGAAATAACTATTATTTTTGTAATATCCACTAGTTTGAAAGTGGCCTGTTATTTAACTTAAATTTTCAGTTTTTTTGTTAAACAAATGACAATTTGTCAATGGAAACAAAATTTTTAGAAATGAAAATGACAAGAAATGAAGCCAGTGGAAATAGGCTATTAGATTGCTTAAATTTTTTGCCTTAGTTAAGCTGTGTTTGTAAAGATTGCTTAAAAAATGGTTCTATTAAAAATTCCACCATTTGTAGACTTTACGTACTTTTTTTTGCCATTTTTTAATTTAGTTTTAAGTTTCTACAAAGAAATATCTAAAAAGTACACTAAATGCCCCACAAAAACCACAGTTTTTCCAAATTCCGAACGATTTCAAAAAGTAGAAACGAAACGAAAAAGAACCTTTCTGTTCCCAATTCCGAACGATTTGCTTGGTATCGAAACAATATACTAGTCAACAGCTGTGTTATGTATTTGTGACCAGAGTTGTCACCAACTCAATGATTTGAAATTACCAAGCCCAAACTTACACTTTAAGTTAATTTAATTTCATTTAAAAAGTCCCAATTGTTCGAATTGATGTTTCAATAAAATTTAATAAATTTTTCTTCAGTATCACACAAATGAATAAAAATTGCCAATGTTTTCTAAGAATGTTCAGCATTATTAGAACAATAAGATACTAATTTTGAAAATTTACTTTACAACATTTGAAAATGACTGATCTTGTCGTTTTACAGAATTTATAACTGAACCGAACTTTTTTTATATAATTACCTGTCATACCTGGAAAGGTTTGGTTTGAAATATGCACTAAAATCGCTTATTTTAGGATTATACAGAAATGTTTTTAGTTCCACTTCCACCGCAACTTTTCGATAGTGGAATTGATTCGTGTTCTCGCAACCCGAATATGAAAAGATTGTCTGTGGAATAAAAAGTCATTGCCCAATTACGCACTCTTGAAATGGCTAGATATACATAAAGCATATTTTCCCTTAAACTTGTAAAGAAGATTTAACATAGAACAGCTTTTTATTCAGATATTCGCTGTCACAATATTTTGAGTGAAGTGTTTACATGTCACTAAGGAGTTTCCATATTTAAAAAATGTTTTCACTCTGTTATGTTAATATTTATATGGGTTTTAGCGACGGTGGAGAGTTACAATTCAATGTAATCAACACAAATAGACCGAGATAATTTGGAATAGCAATTGGTATATCCGTACAACGATCGCTGTTTCAAAGATAACCACATCTTATCATCAGCGGACTTCTGTTATGCCGAATTGTCAAAACAAAACAATGTAACAAAAACTCACGTAACAATTTTACTTTAGTATAAGCTTTTTACTTTAGTTCTCGTTACTTCACAACTGCGTATTGGGCTATAAGCAAGGCTAAAACCCGGTTTGAAATCGAGCCCCTTAGAACCGGTTCGTTTCGCGTTCTTGGGTTCCGTCGAACCGGACTCCTTGAAAATTAGGTTCGGTTCACAAAATTAAGTAATTTTTCCAACGACAAGAAAATATTTGAAATCTTTAGAAATTTTGGCATAAACGAACATGAATTTGGTGAATGTATGGTTAGTAAGCATTGGTTACTATACTATATAGAAAGAGGGTTTCAATTCGCTTTGCGTTAGCCATCTGATCTAGTAACAGAAAATATTTAACACACTTTGCAACGCCTCTCTCTTTTGAGTGACGTTAGCTCCATCCTAGCAAAGAGAGCATTCTTTGTAACAACTGAAAATATTTCTTAACATTTTTGTGGACATAGGAAAACAAATTGGTCAGAGAGAGTCAAGTCATAGAGTCAAAAAATGTCCGAGAAAGCCACATATGACAGCAAACAGCTGACTAATATCTGAGTAAAATGTTGACGACGCAGCAAAGGTTGATTCTATGATACGTTTTCCTCGTCTAAGAGCTAGTACATATAAAAAGCTCTTAGGATATATAATCCGTATTAACTTACCCTAAGCTGTTCTGAAAAGTAGATAGTGTCGGCTTTGATAGTTTGAATCATTAAAAAAAAGAAAACTATTATCAAAAATGAGTATTAATAACTCGAAACTATTTTTGTGTACCAGCGAACCCAGGTTTTGGGAGCCGGTCCGTTGACCGAATCTTTGTCTTTACAATGGGTTCAAACCCCCAGACCGAACCTTCTGCAGAATTTTATAGGTTTGCTGCCTTGGATATTACGTCTCATTACTTCACAACTCCGTATGGAGCTTAATTATTGATTTGCATTTGGAGGACTTTCAGGTAATCTAGGGACTTTTAGTTAAAGCGGAAAAGTCAGAATCTGTCTTATTTTCGATTGTTCCATTTTTAAACGCTTGCCGAAGTCATGCACGGCTGTGTGTTAGAGAGAGACAGTATTATTTTCGCCCTCTCTTATTTGGAAACCCTGATCTAGTGCTGGGCAGGCCAAATGGCGTTTCTCTGTATCGCTTCGACAAGTATTCGGGGGAAATTTCGACCTGCAAAACGTAGAAAGAGAGCAATTTCATTCGGAATTAAGAATCGATTGCTGCACTTGCTCTGAAAACGTTATTTAATTTAACCATAGTGGGATTCTTGAAAGTTGATTTGCTTTTGATTTGCTTTCGTGAAAGCAAAACGACCCTGATTTCATTTTGATTTGCTTTCATACAATTTATCCAAAGAGAAAGGGTAGAAGAAAATTGTGGAAGAATTTGTAACTTTGAACTTTCTAGGAGAGCTGTGCAGATAAATAACCATAAACATTTTTGACCAAGTCAAGCAGTTCTCTAAAAAAACTGTCAAACTAAAACGAAAGCCAGTCGAAATCAGCTCCGAAGCTGATTTTACGAAATCAATTAGTATGACCATAATTTCCTTACACTTTCTGGGCACACTGCTCATTTTGTATGGAGCAGTTATCATCAGCTGTTTCACGAAATCAAATTGAAAGCAAATCACTTTCAGGAATCCCACTCATATTTCTAAACAGCTCTGAAAACTCGTTTAGTCCTCGTAAAATGGTAAACTCCAAAAGTTTACGATACCACAACAAAATACAAGAGACTAAAAAATTACCACATTTTTGATGCCCTGGGGTAAAGTGTTTGTACAAATCGGTCGTAAAATTGTTAATTCTAAAAACTTGAAGTGTTGAAAGAATCGTATAAAAATACTTGGTATGGAAAATTATGTACATGCTTTAGAGAAAAGACGATGGCCTTGTAATTTTAGATATTCCGGTTAGATTCTTGGTAAAAGATGGTGGGTCTATGTTCTTTTTTTCTTTTATTGAAAAGCGCCCAAAACTATGACCTAGATGTTGTTAAAAAACTGAAAAAAATAAATATAATATATCAGCTCCAGGGTTCGAGCTCACCGTATTCTAAAATTAGTTATAAATATTAATAGTTGAATTTCTGCTAGAGCATAAAACTTTATCTGCAAAAACTGCACCTATTTCTCTCTATGCCTGAAATGTAGCAAGTTGTTTCAACAGTAGACCGTTTCTTTATAAGGTACCCTAACGCATGCAACCTATATTGATTTGATTTTGTATCTTTGAGATACATTTGTTCATATTTCTTCTGTCAGCTCCTCACTCAACTTTCGGCGGTTTTATTTTAATGCTTTCCGTTTGGAAAAAAAAACAATAATAAAATGTTAACACACACACAAAAAAAAAGCTGAAAAAAACAGACAACAACCTGTTTCCAAGCAGCCCGTAGCCCGTAGCTTCTACTTGTCTGTGTACGTATATTTGTTGGTTTTGATTTTCGCTTGGCTGAGTTGGTTTTGGGGCTTTTTTGTTGTTTGATTTCTGTGCGTTTTTTGAAGGTCAACTTTTGTTTTTTTTTTTTTTTTTTTTTTTTTGCTGTTTGAGTTTAATGAGCCATTTGCGTGGATAGGTGGGTTGATTGTGTGAGAAAAGAGTGAAGAGACTAAGTTAATGGGTTTTGGGTAAATGTTACGAAAAATTTTAAACCCTTTTTCACATATATATGTGTGGATATAAATTTATGTTGGCTCTCACTCAGTTCGAAATTCTTGTTCTTAGTGAAAGATGAACATAAATTAAAAATTTATGGGCTGACATAGTCCATAGATTTATGGACATAACAAACAACCACAACATTCATACATCAACAGTTTCTTTTCATTATCTATTATTACTATTATTATTGTTATAATAGTTTTTTTTTTTGTATGTTATATACAGGGTGACAATGTGAATACTAAATTACGGGACTAGCATCGATTGACCATATACTGATTGAGGATTTCACAGCAGCATCAGCACTGCTTGCCCATAATTGGGAACGCATAGATTCCTCAAAAAATTAAAGAGACAATGTTTTTAAAGAAAACTTCGACATAAGTCCCCTTTCCTTGAACCAATAATAACGAACTCAATATATCAAAATAAATTGACCTCAAGGCAGCCCATCTTCAATTATATTTCAGTTCAAATTGGTTTGTCCCCTTGTTTCCCACGCCCTCCTACAAAGCTCTCGACTCCCTTGCCCTCTTCCTCTTCCTGCGCTCTCCCCTCTACCCGTCCTTTCTTATTCTCACTCGTGCTCTTAGCAAAACTGCTTAGAACAATGTTGCCTTAACGCTATAGAGCTCATTTATGTGCCCCAAACAAACTTTTCCTTGACGTTTTCAACCTCTTCGCAGTGAAATTTTCAAAATTTTCTTTCTTAGTGCGCGCCTGAATAACTAAAAGTGAAGGTCAATGCCAAAACTTAGAGCTTTAGGATAAGCAGTTTTGGCTGCGTGATTGATAATGTGCCAATCAGTAGGGCCTGCATATTTATAAGTATAGATTATTTAAGTATATTATAATAATATATATAAATATTAGAACTAAATCTTTTGTGTGCTTCGGAAGTCAATGTAACACAACACAAGCACCGCGACTGAAACCTTTTTGTTAGATTTTGGTGCGTGGTGGAAAGATTTATATTAAACCCAACAAATTCAAATCAAAAAAGGTTCTGACTGGTTTGATTCTGCAGATTATCATAAATGTTGTAAAAGGTTTGGTTCATTATCCGGCTCGAAGGACCAAGAACAAAAATCTCACCGAAATCATTTTGCAGACTTTTCAAAACTTTGATTAATGTTGTCACCCTGTATTTTTCATATGCCTGCGTTGTAGTCAAATGTTAGGCAACAAAAAAAAAAAAAAAATTATAATTTGTTTTTGTATGTTAGGGCGTTATTATAGTGTGTTCCCTCATATAAATCTTGTGACCGTTGCGTAGGTGCAGCCACACATTTTCATTGCTTGCGGCACGCCCTGGTTTTTTATTTTATTTTTTTGAAAATTTTGTGGGTCCCATGAATTTTTAATGAACTTTATGACTATAAATCAGCAAATATCGGGGAAGAGGTAAGGTGAGGTGAGTTGAGCTCTTGCTCTCGCTCTTATCAGACCCATTCAGACTCTGACATCATACAAAAAAATTTTTGCCACAAAACTGCTGATTGCTTTTCAATTGCTCATCAGACGAGTCAGAGTCAGTTCCAGCTGATAAGATAAGCCCCTTTTTTTTCCTAAAAATATAACACACTGAGGCTGTGTGTGGTGTGTGGACAATAAACAGATAAGCGAGGGCAGTTAACTCTCTGAATATATGTATGTATGCGCATGTATACAGAGGTGGGCAGGCAAAATGTGTGTCAGACCCGAAAAGTTTAAGCAGAACTTTTCGACAAGTTTGTGGCACAGTTTCTATTTTGTTTTTTTTTTTTACTTTTTTTGGGTGCGAGCGAGCAAGTGAGCTAAATAAAGGCGACGCCTACTCTGGCCTCTGCTCATGTGTGGAGGATAAACATGGCAGTCCTAACTGCTGCCAAAACCACCACAACCCAAGACAGGCAGACAGACAGTCAGGAGTTATGAACTACCCACAAAAATCCACACACATGTGGTGTGGGTATGTGGGTATGAGTGTGTGTATGAGGGGGTGACTCTTGTAGCTATTGATTATTGTTTTCCTTTTTGCTGGGTAAGACAGAGGGCATAGTATTGTCCTTTTCTAGCTTTGAAGTAAAAATAATTATTCGATTTTTTCCTGTATTTTGCGTGACTATTAAACATTCAGCTGCTGCTGTTAAGGGAAAAAGGGGTTGGGTTGGAGGACATCTATAAATAATCGAGAATATTTACTAAGAATTGAAGGCTTAGAAGGTAAATAAACCAGAAAACAAGCCAACTTCCAGCAAATGTTTGCTTAATGTTCGCTAAAGATTCGCTAAATGCTCGCTAAGTACTCGAAACGAGAGTTTGAAATGCTTCGTTTTTTTCTACACTAATAAAAATTCTCATAAAACTGATTTATGCCAAATGGCCCCAAAATAAGTTTTATATTCAAGAGCCTTTGCCGGATTTGGTTCGATCAAGTGCAGTCTTGACCAAAGTGCTTCGAATCAATCGTGCATGTCAATCAACCCCCAAAAATAAATTCTGCTTTGCTTTTGTTGTGTTTGTTTTGCAATTGAAAGTCAATTGAGCAAATGTTTCGGAGGCTGCAGCGACTCTTCCCAGAAATGTTTCAGGGTTGGGTTTTCTTTTGTGTGTGTGTGTGTGTGTGTGTATGTAAATGCAAATTCACCAGCAGCAGCAGCAGCTGCCGCCGCGGTATACCTTCCATCCGTTGTCCTGCATTTTAGCAATTTGCAAATTTACAAGTTTCACATACTCTGGGCGCATGTTTAATATCAAATTATGAAACGACAGTCGGCCTTTTTCCTTACCCTGGGCAACGGCCCCAGACCCAGCGATTGTGATTGCATTCTCAAGTGCCTTGGCAACATTTGTATGCAAATTGCTTTTGGCGAGTGCATGTGCAACATGTTGCCCGGGCAGACACGGGAAACGGGGTACATCGACTTCAAGTTGGCTGCCCGCTGCCTGCAAATAAAGAACGCATTGAGTTTTTATTAGTTTTTGATGATGCTCATAAAACGACGCGACGGCAGCGATGATAAAAATCAGTTTGCTTAAGTAAAGTGAGGCATTTAGAGAGTTGAGTCAGTCAGAGCGTTGGAATTGAATGGCACTCAGTTGGCTGATTGTAAAAAAAAAAAGAGTAACCGTTGCTAAATGCCATAAAAAAAGAAACAAAATAACAGAAAATAAAAATGTTGCCTTTTCGACTTTTGTGTTTGCTTTGAATGGTGTTGACAAGTGGGCAGGACCATTTCAAACGATGTGTTGCGGAGTTTGAAATAGCCGTTAAACTTGTAAATAAAAGTGAGGAATTAAACTGGAATGAATATTTAAGTAGCATCTCTGACTTGGGTTGTATTCACTTTTGACTTATTTGGTTTGATGATCGAGCTGGTTCAAACAAGATGAGAAACAAGTTAGCAAACCGATTGGAACCAAGTAGCAAACTTTGTTTACATCATTCAAGAGAACCTGCAACCAAACTACTCGTTCTTGTCAGTGTTCGTAATGTAACAAATGTGGAATTGTTAGTGAGAAAACTAAAGTCTAGTTTAAATTAAATTAAAAACTTTTCAGTGATTTTTTAATAAAGAATTCCATTAGGAATTCTTATGGACATCATACCGATGATTCTAGTTGGCCATAAACCACACCATACAGCGCATTTTTGTGGATGTAACGGAAGTTTGAGAGTCTCTTCGGGTTGCTCATCATTCCATATGCGACAATTTTGTTTGTTGACGACTGACGACATTTAAAAAAAGATTCTTCCACTTTCCGCAGATTACGCCTAACTACGCAGTCCGTTTGGAAATCCACTTTAAATATGTTCTGAACACCTTGAACATGCCGGAAACAGTCAGAATATACTATTGGAATCAAGAGCACATTTCTTTCGAAATGGCAAGCAACTATATGTCCCCCCTGACACTGGAAAACCCACGGTTGTTTAGATTGCACCAGGATAGATTGATTCTTTACATAGACCTCAAGACAAGGAAGATGAGGAAGGATCAAGCAAGAGAGAGCTCTGGGAAACAATTTTACATACACTTAACATACAACTTAAATGAAAACAATTAGTTTCAGGACGATATCTGCTACTACAGAATGCCCAACCTTAAACTACCACACCTGGAAAATCATACGAAGGATGCTCACTGTGCAACTTAAGGAAAACGCGTGGAAATAATGCAATTCTTGAGGAAATGTCCCATTTTACAAGAGATTAGGGCAGGATGCTTCGGAAAACTGCATTAGAATGTGGAGGAATGCATCAACTTGTTGATCGGAAGCAACTGGACAACTCTAGTAGCATATGTCAGCTACGCTAAAAAATACTGGCAACAAAAAATGGAAGAATGTTTCTAGGAAGATAAAATCGCAATCAATAAAAATTCAGTCCAGTAAATGTCTTGTGAATATTTTCAAAAATTTTTAAAATTGTAAGAAAAACAAGGAGAAAGAATGGGCAATGTGCTCACGGCATAAAAAAGTCATGCCTGCAATATTGCTTGAAAATAAATCATTTACAGCACATTTTTCCGGACGACATCGAACCAGTTAAAAGCAAATGAAAGGTGCACCATAATAGTCCAACGAAAAATAAATATATACATAGAATAGCACTCGCTATATTGTACAATTTTCATAATGATATATTTTAGTCTCCGAGAATATGTCGTTATTATAGTTTACAGGTTCATTTTCATGATCCAGCAAGGGCAACACATCTTAGTTGTAATTCAGACGATATCGATTAAAAATCCTTCGACAAAAATATGTATTTTCCATTTAGAATACAAAATCATATAAACAGGCCTGTTCTTAATTCGGAACGTTTTCAAAAAGTAAATACGAAGCGAAAACGAACGATTTACTATTTTGTGTTCCCAATTCCGAACGATTTGGTTACGTTTTGACTTTTCGAACTCGGTTTCGAAGTAAACAGCTGACTGGCTGTTTGTGTATATCGACAGCAGCAGAGTTGTCACCATCTCTATTATTTTAATTTACAAAGCTCTAATTTATATTTTAAGTAAATTTATTTTTACTTTAAACAGTATTTAATTATTACACTTGAATATTTGATATCAAATATGGTTAAATATATCTAAACTAAATGGGAAAAGTGCTGTGCAAATACATTAATTTATCGACCAAACAATGAAGCGGAATTGAGAACAGCTCGATTTGGTTACGACCGCTTGGTTTTGTTTTTTAAGAAAAAATTTATAGATGAAAAATTATTTTAATTAAAAAAAATTAAATTTTTATTATTATATTATAATTATAATTTTAATATATTATTAAACTTTAAACATTTTAAATAGTGATGTTAAACGATCTTTAATATGTTCGACATTATAAATTTTTTCAGTTTATAATTTTGGGGATTTATTTTATTGCTTTTAACAACAATTACTTTTCAAACGGCTGACTCTGCAGAACATCTTTGGAAAACGACAATTCTGTTCGATTTGCGGAATTCAGAACAGCAATCAACTCGATTTGCTACAATTCCACAAGCCCGAAAATGTCAGTGCTAATTTCCATATTTAGTTGGACTTGAACAGAAAGCGTGGGTTCGCGTGGTATTATAATGTGGGCCCAACAAAATGCCTAGAAAACTATTTGAAAACTAAGTGCTTTGCAGTCCAGTTGTTGCGCTCAGAACCGAAACTGTACCGAAACAGGGTTTAGGTACCCAGAATAATGGTTCCCGGAATAAAAAAAAAATAGTCCTTGATGTTCCAAAAATAAGCACCAAATGTTCCAAAAGTATAGCCAAAATGTTAAAAAAAAGCCCCAGATGCCTAAATTAGCCTAAATTGGTCTTAATACGTAACTGTTTAATAAGTAAATGTTTCTAATAGAAGTCCGAAAGTTTGCTAAATGACACCAAATGATTCCAAGTTGAACACAAAATGATTTTAATACGACACCGAAACTTGGATGAAGATGGAACAATGGGCTTAAAAATTGCGTTCATCGACTGACATGCTGTTCAGGAAAAAGCGGGATCACTCTTTTTTTGTCAACAAGTGGGTTGGAGTTCAAAAGACTTAGAACATATGTTTTTCTACTAGTTTTTCTTTGAAACTTCACATCAGCGTATAGGATTGTAAAATTTCTAAATAAACGATATAAGAAAATACTTGGTATATTTTGCAAGGGTTACTGTAAGCATTAAAATGCATTTACATTTCCAAATGATTTCTTCGACTAAGTTAATTTCCTTTCTATTCCTTTGTAAATCTTTGATTGATATGTCTGTGTTGCCCTAGCACACATTCCTCAATGAACTGCAATGATACTTTCTATGAATGACAAACAAATAAACAACAACTCGGTCTTGCTCTTCCATTACCATTTTGCAATAAAGATATAGATATACATATGTATGAGTGCGAGTATGTGTACAAAATGTAAGGCAAACACTTGCTCTATGCGCATAATCGACGAAAAAACCTCTTACATATTTATTGTGCCAAGGCGACGAGCAGCAGCAGCAGCAGCAGCCACACTCGAGTGACTCAGCCCCCAAGGGGGAAAAAGGGAAGCGGGGGCTGATGTCTTTATACGTTGCGCCTCATCGTCCGCTGGTCAGAGTCAGCGCGTTGAAAATGCATTTCTGTTTTTTTTTTTGTGTTTAATTCATTAAATTAAAATTAATGTTTATTTACGCGCAATTTTACAGCGTGCCTGAAATGTGGCCAAAAGTATGGCCAACCAAGCATAAATTAAAATATATTACAAGCAAACAGTCAACGTTGCGGCCTTTTAAAATTAGCTACAAAACTGCAGTTGCATCTGACAGATACATGTGCAGCATTTCCTTTTTGCTCGACTTGGGCTTTTCACTTCACTTTGTTTTGCCTTTTTTGCGTAATTTAATTAGTATTCTGTGGCCAGAAATCTGATATTGCTTATGGCTCTGGTTTCGGCTTTGACATTGATTGACAGCAACTACACGTAGTTGTAGTATAATTTCCCTCTCTCGCTCTGAGATGATGTGCAATTGATTTGGCCTAATGGAGTCTTAGTTGTAGATTTGGCCAAGATCGTTGGAGAGGGAACTGGTTTAAGGCTTTTGTATTACGGTTGACCCACAATGTGTGTGTGTGTGTGTGTGTGTGTTGTTTTCTGGCCCATTCAATCAGTGGGAAAACATGAGCTCAACAAAAGATAGCCATCTACAATCAAATCAATTTTCGATCACAAAAAAAAACCGTCAACAGTTTTTTGCTGTTCATTAAATGGACACGAAAATTAAAGCTGTTGTTGGAGAAAATGTTTACTTAGCCCCCTAGCTAAACGTCGCTTGCTTTGGTGTCTTGATCTTGGCTAGAATAACTCCCATACGGCAAAACTACACTCGAAGAATACAAAAAAGCAATGGATATTATAATGTTTCATGTTTCCTACCTTTAATAATTTCCTTCTATGACCAACTTTTCTACCTGTTATGATTTTTTCTGAGCTTAAATCAGACTTAGCTTAAGATATTTGGGGACTTAAGACAAGAACTCATTAAACTGATCTGATTCTTAAATACTTTTATTAACTCAAAATTATACTTTTCTACTGTGATTTACACTTCAATTAACGAATTTTCTACCCAATACTTGACCATTTTTCCAAGTGTACGCCCGCCACTGTCAACAATCGGAACATTAATCGATTTCAAGTACTATAATTAAATGATTGTACTGCTGCGATAGGAAATTAAAAACGTTTTAACAGCGATCTACACTGATAAGACGTTCTACTACAATTCACAACCAACCAACCAGCCAAACGACCGACCCACCGACCGACCCGACCCACCTAAAATGTGTGTAACTGTGCGCTGAGTATGATTAGCCATAGGAACGGCTATTTCTGTCTCTGTTCTGTCATTAGAAATGCCAATTGTACGTAATAGAACGTCAAATGTTTAGTGAAATTATTTTTAATGAAATGTTGTGTCATTAGACGAGCAAACACACTGGCAAAAAGGGGGCGCGTCTGGCCCGCGATTAGCCTACGTCTCCGCTTCCCCAAGTTCGTTTTCTTTTTTTTTTTGTGGGTTTTGTTAATTTAGCTAAAAGTCCATTAAATGTTATAGTTCTTATTGCACCGCTGCCGCTGCCACTATTAACGTAATTGTTTATAAGCCCAACATAGTCGGCCAACCGCTGGCCCATCAATAGCCGTAATTATTATGATGTGTGACATGCAGCCGGGGCAGTCATTATCATTATGAACATGCCAACTCTGGAGCAGGGACAGTGAACTGGTCAGCGTGTCCTTGTGCTGAACTTGATTTTTTATTTTTTTTTTTTTTTGGAGGGGAGAAAGAACGTTTTAAAATTGGGACAGGCCAAACGAAATTGTTTGTGGTGACACGAGGAAGACGATTCGAAGGTAAAGATTGAGAGAAAGTAGACAAAATTATGAACGGGTCCAAAGCTCTTAATTAATCTTTTCTACCTTGAAGTTAACCTAACCCAGAACGCTAGTTGAAAATTTTCTTTCAAAACTTGTTCAGTACAGAATCAAAGCTGTATTAGCACTGATTTGGAAATGCTCGTAGTGAAACCATAGATGACTTTGCAGCCTTTCAGTCATCAATATACCACTCATGTATATCAGTACTGAACTCATGGGTGAGTTTAAGGAGTAGTACAGAAAACAATGCTGAAGTCAGTCATGAATTGAAGCAATTGGCTCGTAGAACTGTAGGATTTTAAGAAATTAGTGCCATAGCGAACTCAACTGATAATTTCTAAAGATTCTCTTCACTCGGGGTGCCCAGATTTAATTAAATGCCATCGCTGCAACAGCTAGGGCTGCCAAAGGATTTCATTTTTGCATAGAACTCCACAATCGTTCATTTGCTCGATTCCAAAATTTTGGGGAACATTATGTAGTTTATTACATTTAATTTCACTTCATCTGACTGCAAGTAGAGGAAATTTACATTCCATACATTTCAAGCCCACAGATTACGGGTGCCCATAGCCAGCTTACGGCTGCGTAGACACCCAAACAAATGAAGAAAAAGATTTTTCAAGCGTAAATAACCTCAATAAATAACAATATTAAAGACAAGGATATCGCAACTTAAGCCGATACAGAAAACTGCACTGGTGACTAACTAACCGAATTTCGAAGAAACCTCAATCTTGCTACAAGAGAACAACTACAGTTAACGCTTTACTCTTGAAATGTTTCATATAATAGACACAAGAACAGACGAGAGAATTAACTATAAAACGGACATCGAAAACTGCGCCCACATATACAGACACCTACAAACATTAGCTTAGTATTGAACTCTTTGTTAGGACGTGCCGACGTGTTTAATATTGTATGTTGAAAATGTTCAAAGGTTTTGTTTTAAATGTTTTGTTATAATTGGTGAATTGGTCTTTGTAGTATCCATGAAGACGGAAATATATTAGAAACAAACATTGACTGAGTTTTCTTCTTGACCTCGAGCCGGCAAGCAGCACATTTTATTGAAGACGACGCATACATATCTTCATAGGACAAAATGAGAAGAGATGTTGCTAGGCATGTGCTTGTGCTATGCAGTGAGAGTCAGAGTAAGTGCATATGTGCGCGGCTGTAGCTTTGCACTGTCTGTGTAAGCGCTTTTATGTACCTGCGACGGGCGCATTTTCTGCTCGAGCTCGAGTTCTGGAAAATATTCAAATTTTAAATCGAAAAATTTATTCTGCAGTTTGGGAAACAATCGTAAAAAAACGAACCCCATAATCAATGCAAAGGATCATTTTGATTAAACCGTTTTCACTATTTACAGAAAATTAAAAAGAAAAACACTTTCATAAGGCAGCAGCAGCTCAGTAGCAGTGGGTTCATTGGTCGCAAAAATCGGTCCCCCGGTCAGAAAACAACCGCTTTCGAGGGACCACATTGCATAAAGCGGAGTTCCGCCACCTTAGCCCCTGGGGCACGAACAAACTGGCCAACTCACACTGAATGCTTGTCGAAGTCGTGCTTCACTGTGTGTTAGAGTGAGACACAATCACGTTTTAGCGCGTTCTTTATTAGAAGAAAGGTATCGAAACAACCCTTAATTATCCTCTTTGCCTCTCTTTGGTTGTGAGAGAAAAGAAAAACATTTTTTGTTTTTGATTTTCCTCGGACCTTTGGCAGAGTTCACGCATTCAAAAGGCTCACAGCCCAGGTTCGGCTAACAATATGAATGTATACGACAAACCATGGTGTAATAATATAAGGTGACACCGTCAGCATCTGTTGAGGGCCAGTGTTAAAAAGAAAGGGATAGCAGATGGCTTGCTTTGTTTTGAGTTTGTTAATTTTTGTTTGTTGTGTTAAGGAAGTTAGGGAGCTATCATTTAGTCGGGATTTACACGATGAAGCAAACTTCATGAAGTTTTCTTAGTATGCTTGAAAATGAAAGGGATTTTACTAGATTTGTTAATCAAAATGAATGGAAACACATGTGTATGTCTCGCCTACTTAGATAACTTCATGAAGTTTGCTTCATTGTGTAAATCCAGTCTTAGTCAACAATTTTCAGGAAGATTAACTCAAATTTTAAAAATCCAAGTACAAAAGACTCTTCCCAAATGGTTTTTCTTCCTACGTTTTTTGGAAACCGTATGAGCTTTACGTTGCTTCGCCCAAACGATTTGCGGCAAATTACACAGTAACTTGACACTTGACACTAAAACCAGCAAATAAACAAAAACAAGACACATACATACAAAAACCCAGAAAAATTTGTCCGCACCCAACCTGTCGCTGCAAGCATGCACAACGAACTGACTCACTGGCTCTACAAACAGAGAGACCGTTCACTCGCTCGGTGTCACCTCATATTGTTTCACCATGCGACAAACTATATGCGCTCTCTCTTGTTTCTCTCACACTGAGTTAAGCTCTCGCGCTCTTTTGAGTCTTCAACCTTTCCAACTAAAGTATTTTCAGTTTGGTCTTCACGAAGCACGCATTTTTTTACCGATTGACTGAATTGGGACTGGTAAGGGGTTGCTCTCAGACCGATCATTACTGTGTGTTAAAGAGAGTTTTGTTTTTGAAGCAGAGCATACTGAACCTTGGGTTGAGAGTTATTTACTAGCTATGAGCATCGTTTTTATCATTTTTTTCGTGGAAGCCTTAAATATGAATAAAAGTAAGAAACAGCAGCCTCTCTCTCTTTAACCCTTTTCTCATCAGCTTCAGTCAGATGGAAACTTAATCTCTACAAATAACAAACTATTTTTTTTGGTCTTCCATATCATTATCATTTGTCCAACTATTTTAACTTCATTAAGTTGATTTGCTACTGCATGCTGCATAAAGTACAGTCATCAACCATCCAAGTGCTTATTACCACACAAAACAAACAGCAAACAATAATTTCAAGCTGCCAGCAGCCGCAACAACATAATTAAATATGCAACCAAAAAAAGTTATGTACAATTAAATTAAGCCGAACCGAGCTTTGTTGCCGCTGTTGGCAGTGGCTTTAAGTTTATCAGGCCAGGCATCGCTAGCTGTTGGCAGTAGTTGTTGCAGGTATTTCCTGTCAGATTTTGCATAAATAATTTTTGATAATCAGAGTTTGCGACGGGCACATAAATTTAATTAGCGGCATATGTTGCATTTAATTAGCAGTAAGCTCACTGAGGGGGAGGGGGAGGTGCAGGGGGGGCCGGTGTCTCTGTCTGTGCATCGCATAGTGCGTCTAACTGCTGCTACTCAGTTACTGCAGTTTTAATTAAAATTCACACGATGTGAAATGCTCATTTGGTAGGCCAACTGCGTGCGTCGTTTGTACGCTTGTTCGTTGGTCGTTTGCCATTATTGCAACTCTCGTATTTTTCTTTATTTTGTTGATGCATTATTATTATAATTTTTCTTCTTTTTTGCATTGCATTGCATTGAGTTGCATTGCATAAGCAGCCAACTGGCAGGCAGCCTGTTGCTGTTGCCTTTTCTAATGCAAACGCATCAGGCAGGGGGGGATTGCTGCATATGTGGCATGCATAATTAGCAGCCTCTGCACACTCACACACACGCCGATGAGCATATTTTCATTTTTATTCATATTATAAATTTTGTAATCAAAAAAAGAAGCTCTTTCTCTCTTTCCCTCTTTCACTATTTCTCTGTTTCTCGCTTTAATGAGCCATTAAGCTTTAGATTTCTGTGTTTAGATACGCCTCAGCTTGCTGAGATACGGAAAATGCCTGGGCCAGTCAACAGCATTTTCCACGAATCGAATTAAGTTATTAGTTATGCTTGAACCAGTTGACTATGTGGCAGCTGGACATAGAAATGTTTTGGGGTAGAGAAGAGTCTCAACCAGTTTGATTGGTTCTTGTCACCAGCCAACTGACAGTCATTTTACGTGCCACAAAAAGCTGAAAGCTTCATTAAGTTTTTGCCACTATTAAGCCAGGTTGGTTTCCAACTGTCAAAACGTTTTTTTTTTTTGTTTATTTCACTTTATTTTACTTAACCCGGGGAGGAATCATGAATTTGTGAATGGGTTTGTATTACATTTGTTTTGTTTCTATGAAGATTCGAAACAAACTTTAGTCTAATTTGCATGGTTTACGAAAGTTGTTGTTAAGGACTTTGGTCGATTTGTAAGAATTTAGTATTCATGTGCAAAACAGTCAAAGTAGAAATGATAATCGTTTGTAGAACACATGGGATAGATCTGACATTTGTAACAATTCTGGGATTATCGAAAGAACTTTATTCTAATGCAAAGTTTTCTAAAAATTAATAAGAACCTGTTGCTAACTGGTTTCCATTTGAAATTAAAAAACGATGCCTTGCCGATTCTTCTAATAAAATTGATATAATTTGAAAAATGATGATAATGCCGTAACATTAAAGGAAATGTCATTAAAAGGGATAGAGATAATACACATATTAAACCAAAATTATGTTCTCATAACCAAGGTAAAACAGTTTCAAAAGGCAACAGATAAATCTCAAACCCAGCTCAAAATCAACAGTTTTGAATATTTCAATATGGAAGTATTGTGTAGTATTCTATTATTATTAGAGCAAAGCCCTTTGACTAAGGTTCGAATGGGGGACTAAAACTAAAAAGATTTCTTCTTTGCAACGGATTCTTTTGGGTACGCCTTTGGCTTTGCTAAATAAATGGCTTATGTTACTTGCTATCTGTACTGAGTATCGAGTACTAAGTGCATAGCATCGATTTCTGAGTATCGAGTGCCTAATATCAATTACCGAATACTAAGTATAGTGTTCTGAGTATCGTGTTTTGAGAATCGCGTACTGAGTGTCTAGAAACATGTTTAGAGTTCAGAGTATCGAACTCTGACAAGAAATATGTATGGAGATCTGAGTTTCGATTATATTCATAATGTTCTTTATATTCAGTACTGAATATCGATTACCAAGTCTGGAGCTCTGAGTATCGAGTTCTGACAAGAAATAGGTATAGAGTTTTGAGTTTCGATTACCAAGTGTTATGCTCTGAGTATTCAGTACTGGGTATCGAATAATAAGTCTGGAGCTCTGAGTATCGATTACCTAGTATTGAGTTCTGACAAGAAATAAGTATAGAGTTTTGAGTTTTCATTAGCAAGTATTATGCCCTGAGTATTCAGTACAGGCTTTCGAGAAATGAGTCTGGAGTTTTGAGTATCGATAACCTAGTATCGACTTCTGACAAGAAAAAGTATGCAGCTCTGAGTTTCGATTACCGAGTATCGTGTTCTGAGTATCCAGTACTGAGTATGGGGAAATAAGTAAGAAGTTACGTGTATCGATTACCAAGTAACGAGTTGTTAGTATCGAGTACTGAATGTAGAGCATGGACTGCGCGTCTGAGTACTGAATGTCCATAACTAAGTATCGTGTTCTGAGTATCAAGTATGAAGTTCCGTGTATCGATTACCGAGTTCTGAGTTTAGAGCATGAACAAGCACTGAGCATCTATAACTAAGTATCGTGTTCTGAATAGTAAGTATTCAGTATCGAGTACTAAGTATTGAGAACTAATTATCGAATGCTGAGCATCGAGTACAGTGCATATTACTTAGGACCTTGTAGTTAGCACAAAAGGCTGCATCTTAACACAGGCAACCACGGAGCACACAAATCACATTTAAAAGAATGCACTCAGCATGCAAGAAGCCTTATGGTGCAGATGGTAAGACCGTTGTCTTTGAGTATTTAAGTCGTAAGTTTGAATTTATTTTAATTTTTTTGCCGGGGATAATGAAAATCTGGACAAAATATTTAGAAAACAAAGTCTTCTTAGTTGATATAACCAACGGATAACGTTCTATTTACCCATTCCGTGATTTTCTTGATAATTACATAACATTTACATGGGAGTTTTTTGATTCAAGTGCAGTCTCAGCTAGAAGCTTATGTTCAAGTACTTTTAGAGCTGCGGTGGGCACGAAGTTTGAGTTTTGGGAGCTGGCGTGCTCGATCGCACTCCGAGAGCCGCACATAAAGAGTCGGATGCTCAAAACGGCGCTAGGCTCTAATCTGCAAGTCACATTTTGAGAGCAGATTGGCTCTGAATCGAAAGCCAGAACCCAGTACTTTAGCTCTTCTGCTGAGCCGCAGATATGGAAACCGCACTAAGAGTTCGAGCTCTAGAGCTTGGATCTTTTGCCTTCACACTTTTATATAGAGTATATCCAATTCGTTAATTCAAACCAACTTTTCCCATGTTTGTTTTAGCTAATTTTAGACCAAAAAAAAAAACTAGTGGCAACTATTTCAATTGGCTTAGTAGTTTGCTGGTTGCTGTTGTTGTTGTTGTTGTTTTTGTGGTATTGCATGTGAAAATTTTTGCTCCAACAATGATACAAAATAATAATAAAATAATCAACAATCCAAATATAACAACTACAATAGCGGTTAGGCAAATAAATAAACAAAATGCGAGAAGGAAGGAGGAAAAGCCAACCAGTCAGACGGCTTGACGACAACTGACGCTGCATATTCTCATTTTCATTCTCTCGGTGTGTGGAAAGTCATGCAAACTAACTGACAGCAGGAGAGTTGTCTGTGGTGAGGGGGGCAGCCAGCCAGACAAACAAATAATAATAAAATAATAATTGTTTGTCAACATTCGTTTAGCATGTGGCTCGCTCGTTTGAAGAGATACAAAATATACTCGTGGTATGTGGAACCAGAAAAAAGGGGTGTAGTTGTTACAATTGACAATTGTCTGCATTTTGGCATGAAATGTCATACACAGAGAAGAATGTTCTATTTAAACTGCGTTTTGCGGTTAAGAGAGAGCGAGGGAGAGGTGAGTGCCACACGGCAGGTTAAAAACTATTTCAACTGGCATTCAGCACGTCATTTGCTTATTCAATTTCACGACACGATGTCGTCACACACACATACACACACACATTTGCGTGCGTCATTTTTCACCCATACCACCAACTCTGCGATAATTGATGATAAATGTTGTATAATTTGACAAACTAAAGAAACAAACGAACGAACGTGTCAGCCAGAGAAAAAGAACCAGGAAAAAAGTGGCACCCGCAATTATCGCTAGAAAGCATTTCTAAATAATTACAACACATTTCCTATGCAACAAAAAAGAACAAAAAAATAGATAATAATATGCAGTTTAAAGCATATTTTGTAGTTTTCTTTTCTCTCTCTCTCCAATATTTAGTGGGGCGTGTCTGTGTAATTATATACGAGGGGAGGGAATAAAATGTGAAAATGTATGAATAATATGGATATATAGGTGAGTCGACCCCCGGGGCAAGCAGTCACTGAGTGGGGAGGAACCTTTACTGGATTCCTTTCAAAACTTTTACTCCCAATATTTAGTTATGTATTATCAAATACTTACAGTTTAAAGTTTGCATGTTCAAAGTGGAATAACCAGAGAGCTGGAAAGAGAGAAGTAAAGAAAGGGTTAGATTTTTAATACACAAAACTGTATTTAAGCTTCCCAACTGGCTGTGGCAATCGTTAGTATAATAAAACCTCTCGAGTGAACCTTATTTATAAAGTTAAGAGTCTTACAGACTTGGATAAGATCTTATTATGGACACAAGTATTTTGTAGATATTCCAAACAAAATCACTTTTTTCTTAATTGCCTCATACACAAAAACTCTTACTCACATTTGATCAATCAACCAAACTCAGCGTTGAATATGTTCAGCTCTTAACGCAATCGCGTCTAGCAGTGGTTAAGCTGGAGTTTTTTAATCCAACTTTTATAAGCCAAGCGAAAATAATATTCGAATTGATTGGAATTAAGCAAAAATCCGGTTTATTCTATGGACTTTTTGGAATCGAACGAAGCCATTCGCTGATCCCAAAGCAGTCTAAGCCCAAATGTGTAAAATTTGATGGAACACATTCGATGTGCAATGGTAGAATGAATTCGTTATTAAAAGTAGATCTTTTGAAGAATAAACGTCCCATATTTACAATTGTACAAACTTGCTTTCTATACAATTACCTCTCTCATTCGTAAACAAATTCAACGAATACATTTATATATTTTATTCAGAGTGCCCAGGAGGCACGAACTTGCTTTCCGAATGCTTGCCGAAGTCATACTTTATTGTGTGTTAGAGAGAGACACAGTCACGATTTAGCGCTCTCTTCTTGGGGAACCCTGATTTAATTATATTTAAAGTTCAGTTATGTTTCATTTAAAATCAAATGTTTTAAAAGAAAAATCTTCGCTATATATCAGAGACTTTGTTGTTGCTTTCCTACATTCCCTCTTTTTGAGTTCTCTAATTAGTTTTCTACCAAGTTACTCTGACAGTGCTTTATTGTATACTTGCTTAACTTTTAGTGAGATCGTGAAGCGTTTAAATACATTGTATGCTTATGTTTTCTAAGAAAAGGAATTAAGCTTTTGGTTTGCTCATTCAGCACAATGTTTGTGGTACATCTATTCAGTGAGAGAACAGTCTAATTGTAGAGCTTGGGAAAGCTTTTCTCAGTATCGGAAAAAATTGATCAAATTTAAAATTTAAAATTGGGAGAATAAAAATGAAACATTTTTCCAACACAAACTTTTACGGAATTCTTATCAGCTCGAACTGTTTGAATCTTGTCATTATCTGGGCAAGTACAAATTTGCTCAAGCGAAATCATGCGAAGACTTGTGCAAGGGGACCTAACACATTTCTTTCGCTCCCTGGTGTTCAATGCAATAGGGTCGAGCCACAGATGAGAGAAGTATAGATATCACCTTTGCTTAGTTCCTCTTCGCCGTCAGCTGCGCTGCTAAGGCGCTCCGGATCGATCCTTGCCCTGTATTGCTCCTGTCTCGCTCTTGGGGTCTGATATTAGATAGTCTCGCACAAATAAAAATCGGGTTTCTCCTTCTATTTCGTAATGTTGTTTTTGTCAAAAAATAATGTTTTGCATTTGTATTGGTGTTGACGCGCTGGTAAGCACATTCTGGACACCCCTGTTTTAAAGCTTTCACAATATATCCAGAAGAAATAAATCAACTCGAGTCCTAGATGTTTATTCTGTGGTCAGAAATCTACCCTCTCACCATAACCAAAGTGTAAGAACCAGGAAGATATTTTAAGCACAGATTTAACTTTAAATTATTGCATTGTCTGTAGCACACTTTTTGGAGCTTGCATAGTAAGTCTTTGTCACTAATCCTAGAAATTTTTTACTTAAACTAAATACGATCTTTTCTTCTGAAGTACGATAATGTTCTTGATTCCAGAACGTTTTCTCTTATCTTAATAATATTATTATTAGTAATTTAAGTACATTCAAGAACAAACCATGTTTAAAATTTTATGAACAAAACGGTATGAATTCTATCCCGATCGATCTAAAACTCAGCCGTTTGTTTGTTTTTGAGTGTACAAACTATATTTTTGCACTCACATTGAACTCCTTCTAATGATCCATACACGACTAAGCTCTTGTTAACATTCCTGGTGAGGCCCATTTTTATACCCTTGGAGAGGGTATATTAAAATTGTCCAGATGTTTGTAACGCAGAGAAGGAAGCATCTCCGACCACATAAAGTATATATATTCTTGATCAGCATGATGAGCTGAGTTGATATAGCCATGTCCGTCTGTCCGTCCGTCCGACTGTCCGTCCGTCCGACTGTCCGTCCGTCTGTCCGTCTGTTTCTATGCTATCTCCTCCGTCAGTTTTAAAGCTATCGTAACCAAACTTTGCACGAAGTCTTTTAGTACAAATACGCTGCACATTTGTCGGAACCGGCCGGATCGGATGACTATAGCATATAGCTGCCATAGGAACGATCGGTTGAAAAACTAGTTTTAGTGAGAAAAACTTTTTTGTTCTCAATACTATCGATCTCAACGCTTACATTTATTAGTTTTCAATGATTTCACATAATTTCACCAAGGCATGTCGAAATCGGATAACTATATAGTATAGCTGCCATACAAAAGTTAGGTCTGAAAAAAGTCTTAGTGAGAAAAACTTTTTTGTTTTCAATACTATCGATCTCAACGCTCGTATTTATAAGTTTTCAATGATTTCACATAATTTCACCAAGGCTTGTCTAAATCGGACCACTATATAGTATAGCTGCCATACAAACTGTCAGGCATATATCAAGCTCCAAGGGTATATAAACTTCGGTCGAGCCGAAGTTAGCTGGCCTCTATTTTTGAATTTGGCTTGTGAACTTTGGAGAACAGAGTTCCTTGCTGGGTGCGCGAACTTTCACGACCCATCAAGACCATCCTGCAGCTGCTTCATAATAAGCCGCTAAGGGCCGATATCTCATCAACTTAATAGCTGCAATGTATCAGATCATCCTTTAATTTACTCTCTCATTTGTCAGATTATATGTCAGTTAGCTCTACAATAACTGACTATAACTATTGTCAGTTAGCTGACAATAATGGCTTTACTCTTCTCAGTGGTCTTATAGCTTCTAGTATTTTTAAGAATATTCTTCGAATCGGAAGGTGTCTCTTTTTTTTCCTTTTCTTTTCCCCCCTTATTTTGTATCTCTTTCTATTGTATTATATTGAAACTTTGTTCAACGTTCTATTAACAGCTTAATCACAGCTTCTAAAGTTATTTTTAGCCTCAACTCATAAGATAACTCAGACAAGTTAAAAAATAGTTTTACTCTAGTGCGAAATAAGCAAGCATCTATTTCGACTATAAAGACCAGCTAGCCTCAGCTTAACATCAAAATAGCAACTTGTTTAAATTGTAAAACATAAATAAACAATAAATAACATTTAAATAGTAACATCCGCTTTCGCAGCTCAAAGAGTCATTTACTATATATTCGATACATCCATATAACTGCAACTACTTTAGCTTAATAGCAAACTTGGTAAGTCAAATCCCATTATTATAAAGAACCATTATTATTATTTTAATTATTATTTATAATTATAATTGGTATTAAACATCCAATACATCGCAGATTGCAATCAATCTTGATGAGTACTTAAAGAATATTAAAAGTAGTAAACACATTTTTAAATGCACTTTTAATCTCGGTTGAGGGCAACTCTTTTTTTTAATTACACCATAAACATCATGCAGTCAAATCGTTCTCGCCATCTCACTCCCAGACCCCCCATTGATATACAACCAAATGCATCCTCACTTATTACCTAAATGTCAGCTTAATGGAAGCCTAATTACATGAATATAAAACCCATCTTTGGCCAGACCAAGCACCTGTTTGCAACTGTGCCAGCCCCCCCAAGGCGATAGAACACTGAATTTCCGTGCGCGTCATTAAATCGAGCGAGCCAAAAATGAAAAAAAAAAAAATAAAATAAAATTAATAATAAAGAGACGACGACAAAAGGCAGCTAAATGTCAGCTGTGCCCACTTAAACTTAAACTTATGCATATTTATATAATTCATTTTTAAATATTTAAGCAAACGAACGGCAAGCACTCAAAACATATATTTAATAACCAAAGATTTTATGAGAAGGTGGATTTTTATTACCAATAATTTTGAAATTTGTTGCTGCCGTTGATGCCAATGGGTGCAAGCAACTTGCTATAAATACAAGCCACAGATACGTATATGTGTGAGTATTTTTATACGTGTGTGCATTGAGTGTGCAAGTGAATTGATTGTAAAGCTGGCCGAGCGAACGACGCGATTATTTACGGTTTATTTTCAACGCTTCAAAAATAAACGCACACACACAGCATGAATTTCTTTCTTTCATTTCTTTTGAAACAAAAATATTGCATACTAATTTTAATACGTAACACGCGCCCCAAAAATAGCCAGCGAATGAAACGAACAAGAAAAAGGCCAGCACACACAACTGCAGTGGCTTGGGTTGCCGCAGAGGGGCGGTTGGAGGTAGGGCTAAAAGTGTCAAGCGACGACAACGTCAGTGTATTTTTGAATTTTTGGCAGGTGGAAGCAACAGCAGCAAGTGCCCCTAAAGACCGAGTCCACTGCATTCATATTTCAATAATTTTGGGTTGCTTCTATTTTGTTTTCCCACTTTTATAAATAGACCGCACGGTGTGCGTGTGTGTGTGTGTGAGAGTGTGTGTGCTGGTGCAAAGAAAACACTGAAAATTAATTTCCACATAATTTTTATGAGGCAATTACTCATCGACACTCTTCAGCACACACCAAAATGAAAACTATGCTAAAAGCAACAACTACAAGAACATGGATTCTCTTTTTCATCTTTGATTGTCGTTTGTGTGTGCTAAAAGTTTCGTTTTCTAATTTGTTATTTTTTGTAGATTTTTTTGGGGTTTCTTTTTTAAAAGAAAATTAAAATTGATTTAACATGGCGTATACGTAATTTTAATGATGGAAATCTACTTGGGGAAAAATATGATTTAATTTTTGTCACTTGTGTTCCATAAATTCAGGCACTAGGCATATTTTTGGCTTTAACCGAGGACTTGAGGCTTTGAAAGCAGGTGCTAGCTGGATACAAAAGCTACTTCAACAAAGCGATTTTCTTAGTTAATTTAAATGTGGGTGAGTTTATTAGTAATTTAATTTTAAAATAGAGATCAATTCGTTCTCAATCTGGTTTCAAGAGGCAAGGGGACAAGGAATGGGTAACAAAGCGCAGAGAGCGAGCCATCTTTAAGATTTTATGTAAAAGGGGGGGAAAGCTTTGGAGCCCCTAATGCAAAAGTGAAATATCTTGTTCTAGAACTTGTCAATTACTTGATTTCGGATTGTGTTGTGTGTTTAAAGCTTTTCATTCAAGAATGGACGAGCTTGGAATACAGTCTGTAAAGCTCTTGATTCAAGAATTCATGAACTTAATTTGAGAAATTCCATAAAATCGAGCGTTTATTGCTCGTCTAACAGCAATCTAACCCAAAATTTATAATTCAAAATAAAACAATGGACTATGCAGAAAGAGTGTAAAACCTAGAAATCGCTCTCAGTCAAACTCATTGCCAGAGCGATCATATAAATGAGGCTATAGGTAATATATACGAATCCTTCAGACTATTGTCTATTTCTCAAAAAGAACTTTGTACCTAAGTCTATTTTACTTTAATAGCTAGGGCTTGATTGACAACTGGTCTCTCTTACAGTATCTGAATGTAACCTTTATCAAAATTGCTTGATATGTTTTTGACCTAAGCCCAACTAACCACATTTCAAACTACTCTAAAAAGCTTTTCAACCTTAATTTAGATACAAAATTAAGCAATGTTACAAAAACTGAATATTTTCTGCTATTTGATGTAATAACAATATTGTCTGTATAAGACCTCGGTAACCCTCATCCGAAATACAAAAATCAAGAGCTTAAATCTGATAATACCACAGTAAACTTTGATATTCCTTAACATTAACGGTCTCACAGCGTTTGTATGTACTATTTCTGTTTGTATTGTTTAAGGCCTGATTCCAGATGACATAAAAATCAATATTTATGTTGAAGTTCACATGAATAGGAACACTTTCGAACTGTTTTGAAATCTGAATGCTATTGCAAAGCAGTCTTATTTGAATGAAGTATTGTGCCGAAATAAATTTTTATGTAATCTGGAAATAGGCCTTTACAGTGAGTTGAAAAAAATCAATTTAGCTTTAAAATGGAAATTTCAAGAGAAGGTTTTCGTTTTCACAACTATTGACGTGGTTTATCACATGAAGTCAGTGTCGATGAACCCAGTTCTTTGTTTGGCTTTAAAACACCATCAAAGACAGTATATAGCTGGTATAATAAATTAAATCGCTCAACGACGAGTTCCGAAAATGTTGTCCAAAATCGGTATAGTGAATTTTTACCTTCAGGGCAGGATTTCTTGGGCCGTTTGGATTCATCCACAATAAAAAGATATTTTTTTATTTTATTTTCCAAATTTTTTCCTACGCGTTTCGACGTCATCTATACATATAAATCTGTAGAATCGACAGACTGATTATCAACTCACAGCCAAAACTGCGTATCCTACTGTTCTAAGATTTGGCATAGATCTTCGTTTAGTTAGAAGGCGCACAAATTTTAAAAAATTTCACCTCGAAATAGGTGAAAAGGCCAAAGAAAAGTTTGTATGGGCCAAATGGTTGTGGCGCTCAAGCATCATGTGGGCAATGCTGTTTTGCTGAGAGTGCGACAGAGTGAGAGCATGAGAGAGAACGACTTGAAGATTTTAGCTGTAGCAATTACCAAGAGAGAGAAGGGAAGCAGGGAGTACACACAGAATGAAATGACAAGTTTATGGGGAACGTTAAAGAGTGGAGAGCGTTTGAAGAGGAATGGTTGGCGCAAGGCAAGAGTCAAGTGCTGTGAAGGGATGGGGAAAGCCAATTTAAATTGAAATATAATTGAAGAGTGATCAATTTGATTTGATATTTAGTTCGTAAGTATAATAAAAAAATTTTAGGGTCTGTTCCGAATTTCGAATTCGAGTTGATTGCTGATCCGAATTCCGAAAATTGATCAGATTTTAGTATAAGCGATTGTATTTCAGTTTTAAACTGCTTGTATTTATGTGTGAAGTGGCAATAAGGGCCTAGTTACTACATCAGATGACGAATGTTCTAAACATAATTTTCACAGAACTTGTAGCATTAGGAAGTAGATAAGTAATACACAAATAATAAAGTTCGTACCTGGATCAAACATATTTTCTTGGATCATAAAATTCTTCTTTTAGCCGTACTTCTGATATAGAACATTCTTGATCCAATTGTAAGATTTTTATGAGGTGTAACTAATATGTAATTCCTTGTGACTTCTTTATAGGCCCGAGAATTCAAACCCTAAAATAAAGCACTTTACTGATTGCCATCTATTTGCCTATTTTGCTAATGTTGTTCTTTATCTTCTCTACAAAGTTAAAAGCCTCCCCATACTTGCCCTGTAATCTAACGTAATTATCATTAGACTTTAAGTAAAATTAAAACAATTTTAGTTAGCTTTTGATGGCAAATTGTCACGAGTGCATTGATGCAAAAAGAACTTAAATGAAGCGACATGCTGTTGAAATGTTTGCCCGCCCAGCCAACATACAATGTTGCGTGTGTACTTGCAGATACTTGAGCAGTTTCGTCCCATTGTCCCATTGTTTGAACCTGTCTTTTTCCATCAACTGAAACGATAAACGAAACTAATATGGGACAAGAGCGGTGAGTAAGCCCGCAGCTTGGAGCCGGCTCTCGGATTACAGCCCCAAAAAATAACATGCAATTGAAAACTGAGCTTGCCGAAAACAAAAAATTTGTGAACTTGGGTCTGGTTTGGGCAAGCTGTAGCCGGTTACCGTTAGAAAAGAGGCATTCAGTCTTCTTCATCCATCGTCTGGACAGTTTTAGGTCTTCCTGGAAGCGTAAGCAATATGCTGTTGAGACAGGGTTTTTTTTATGCCTCAAAAAGTGGCAATTAAACGAGCAAAACAAACGAAGCGAGCTCATGTTGCTATAATTCAATTAGCACTCTTTCGGTTTCGTTTCATAAAAGTATTAGTTGATTTTTTTGTTTTAATTAATGTGCAGTTATCATGCAATGCGATTAAGAGTCGAGTGAGGTTGCCTCCGTCTGGCCGGGCCTGGTCCGCTGCGGTGTCTTTCACTGCAATTGCAACTTGTTTGTTATTTGTAGTCCAAGTCAGCGAGCAGCCGAGTGCCTGTCACTGACTCTGTCGTTTGTTCTGCCTGTTGTGTACTTGTTGTTGTTATCTGCCAAGAATGCTAATTATAAGATTAGTGCAGTAGCCCAATCTGTGGCTCTATATATATATGCAAGTATGTATCACTTTGTATCTCCATCTGTGACTCTTTGGGTGATAGTAAACACGCACGAAAGGCGGCAAAAAGTCTTGACAAGTTTTGTCAGTGGGGTGAGTGGAAATGGAAAGTGCTGCTGACCACTTGAGGCTGGGAGTGCTTGAGATATTTATTATAGTTTTCAACACGAAACATAAAAAGAGTTTCAAAGATATTTACTAGCGAACAAAGTTATAGCCGGTTCGGGGTCATAAATGTTATGTTTGCTCATTACTTTTATTACAAGGCACACACAACAGCGCCGAGAGGAGACTGGTCTTCCATGAAGCTGTCTTCAGAACCTCCCTTTTCTATTCGTTTGGCAAACAACAAAAGGATTTAACTGCCATGTGGCATTGTGTGTGTTTCTTGTTAGCTTCGAGCCGGTGTTAACCTTCTAGAGTAGAAGTTCTGGACTTATTTTTTCGCCTACCTCATCTGAGTTTATGATGATTTGAAAGACAATCTGCAAAATATCAATGCATTAAGTGTTGAAATAAAGCCCCAAGCATTCTTTTAAGTGTCTTGAGTTTATTAAAAATAATCCATTTTATTATCAGCGATCGATTTTCTGTTCAGTAAATTTAGTAAGCCAAATCAATCGTTTTGGCTGAACAATCTTATAGAATTTTCTTTCAAATCCATTCAATGTACAAATTTTGGTGCTTTTTTGAGCGAATACTTTCAAAAAATGTCTAATGATTATTGTTTTTAAGACCTATCTTCTTTTCCCTCACGCACAGGCACGAACTGATTATTTTAAGACTTTACAAAGTCCAAATCGAAATATTTTCAATGCAATCAATACCAAAAGTCTTGAAAGTGTCAAACTTTGTGAATTCGGATTTGTTTAAGTTTTCGTACGAGACTATGAACCCAATTCTATAAATTTATAGCCAGCGGAATCTTAACCATAACTGTAGCTATTTTGTGAAGGATCAGCAACAATTCGATGGGATCGTCGCGGGGCGTCCAATGCCTGGCCGAGCCTAGTCTAAATGCTTCGCATCGACCTCAACAACAAAGATCGTTTCGACCAAACAACGCAAGTCTCTACTCGGGGTATAATACGCAGTACTACCGTTTCAGCCAACTCAACGAAGCCCTCAACCAGAGGCACAGCAAAGCTCTTAAACAGAGGCACAACCAAGCCCTCGAGGCGAGGCAACATCATTCCAGCTGGAACGAACTTACTGATCGACACCCACTCGAAGCAACAACCTCAACCAGAGGACAACTACTGTTAAACAATACTAAATCAGCTTAGTGTTTTAATCGGCAACATTGTAGCTACGTCACTATTTAGTTTAAAACACACATTAGGTTTCAGAGAACGGCTTCATTCGATTGAAAATCGCTCATACATTAATCAATACCCGAATGAACAGGCTTTGCGATCAATGCATCAAACTTGCATACTCAACATGTTCGCCTTTGAGTTCACTTCAATTGTACTGTTGGGAGTATAATCATGTTCGTCTATTGATCGGAGTGAGTGAAAATTACCTCATATGAACAAGACGCTTAGGCGGCGCTGAGAGATATGAAAAAAGAGAGAGAGAGAGAGAGAGAACAAAGCGCTGGCTAGTCGCCGCTGAGATTTGTTCGATCGAACACACAATGCGTTAGCGATATGACTGATTTAATTCAATGCAGAGCTTTGGTGATGAATAAATATGAATGTCTTCAATATCATCTATGAGTTTTTACGATTGATTAGTAAGAATTTTTGTGCATAATTAAATCAAGAAAAAAGTGATTTTTGCAGTTCACTGTTCGGTTTAAGTTCGGATTATTGGAGGCGGCGTGCTGCCGGTAAGAATGAGTGTCACAGAATGGCGGAGCTTTAGGTATGTGTGTGTGTGAGTTAGAGATGTAAGATGTGTAACTGGATCTGTGATTGGAGCTGAATGATGTGGGACCGCCACTCCATTACAAAACAGACCAATAGATGGCGCCACTACTGAGGCTCTGCGGCAGCGAACATCTATTTTGGTCTTAACTGGGGTAAAGTTCATTCGATCTTTTTTATTCCTTTGCTCAATTGATAACAAATCTCGAGAAGTAAATACATCTGGAAGGTGAAAACCATCTATCCAGAAAACTGTATGAGATTTATGGTTTTTTCCGAATTGGGGGGCGACAGGTCTGCCAGTAAGTACTATATTAGAAGTATGTGTCCCATATACATATGTCTAACCTGAAATCTGTTCGTTCATAGGGACGGACAGACAGACTGATATGGCTATATCGACTCGGCTGCAAGAATATAAATACATATACCTTTTCTAAAGGGTCGGAAATGATGCCCTCTCCCAGCTACACACTTTTGCACAAACTTAATATACTTTTTGTACCTTTGATTCAGAGTATTAAAATATGTTTTACATATTTTCACCGAAAAAATAGTTGTCAATTATTGGTCCAATGACTCATTTAGCACTGCGGTGGCGTGCCTTTCGGCCACTGGCGTCCCTGAGACGCACAAGAAATTACTTCGCTGCCAAGTGCCGTCAAGCACAAGCAAATTTTTGGCTCCTGATTCTAATGGTAAGATTGAAGACGCTTTCAAACCACTGTAAGCCTTTTTCATAATTTCGGGGGTGACAGCCTTAATTATAATCTACGCCTGTGCGCATTTGTCATAGCCGCGAGCTCTAGGGGACTAGATCCAAAGTCAGGCCTAACTTCAAAGTGACAATATAAAGAATTACAAATTTTAATTTAAAAACCCTGTTGGACCAGCACAGGCTTAAATAAGGGTTAAGGAACAAATGCTTGTCGTTTAGTTACTAATGTCTTAGGCTGCCTTCACACTGTTCGACACATGACAAATGATAGTCTAGTAGTTCTGCTTTTTGTTTTGTTTTACATTTGAATAGCTTGTGAAATTCATAGAATTTCATAGGGAAATGCGGGCCTACTAGATGTCATGGGTTATGTGTCGAACAGTGTGAAGGCAGCCTTAGATTATAAACTCTTTCGGAACTCATAATTCCCACCATAATTTTTTTTTCTTTCACAACGCCTACCACCAGAATATTTGATTGCGGTTTGGCCACTCGGCGCAAGTGTGCGTTAATAATATTTTCACTCAATTTTTGCCATTGTTTATTTTTTTTTGTTTTGTATTTTTGTTTTTGTGTTCATCTGTTTCATGAGTGTGGCTACCCAGCAATTCTGGCAATTCCGCAGTAGCAGTTGTATTTTTTATGCATTTTCATTCAGCACACATCAGCATCAACAAGCGGCCTGGCCCCATCATCATCATCAGCAGCAGCAGCAGCAGAAAAAGCCGCAGCAGCCGCAACAACAACATCATACACATATGCAGACTCCCTTCCTACTTCCAACCCCCTTCCCCTTCCCCTCCCCCCTTCCTATACATATGTATATACTTATATATTTTTGTGGCCTCTCTCTCTTTCGTATCTGTCGTGTGCATCTCTTGAACTATCAATTTAAATGTCAGTTTAAATTGTAGAATTTTTCATTTCGTGGACTTCGTGCATGAAAACTATAAAATGTTTTCATTGTTTTACGTTTCGTTTTGAGAACTTGCTTAGAAGAGTTAAGGAATACAAGGCAAGGCTATGCCCATATGTGTGTGTGTATATAGAGATGTTTGCCGATATGCGATGGGTTGGGGCTGGGACTGAGACTGGGGTTTAGGCCATGCTTTTGATTCTCTGACTGTGTGGTGTGTGACTTGTTTTAGATTTCTGTATGTTGTATGGGGCTGGCTGGCTGCCTTTCAACATTTGACAGCAGCTGTCAAAAAAAACTTGAAAGAGTTTCGCCGAGAGCCGTGAGTCCAAGACTGTGCCAAGACCCTGGGCCCAAAGCCAAAAAAAAGAGAAGAAAAAAAAAAAAAAAAAACAAAAAAACCAAACAAAACAAAGCACAAAGCCAAAGTAAAAGTTGCAATATGTTTGTTATAATCTGGCTAAGAGAGTATATTGATTTTGCAGTTACGATTTAGACACCGCCAAGCACTTGAATAGAGAATATTCGGTAACGGTTTTATAAAACAGTTCCTAAAAGTTTTTGTCACATACGACTCGAATTGGAGAACATGGCTGGATTCTTCTCCCGTAATTTTTTCGAGTATTTATAAAGAGTGAACTATTTTAAATGTCGCACCTTATTATTTTACTATCACGAAAATCCAGCACAGTTTTAATTTTCTAATTTATCAGTTTTGTGATATCGGAAAATCAGATCGATATATTTATATAAATCCACTCCCATAAAAATTATGACCAACTTAAATTCTTTTCTTAAATCAAAGGGTATACAAGTTTCTGGGTTCGTTTTTCTTCTCTGAACTCAAATCATTTAAAGCTTTTTGCCTGTTTGGGCCAAGTTATCCAAGTAGAACGCTTACCTTTTAGAGTTTGTTTTTCTTTCTGAAACGAAATAAAAAAAAGTTTTGTGTTAGTGAAAATCAAATCAAATTATTTGTCCAGACTAAATTAAGCTATCAAATATAGACCTAGCCTTTTGCTCTTCTTAATTGTTTCATTGTTAATCTATTCACAGAAACATATAACAAAAATGAAAAAAACTTAACTCTGAAATGAAAGACAAATCGATTTCATTTGCCAACTAGACATGAGCTATTAATTTGTCTGTTGTTGCTAGGTTAAAGTTTCTTAAACAAAGCAAATAACACTAAACTATTATACACAGAGAGAAAAATAACCAGATTAATAAAAGGTGGAACGAATGATTTGAGTACCAACGCCATCAAAAAATTATATTCATTTTTTGATCGAACTAAATTCGTTCCATATTTGGTTTTTAGCTGAGCGAAGGAATTATGCAAACTTGGAATTTGAAAAATTCAGTCTTTGATCAAAGAACTCATACTTGGATCAAGTATTGAAATTCCTGATCTATTTATAAGATCAAACACTTTTGATCCAATAATTTTGTTCACAATAAAATGTTTCTGTAATCGAAAACTAAAACCAAAAAATAGAAACAAGTTACTTTTACTCAAATTTAGAAGGCACAATCTGAAAATCAGGGTTGTTGGGTAATTGTACACTGAAAGAAAAATCAAGAATTTTCAATTTTAAAACTTTAATAAGCCAGAAAATTCTTGATTTAAGTATCGAATTTTTTGATTCAAACGCGTTTTAAAAAATCGCTAAATTCTTTATTTCAAGGGCGTTTGGGATAAGTTAAGCACGATTTGGGATTTTTTTAAGAACTTTTAGTGCTCAAAATAAGCATGATCTAGACTTATTTAGGTTAAAGTAAGAGCGAAATGATATCAAATTAAAACTTTTTTTTCATGAATCATAATTATTATTTCTATTTTTGAATTTTTAACGATCCACGTTGAATTTAAGAACGATTTGTACTCAAATTAATAATCTTCAAGAGCGAAACGTTTTTACCAAATTCTAGACCGAAACAGCAAAAAATCAAGAAAACGAATCGTTCTCCTTCTCTTTAAGTGTAATTACCATTACAATTACAATTATTTCGTAGCTAAAATCTTAAATACCATTACAAATATTTTCATATAATTAAACGCTGCATCGAAAAATACTTCAATTACTTTTAATTATTAAAATACTTGTAATTTTAATTAGGAAACAATAGTAGCTGTAATGTGAGTCTCGGGGTTTTGTGATTTTATTTACACGAGCTGCCATTTACATATGGTTAACTATCTACATTGCCATGTCTCGTGCCTCTGGCTTCGCCAACGATAGCACATTAATTGGGGTCCCAATACCTTAATCTGTCTACGAGTCTCAACTTATGACATCGGCTTTGGAAGACGCCAGCTGTAGCTGATAGCTAGAAAATTCAACTTCTAATCATGAGATCCTAACGGATCGTTACTTTATTTATAAATGTGACCGTCCTTTTGGTCGTGGAGGTGGAGTCCTTACTGCAGCGGTTACAATTTGGCCGTCCCAACAGATTCTAAAAAAATATTTAGATAAACTGGAATCGGTTCAAAAACAGATCTTAATTCTCGCTCTCCGAAGCTTAAAGTGGGATCCTACCATCCATTTTCCTCCTTATAAAAAACTGAATGTGTAGAGTGACAAAGTTTTTCTTAATTGAATATCAAAGTCGTCGGTTTTGATTGTGATCAACCCTTTGTATTAAAAGAAGAGCTTTCAGTTCAGTGAGTAATGGTGAACTAAATTGCTGAAATAGTAGTAGTAATTTCAAACTAAGTACACCTTCGAGTCAAGAGTTTTGGTAATTTTGTACGGAACAAGGACAGTTACTCTCTTTTGAGTAAGTGAACAAAATAAATAATTTGATTTGGTGACTCATTTTGCCTACTTTATTGCCTCTTGTTCACTTACTTGAATTTATTTTTAGTTTTTGAGAAGTTCACTCTAATGTTAAATATTGTTGAGTTGCTCGATTTGCACATTGATGAGTTGGCTCAGTATTTATATTTGTGTAGCCCAGAGGATGTATCTGTATTAAGATTCAATAGGCTTATTTGTACCAAAAACTACTGTGCAGATAGAGGAGCAATTGAAGATAACATGTTTAGTTATTTCTTTCTCTCTCTGCACATAAACTGAACAAGAACATTCATATTTTTCCGCATTGAGCAAAAAAAAAAAAAACAAAAAACAATTATAAAAGATTTATGGCACCGGTTTGTGTTTTTGTTGGCTCACTGCATACAAGATTCGGCTTCTAATGCAGTTTTAATAATTCCTACACAATTTGTTTGGCAGTATTTTTATTAACTGACACTAATTGTGCTGCCACCGTTCTTCAGACGCTTCAAAATTTATTAATAATAATTCGCTTTTTGACTGTTAATTGGTTTTGACTGGCGATCGACGGGAAGTACAATGAAATTAATTAACTTGTGTACAATTATAATATCATTAAGTCATTATCTATTGTGTGAACATGTTTTGGCAAAATGCAGTGCGCGCCCTTGACACCCAGATAGGGGCGAAGCGAATGTGCCAAAAGTCAAAGCAACCCCGAGACACACGTCGCCGCCTTTTGTGTTGTTGCCATTTCAAATTGCCAATTATCGATGAATTTGCAAAAATACAAACAGACAGACAAAAGACCAAAGAGGAGGGCGCGCCAGTTGCCGGCTTAAGCGGCTCTCTTTCTCTCCCTTGATCCTTTTGGCCTGTCAATATTTTGCTAGTTGGGTTTCGTTTTTTGTTGTTTTTTTTTTTTAAGGGGTTAGGTCCTGTGTGCTGTGTCTGGGCAAAATTATGCAAATCAAATGGCACATATCGATGTCAGTTGCAATATTATTGCTGCAATTCAGCATTTTGCCCCCCTATTGAATGTGCAATCAACGCAGGATATGCCAAGGGGTGTGTGTCTGTGTGTGTGTTGATTTGTTGTTTGGTTATCGATACAGTGGCCAGGATCTGCCTGGTGGTAAATAATCCTTCAAAGGCTACTATTGTTTTTGTGAGAGCTCTGGAAAATACATTCATTAAGCAGAAATGTGATAAATAAATGAAATGTAATGGTTCATTTGTAGCATTTAGAAGATGAGATTTTAGTAAATATATTTAGGAATATTTGTGGAGAGAGAAAATGGTTTCTTGATGGCTTCAATGAAAATTTGTGTTCTTTGGAGTGTGAATCTAAATATTGTGGCGTTGTGGAGAAGTGGTAGAGGGTGGCCCGGTGAGTTCCTGCTCAAGAAACTCAAAGACTCATTTTATGTACGTACTGAAATCAATCTCAAGCGATGTCAAAAGTCAGTCAATCCCGCATATTTTCAAGCCAAGTACGAGAGGATTAATTTGGGTAGGGAATTTTCTTACACGGAGTTCTTGTCTTAAGCCCGACTTTAGCTTGGAAGAGATTGACTTTAGCTCGTTGAAGGCTTATTTTACAACCTTGGTTAATTCTTGATGTACTCTGTATTTGAATCCATACTTTAAATGAGCTTTTTCGACTTGATACAGGAATTATAGGATTATTACAAACATTTTTAATGATGCTTAAAATTACAATCCAAAGGTCGAGATCAAAGCCTTTTTTTCTGTGTAGGAGATGTGAAAAGTATAGAAAAGTCACTATGAGAAAATAAATTGCGTTTTTCAAGTTCCGCGCGTCAGAGCAAGTAGGTCGATGTTGATTTGTAAGATAAAGCACGGAATTGACACATATAGAGTTATACCCTTGTTCCACTGGCGCATTCTTAAGGTCATTCTTAAAAAGTAGATTTTCCTTTGACGAATGATGTTTACGGTCACACTAACGGGGTAGCGACATACCTCCGACGTCATATCTCCGCCGCGTTTCAAACGACATATCTCTGCCAGAAAAAAAGCGACATATCTCCGCCGGCAAAATGTACTGGGCGGAGATACGTCGTCGGAGATATGACGCTATGCCACACTAACGTACACAAAGAACAGCTGATTGGACCTGATATGTCTGCAATTGAAAATCAAAGTTCGCCTTCTACATGTGAAGCAGCACGCTCTCCTGGTAGTTCCGCTACCAGAGCTGGTTTGTGGGATTCGTATTTAAGACATATTGTGGCATTTTAACATTGTAAAACAAAGAACATAACACCAGACGCTTGTCCTGGCCCTGTCCAACTCATCGGTGTAGTCAGTTTTCAATCAAGGGGCATGTAGACTGAGAATTAGAGAGAAACTTTGCTCAGTCGACACCGCTTCTGTCAGAAATAAGTCAGCTGTTCGCTAGATATGTTTGGGTCAGCTATTCGCTGTTACCTACGCTCTTTGCATACATTTGGGAATATGGTAGTCTCGCTCTAACCACATTGATTTCGTCAAGAACTCAAAGCTAGTTTAAAACAAAAAAAGCTTGAAATGAGAGACGAGAAGACACGTCGAACAGGCCTTAAGAACAAGAAGAAGCCTGAATGGAGAGGACGGAAAAGTGTTCTTGTGTGGGAGAGCAAGGAAGAACTCTCCAGACTACAGCCGATTTACTTGCAATTCAGTATTCACCGATTCGCGCGATCATATGTACGACTCGCGTTTGCATGAAAACACGTAAGACTTCGGCTCTCCGGGGGCTATGCGACGAAAACGAACTCCGACCTGCTTTAATGACCTCTGGCCACTGACTGAAAAGCTGTGTGTTCTCTTGGCACACTTGAGCTTACTTCTGTAACCTCTCCATTTCAGGATTCCTGATCTAACTAAAAGCTTCATATTGAAGTTGCAAATATCCCAAGCAACTCCAAATGAAAGTTATTAGAAGCCAGGCGCATAGTCGGCGAGCTGGACTCCCTTTATAATGAGCACAATGAATTATTCAAATTCTTTAAAACACCAGCTGGAAAGCAAGAGCTCACATCGTCGAGAGTATTTGTTATACTGAATGCAACGATCAAGCTACATACTAGAAATGACTGAACAACATACATTTATATGGCTCAACAACATTTTTCGGACCAGCTAATCATTAAATAATGAACAAAAATCTACTAAGGTTTATTACATTTGAATGGCAATGCTTTGTTTGAAGAGTATTGTTTCAAATGCCTCCCGGTACTCTCATCAGCAGACTATACGAAGTACAAGTTCAATTTCTATCAATTGTTCACGGAATAAGCACTTGGGAATTACAATGAACACCGCAACAAGCCTTTATTCTAATGTGTTCCGTTTTCCTCCTTAAGCTCAGGCTTAAGTAAAACTGCGCATTCATCGCTATTATAAATTCTTTTCCCTAACTTTACCGTTACAAGACTAAAAACCGGTTGAATTAACAAACCAATCCTTTTTTTTTTTTCTTAAAAAAAACCCATTTGAAAAATATGATTTGTAATCGGAGACCAACAGCTGCAACTTGGCCTTGCCCTTCGACACGACCACACCCTACAAACGTCTGCACAATTTACATATGACTGCCCCCTTGTCAATTGCTTTTTCTTCAGTTTATCAGAAATAAGTTTCTTATAAAAAAATACGCTTTCTTTTAATAGATTTTTGCGCGAAACCTAAGCAAACAGCAGAAGTAAAGAAACCCAAAAGAAGAAATTAATTCAGCAGTAAATACAATTTAAAGGCGGCTGCCGTTGCTGCCGCTATTTAACATTCAAATTACAAATCCTTTTCAAGGGGTTAGTTGAAATTCTGCGCACTGACAAATCGACCCTCATTGACTTCATCCGCCGTCGTACCCTTCACATTGTCCTTGTCCCGTTTTCGGGATGCAATTCATTTGCATAACTTTCTATGCGTGAGAAAATTGTCAGCATATTGATTTGATGATTATCAAACAGTTATGCGCATATTTAATTGTCTGTCTCTGTCAATTTGGTACGCTAAGTCCAAGTGCAAATATGCAAACGGCCGCAGAATTTGTACAAATATTTGCTCAACATCTTTCAGCAGCTGGCTGCCTGGCTGGTTAAGTTTATTTCCATTTCCCGAAATGCTCGTTGGCCACAGCTGACCTTTGTCGGGGGCTGATTAGACGTAATTAGGCTGGCCAGGGTTGAAAAAGACGGTAGAAGGATCAAATGGTATCTAATTTTGGTCCGCAACAACGTTGATGAATGTGCCTCCATGTCATCTGGCCTACACACGCAAAAATTCCTAAGCCAGACGCCAAAAGTTGGCGTTGTGCGGCATTAATCAGTGTGGCAGCCAAGAACTATGCAGCAGAGTGCAGTGAGCAGACAGAAGCCCTGCCTCTTGCCTTATTATTTCACTGTAATTAATAAAGATTAAACGTTGTGACACAGCAGCAACTAAGGGAGCCAACAACGCGTCGCATTTGGGGGAGGGACTTGTCTAAGAAAAGGGGACGAAGACAAACTTGCTCGTTGCTCTGTAATTTTTGGCGTAGTCTCGCTGTTTGTTGTCATTGTTGTTGTTGGGGTTCTCGGGTTAGAGAAATAATTATGCAGTTGACAGTTTCAATATTTAAGGAATAACAAGCAACTAATGTGAGGAAAGTGTCAAGATTAATGATGCAACACTGGCAAGAGACAGCGGGAGTGAAAGAAATTAATTCTCTACACTGAAAAACAGTATTTGTTGAATTTTGTTGGTTTTGCTTTCAAAACCAACAATTTGTAAGGGCTAAGCTTTTGTCATAACTGGAAAAGATGGCATGCTTAAGCCTTTAGGCTGACGCTGCTAAATGAGAAAGCTGAGCTTACATTCGCTTGGCCGTAGCAACAACAACCACAAGAAATAGAAAGAGAAACCAATGAAGCCAATAGCTAACCTACGCTGACGAAGCAAATGCAACATTGTTGTTCCGTTCGAATTTGCAAGAGACATAATAGAGAGAAGCATATGAAGTTGTTGTTGCAGGACCGCCAGCAACAAAACCTTCTCTCGGAAAGAAAGAGAGAAGAAGACTCATATGAATTTGTTGTTGCTTTACGTAAGGCCATAAGGCAGAGTGGCCCGAAGGGGCCGAACATACTCGTCAATTCATACCGCATGCTTAACGAAGACAAGCATCACTGTCACATTTTTGAGCTCTTTTCTTCGGTAACCCTTCCATAAAGCATGCATAAAGGCTATACGCGCCAGCAATCACTTTTGCGAAAAACAACAACAAATGCACGGCTTGCAGAATGGGCTTGGGCACCCCTGGCTTAACGCTTTTGCAGGAGTTTTGTGATTTATTTCGAGTAGTGCTATTTTACAGACGTTCGACAAAAACGAATAATTATATTATTGCGACAGATTCTTTTGGGTACGCCTTCCTGAACATCGAGTAGTAAGTAACGAGTAGTGAGTATCGAGTTGTGAGTATTTAATACTGCGAGTCGAGTTCTGAGTATCGAGAACTGAGTATTGAGCTCTAAGTATCGAGTTCTGGTCATTGAGAAGTACTGGGTATCGAGCTCTGAGTATCGAGTACTGGTCATTGAGTAGTAGGTATCATATATTGATTACCAAGCAGTAAGTATCGAATACTGTGAATCGAATACTTATTATTGAGTACTGCGTATCGGACACTGAGAATGGAGTACTGGGCATTGAGTTGTAAGTATCAAGTACTGAGTATTATCGAGCAATAAGTATCGAATACTGTGATTCGAATACTAAATGTCCAGTTCTGAGTATCGAGAACTGAGTATCGAGTACTGGTCACTGAGTAGTAAGTATCCCAAACTTAGTATCGAATACTGGGCATTGCGTAGTAAGTATCAAGTTCTGAGTATCGAGCAGTAAGAATCGAATTCTGTGAATCGAATACTGAATGTCGAGTACTGAATAACACGAACTGAGTATCGAGTACTGGGCATTGAGTAGTAAGTATCAAGTACTGAGTATCAAGCAGTAAGTATCGAATACAGTGAATCGGAAACTGAATGTCGAGTACTGAGTATTGATAACTGAGTATCGAGTACTGGGCATTGAGTATTAAGTATCGAGTACAGAGCATTGGCGAGCAGTAAGTATGTGAACCGAATACTGAATGTCGTATACTAAGTATACTAAGTAGTAAGTATCAACAACTGAGTATCGAGCAGTAAGTATTGAATACTGTGATTCGAATACTGAATGTATTGTACTGAGTATCGACTACGTACAATTCTGGGTATTGAGTACTATTACGTACTGAGCATTGATTAGTAAGTATCGAGCCGTAAGTGTGTCGAGTACTGAGTATCGAGAATTGAAAACATACAATTTTAAGACAGATTATGAAAGCAAATTTGTAAACTCGTTCTCAAAACTAAAACCAAATACTTTGTAAGTGATTTAAGTAAAAACGATGTCATTAGTACGGTAAGGGCGATAATACTTGATACAATTACATAATTTTTATTTCAGGTACAATTTTATCAATCCCCTAATTCAATTATTTCCATTTTGAACTATTTTAGAATCTCTTTGATCAAAGTTCTAGATAATAAATTCTAAAGTCGACCACAATTCATTCTATTTCATTCTAGAAACCAAGTAAGTCTATATTGTCTTCAATCCAAGTTATTATACACGTGAACTAAAAACGCGCTGTAATTAAATTAGTTAGATTACTGTAAGTACCACAAGATATTAGATTAAGAACGATTGTTCTCAATTTTGTGTTATTAACAGTCGTTTTTCGATACAAGAATACTTTGTACTGAGTTTAAGTACATCCAAGAAAAAAACTTTCATAAAATATTAAGTACAAAACGATATAAATTCAATTCCATACGACCTAGATATAAAATTACAAAATTTAGGTCAGCATAAAAAAGCCTTCCAACTCTAGCTTTACTACCTAAAAGTAATTTAAAAGCATAATTAAATCGTATAAGTTAAGTCCCTAGGCTTAAGTGACCCAAACTTAGTGAAAGTCATTTCCAACTCCATCAGGAATTTGCCCAAGCTTAAAGAAGTTATAACTCTTGACTACTCGCCTACCTTTCATTAAGCCCATTCACCCAAGTCATTTAATATTGACAACCAACAATGGATTGTGCTTTAGCCAAACTCTTAGCTAATTGCCAATTATTGCTTCATCGATTGCATTATCCTTGATTTCAATAACTAAATCCAAAAATATTTATGAATATTGCCCATAATTTAAACAGTTGCCATATTCTCCAACCAGACCTTATGCTAATAGCTATCAGAGCTTTGACTATGTCTGCCATAACACTTGCCGGGTCTAACTGATTTATCGGTGCAACAATCTAATTTCAATTGTGCGCCTAGTTAGGCATTGAGCCAGTTTCGCCGTCGAGTCCAAAAGTTGAACTCAGGCTAAGAGCTGAGCTGTGTCAGCGGCAGCGCCAAGTTGTCAACTTAATTTACAGCTAACATGTGAGCTACAAGTTCGCGGCGATTGGGCAAACGATAAAAAGTATTAATTTCATAGCCCCATGCAATTAACATAAAATGGACAAGAAGACAGACACCCAGACGGAGAATGCTTATAAATATGCAAATGTCTGGCTAAATAGTTCAGATTACAAAAAGCCTTTTTATACCCTGTACCCATTGAAAATGGGTAAAAGGGGATCATGAAGTTGTGCAAATGTATGTAACAGGGAGAAGGAAACATTTCCGACCCTATAAAGTATATATATTCTTGATCAGCATCAACAGCCGAGTCGATTTAGCCATGTCCGTCTGTCCGTCTGTCCGTCTGTCCGTCCGTCCGTCTGTCCGTCTGTCCGTCTGTCCGTCCGTCCGTCTGTCTGTATGAACGCGTAGATCTCAGAGACTATAAGAGATAGAGATACAAATTTTTGCATGTACATAGGTATAGGCCGTACGCAGATCAAGTTTGTTTCAGATTTGCAAAATTCCCCCCCTCCCCCTTAAACCGCAAAAAACTGTCAGAGCCACAATTTTAAAGTTACAACATCGTCGCTTAATATATATTATCTTAGGCCTATAATCTATCTATTCTGAAAAGCCCATTGAAATCTGAGCAAAAACACAGAAGTTATTAACGAAACAATTTTTGCACCCCCCTCCCCCACGCTCTGCTAATTACGCATTACGTTTGTGCTTGCGCCCGCGTGTGTGAGGGCGCGTTTGTGTGTATGTGTGCGTGTGTGTTTGTTTGTGTATGTGTGTGTTTGTCAATTGTACAGGGTATTTTGAAGTCGAGCTAACTCGACTGCAATGGTCTTACTTGTTTCGATTTGCAGATATCCAATAAGTAGTTTTAGTTTGCAAATATATATGTATGAGTGGATGTATGTGTGTAAGATTTTTATGACACTCGGCACGAGCGACGACATTTGGCTGATAAATGTGCTGACGGGTTTGTTAGCTGGCGGCACTTGCCCCCCCCCCCTACAATCTACCTTCTCCAAGTGTTTTGGGGGTAAGCTCGTTTGGTGATTAGCATAATTGGAAGTGGGTTTGAAATGCCACTAAAGTCATAAAAAAAAAACTAAAGGTTGTGGACATAAAAATACACAAAAAAAATAAAAACCAACCATAACGAAAGCGTTTTATAATCAGTTAAAAAAAAACTTTTAATTCTACAAGTTTTAGGAATGGTCAAGCTCAACTGTTTGTTACCCTGTATGTCCTTAAAGTTTGAATCTGATTAATTGGAATTAATTTTAAACTGGTTTCTTGAGTTCCTTATCAAATTTTTACATCTAAACGACAATCCATCTTTCTGTTTTGTGATCTCAGCTGCCAATGGCAACTTCTCTGCATCCATTGCCTACCCCTAAACTTTTGTAGAGCATGACCATATGGACATTATATGCTTCTGTCAAAAATACAACAAACAATAAACAATTTAAATAAAACGTGCTAGTTCAATAAAAGTAAATAAAACATTTGGCTCTGCCTCTCCAAAGTTGTGTCTCAATTTGCCATCACCACTGAGTGTCTTGCTTTATTTTTCTTTCTTGTTCAGCTTGATGAGGTGCCGCAATATGCGTGACTTAAGTGCGCAGACGTGGCCCCAGGAGGAGCAATTACGCGGAAGCTGCTTGTCCAACATAAAACAAAATTTAACTTTCTACTTTGGCAGGTTTTCTTCTTGTACAAAACGCCTCAAGGGAAAGGGGTCTACATACAAATTTCTCAACAAAATGAAATGCAAATGTTGAGGGCTTATCAGAAATCTATTGGTTGGGCCTTGTATTTTCGGGGTCCTGACCACTATTAAGCCATAAAACGCATGCAAATGAAGGCGTTGAAATGCGCATAAAACGAGAGTTTGAGGCTGGTCGAAACATTTAGTGCGAAAGTTAAGGCGTTTTGCGCCTGCTTGAAAGGGCGCAAAAACTAACGCGCTTGATGAAGGGATAACCAGATAAGGAGAGAGGGAAAGGAAGAGCAGCTGTCAGCTAACGGCTGACTGGCAATTAATTATGCCCATTGCTGGGCCCAGGCATATGTTTATTTACTTAATTTACTTAATGACACACATACCCGACCCAAAGACGGGCACGAGTCGCTCACAATTCGGGTGAGGTCATCATAGTGTCTCCGTTGTTGTGTGCTTGTCTAATAAATAACAATATTAATTTCCAGTGCAATTAACCATAAGTACGCACAGAGAGGCGCCCACCAGAGGCAACCATGGCTGCACTCTGTGACCCAATTCGAAAGTTCCTCCCCCTCACGTTCTGTGCTTTTCCGTTCCGTATTTCCAAGTATTTTTTAATGGTTCATTTTGTCTCATATTGAGTGATATATGAATGCATTAATCTTAGTTTATGTTAATGGTCGTGTGTTTGTATATCGCATTTTATGCAAAATGTGCAATATGATAGCCACCTAACCACAAAAAAAAACTGGGCAGGGCAATGGAAATGGAAATGGAAAGAAAACATCGGCTAAAGATGATAACAAATAGAAATTTCAAAATTTATGGCACACACTTAAGAATTTATATGTCTGAAAACGCTAATGAGCACACAGAGATTGGAAAACTATCCAATTTACACTGGCACTCCCAAAAGGTAAAGTTCCACTGCCAACATATTTTATACATTTACTGATTTATAGAGGGAATGAATTGTTATTACACCTGGCAAACTGAGGATGCATTCATAGAGGATTATGATTTAAACAGCTACTAAATTGAAAAACATTTTATATAAGAAACTAATCATTTTGATTTGCTATATGTGTTGGATGATTACCAATTTTGCCTACTGAACTACTACAAAAAGTATTATTGGTGGAGCAATTAACAGGTTGAGATTATCAAACAGGAAAATTAATATCAGGGTTCCCCAAGCTTGACTTTGGGCAGCTGGAGGTTTGAATTGCTATATATGTATACGCATATTCTCTCAGTTGCCACTGCCAACAGCTCTGTTTCCAATGCCGACCCCTGCCACACCGTAATTTTCTACTTTAAGTAACTTCCTTTTTTTTCACTGTCACTATGTTTGAGTATACGGTACGATCTTATTTTTCCTATATAGGGCTATGTCTAATTTAACAAAATATGTTAATAAAAGAAACATGGTCAAACATTTGTAGGGCCAGAACTGAGTCATCTGAGTTGAGTTGAGCGAATGAGAACTGCACGCTATGCAACTAAAGCATTATTTTGAAATTTTTAGTGTGACCGTATATGTATAGAAGGTAAAGATAATAAAAGCGGTAACCAAAAACTTTAAATAGAGACTCTTGAGCAATGCGTTGGGCTCGTACTGGCCCCTCCCGACCGTTTTCTTAAAAATTTAAGTTTACGTTGATACTGGGCCCTTTCTATGATATTTTGTTGTCAGAAGAAAAGTAGGCCTCGCACTTGGTTCAATGAAACACCTCCGACACAAACGTTTTAATATGAGCAGCTGTTTCGAAAACTTTTAAGAGTTTCCTTAAAACGTTTGGGTTTATATGTGAAGTGACATTCAAATGCTCGGTTGAAGAAAGCTAAGCAACAAAGCCTAATACACTTATAAAAATGAAGAATTCTTGGCGCTTTGGGGCTTAAGTTTAAAATTGTAAGTATTCTTCGGTACGCTTTAACTAAGTACGAAAGATTATTGGATCCAATCAAGTATTATTCGTACTTACAGAGAGCTAAAATCTCTTGAAAAATGAATTCTTACAATATAACTCTGATTGAGTACAAAATAGAACTACCATTTCCACCATGCCAATCATTACAATTCAATGAAAATTTACAATTGATGCTAGCCAAGACTGCAAACTAGGGATGTCGAAAATATTAAAGATATATCGAAATATTGATATTTTTGACAAAAATTACGAATATCATTATCGCATATTTTTCCGAGGCGATATATCGGAAATCGAATAATATTTGATGTAATTTTTGGTGATATTTTGGTCTTAGCGTTCGGTCACACTTTTCCTAATAACTGTTTCTTGTGCTTTGGACATGTAAAGCAAAATGTTTAAAAGTTATTTAATTAAAGTTGATACACAGAAATCGCAGTCTGTGCAAGAAAATTGTTAAGACCGGTAGCAACTCAACAAATATCTAGGCGCCCTTAATAGCAAAGCACGAAGATGCGTGGCTGAAATGCAGCTCTTAAAAACCGGTAAATGTAATGCCGTCCGTACGCGGCTCGTATAGAATGGCGTATGATTTGATGTCGTGCCCTTGAGTTTAAAGGAAGAGTAAGCATGACGAATATCGTCAAACAGTGGCATTGATTCAAAATTACTTGTAAAGTGATGGTAGATTTTTGGCCTTCTTAGCTTCTTTTACTCCATTTTATAGGGTCCATCAGCAAGACTTAATTTAACAAAAGGGCGAGCGCACACATTCGGTTGAAAGATGAACTGACGGCAGAACTTATGAAACTTGAACAAATAACCGCGCTTCGTGCAGGCACAACAAGAACTAGATTGATCTTTAAAATTCAGTTGTAAGTTCAGCTTTGCAGAATCGAAAAAAATGTTCGTTTTTTTTCAGCTTGATAAAGTTCTAAAATACCATGGTCAGTCGTCTAAATCCTAAACCTAAATTTGGACAAAAATTATTTTACGCAACCGATTAAAATTGTCAAATTTATAAGCGGTAAAACTCGACAATGAGCTGAACCGAACCGAACCGTATTTTCTTGATGGTTTTCGGTTCGGTTGTTTGTTTTCGAAAGGAAGGTTTACAGCTGAAATTGCGGTTCGGTTACGGGTTGTTCTGGTTCGGTTCAGAACTGGTTTGCATCCCAGCTAGAAATGGTGGCATTCTCATGAAGTCTAACTAACAATCACAAATAAAGTAGGTGCCAGAGGCAGATAAATTAAGTGTGACCAGATACGGCAAAAAACCGAGGGGATTTTTTAGAGGCGTCAAAACCCGAGACTTTTACAGGGTTAAAGCAAAGACTTTAGAATATAAAGATGAGTAACGCCATACGATTTTTTGCACACGATTTTATTGGTCCTGGCTTTTCAAACTGGCTTTCAGCTCTCTTCAAAAGCCACAATTTTTAGAATTTTACGCTCTCAACTTTGTGTTAGCGAGGAGAGCGCGATTTTCGTAGCCACCAAAAAAAATAGCTGCATAGTGCAAAACCAATATATGGCCGTTCGGCATCTTAGAGAGTAAAAATTCTTAAAATAGAATTTACTTGCTTGTGTGAGTAATGCTTGAGAATACGTGTGCCCACCTACAGTCGTCGGCTGTCGCGGTATGCTTACAAAAAGCGGCTGGCTCTAGAGCGCTCTCTCTCTCTCTCTGGCTTTTGAAGATCGAAGAGCCACTTGAAAAGCCACGCCACGCCAAAAAAATCGTATGGCGTTACTCATCTTATTATTCTAATGTCTTTGGTAGAACACTCGAATTTTATGTAGAGAAACTGAAACCGAACTGAAAGTGTTTTTGTGACCAACTTCAACTTTTCTCTTGCAGACAGTACATAACTGTTGAGCTTATTTAGCTACCTCTGAGCACCCATGAGCTCCCCTTTAACGAACTAACCAACGTTTCGTTAAGGAATTCCGATTCATTTTAATCCCCGTTCCTTAACCCCAAAAAAAAAGGTGAAGAAAACTAGAACCCGTGTTCTCACAATGCCAACTAATTGATTTGATTTATGCACACATATATTTTGCTCAACTGTCACCGCAAATATTTTGATTAATTTGAATATGTTTAGTTTTCGCGATCTTTTCGATTATTTTTTTTTTCATTCTCAACGCTATCAATTTCAATGATAGCGTATTATAGTGGATATATTTGCTAATTTTATCCGTTGTCTGTTTTGTTGTTCACACTTGATATTATTTATGTATTTATGTGGAGCCAGGGAGGGATAGAGAGGGCGAGCACATGCTCTTTTTTTTCAAGGTGGGGGTAGGCGGGCGGCAGATTGCGCGTCATGATTTATGGCTGGCACATTTTATGGCCATTTTGTTGGTAATTTATTAACAAGCTTGTTAACAACAGTCTGAACGTCGGACTGACCAATATGCAGATAGCCAGTGGAAGACTGCGCTTGCCTAGCCACATATAAGGTTAAAGGCCAAAACGGCAGCGTCGCAGACAGCAGGTGGCTTGAATGGCCCTGATTGTCATGATGATGATGACGATGATGATGACGTTGACCATTCGCCCGTATTTATGGAAAGTTTTGTTAGTCCGAAGGCGTGCATTATGCACAGCACGCTTAAATATTTAAACTTGGACATGCAGTTCTCCTCCACATGATTTGTTTGCCCAAGCGCGCGCAGTAGCCAAGTGGCTCAAATATTCTAAATATTTGCTAAATAATAGAGAAGACAGGCCCAGGCCCGGGCCCAGCCGAAGGTGGAGGCTTGCCGGTTTGTGTAGGCAGCCAAGCGTAGACAAACATTGGCAATCGGCGGACCCAAAGCTAATGGCAGTTGCTTTTGGCGTTTAAATAGCGGCTACTATTTGCGTAGCAAAGTGACTGACGGACGGACGACTGTCAGGAGTACCCATACCCAGTACACTGAGCACTTGACACGCTGGCAACGTCAAATGAAGTCGTTGGTCATCGTCAATGTTGATGGTCAGCAGCATTTGGGCATGCAAAATCGAGTGAACCGGACAGCTGAAAGGTTGAATGGGTTTTTCATATTCGATGGGGAAATTTTTTAATAATTTATTTACTGATGTTTGCTTAATCCTGTTGATTATTTGAAATATTTGAGAAGTGCCCAGCAGGCACTCTGCTCCGTTTTATGGCCTGGCTCATTTCGTGTCATAAAAAAAACAACAGCAACAACAGAGTTGAGAACTTACCCAGTATTTGCAGCTTGTGGCCCAAAGGCGTTGGCGTTGGCAACGACTGCAGTCATAAACCCCAAAAGAGCTGAAAAGAGTGGAAAACACAATGAACAAATTATTATAATGATATGTGTGTGTGTGTGCTTTATAAGCCTCTTCATCTGTCCCCTCTTCCTCTACTCCAAATGTCAAACCTATAACAGTTTTTTTTTAGCTAGTTTGCTGTTTTAAATTAGTGAAAATTACTTTGAATTTATAATGCGTACACAAAACAGACGCCATGTCATGTCAGATCATTAAGAAAATATGGTCAAAAATGTTTCAATTAAAACAAAAAAAACCAAAGTAGACGAAGCAGAAACCCCTGAAACTGAAAGGAAACTGAAAAATTGTAGGCGGACAAGTTTTGCCATAAATTGTGTAGGCCACTTTACTGTCAAGTCATTAACGGCAGCGGCAACGGCAACGGCAACGGCAAGTGAATCATTAGCAACAAACAAAAAAAGTTTTGATATTTTTAATAGCAACTTTTTTATATGACATCTGCTGCTGCTGCTGCTGGCCACATGGATTCAATTTTTTGATCAAGAAATGTTTTTTCTTTGACACGTGCCTGGCGGATGACAGCTATGCAAATCTCTCATTGATGGCCCATAACATTTTGTACCGCATTTTAATTAAAAAGTTGTTATTTACTTTTTTTGGTTCAGTCAAGAGCAAATCGCGACATAGTTTGTGCGCCTTTTAGTGTGTGGTTTATTGTTTTTATGGGTTGAACTGCAATAAACTGTGGCGAATCGGTTACAAACCGAATTGTAAGGCAATTTTATGCATTAGCTAGAGCAAACACAGCACTAAAATTCCAATTGAAACATTTAAAAATGCCATAAAAATAGAATGGAATGCTTTTGGAATGGGAGTTTAGAAGTTTAATATACAGCCAAGTGAGGGTGTTTGTTCGGTGGATCGGTGGTGTATCAATTTTTTTAAACGAGATGTACATGAAGTATATATTGCTTTGTTCAAAGAAAAAAATTGCTCTGCCTCGTTTCATTAAATCGTTTCATATCTTTTTGTTATTTTTAAGGTAGACTCTTATCTATACTTAAAAATCTGTAACAACCCACAGCCAAAACTGCTTATCCTAGGAATAAAATGAGAATAGATCTTTGTTCAGTTATGCAGGAGCGCACTTAGAAAGAAAATTTGCAAAAATTTGTCCACGAAGTGCGTGAGAACTACAAAGAAAAGTTTAAATGTACAAAATCCTTAAATGTTTTTATTATTTGAGGTCGACGTGACGCTGACTTCATGCATATTTTCTGTTGTTGTTATAGCGGTGCGTCCCAGGGGAAGAAGAGTCAAAGTGCGTGGAAAGAGAAGGGGAAACTGGGCGGAAATTGAAAGTGACTTAACAGTGACGTGATGTGACTAAAAGGTGTTTATCCGTGACTTGACAGTGTCTTAACAGGGAATAATTAGTGACTTAATAGAAATTGTATAGTGCCTAAGCAATGACTTTACAGTGACAAAACAGTGACTTGACAGTGACTTTGCAGTGTCTTAACAGTGACTAATCGGTGACTTGATAGTGACTTGATATTGACTTGATAGTGACTTGACAGTGACTGACTAAACAGTGACTTGACATTGGGTAATCAGTGACGTGACAGTGACTAAACAGTGACTGGCCAAACAGTAAGCGGAGACTTTACCGTGACTAAACAGTGACTTGGCAGTGACTTGATAGTAACTTAACTTAACTTGACACTGACTTACAGCTGATTAAACATTGTCGTAACAGTGACTTAATGGTAATTGTATACTGACTTGACAAACAGTAAACAGTGACTTAACATTGACTAAACAGTGACTTAAACCACTCCCAAAGAGCTCTTAAACTTAGCATCTTGTTTTACCTTAATGCCTCGTGATTTTTAACGACACTCACACATTTTTTTTTTTCAGTCCGATTGATTTGAGATGGACTTGCGCGAAAATGGGTGAAATTTTCTTAGAGTTTCCCTTAAAAATTGTTTCTGCTATTCTGATCTAGTTTTACAAAATTCAATCATTTTTATCTTAAAGTTATTTCTTTAAAAAGATAATATAATATTTAACGGCCACTAGAAATAGTCATAGTAGTAATAGTATCGATATTGAAAATTTTGATTTTTAATATTATCGATATTGATATTTTGAGAAATATCGACAACCAGCAAATATAATTTCTATAAATTTAAGTGAAATTTGTAAAATAGTTAGTTAGCCAATTCCTTTAAATCGACCTGACCGATGTTAATCAAATTTTTTTGTATATATTAAGTAGGTGTAGTATAGGGTTTAAACTATATTTCGTAACGCTAGGATTCTCTGGAAAATTTTGTAAAGTACTAACCTATCGGAAAATATATTTTTATCAATCGTTTCAATTTAACCTATCTAAGTGTTAGAGTAAACAATGCCAGCAATATGTAGGGGTGGCTATTTGGGAAATCTAGCAAATTCTGCCACACACATACATGAAATAAATATAATTCTTCTGATTGCACAAGAGGCACTGTCACACGGATAGCACGTGTGGGCAAACCATCGAGCTTAATTGTATTGGCTTAAGACGGATTAAAAAAATATGCTTGTAAATTCGATTGGTCTTCCAAATTAAGTATATGGAAAAGAGAAAATAACTGGGATTTTTATTTATTTCTCGACAGTTATCATTTTGGGTGCATGTAATAACGCCCGCGGGCGTTATATCGCGGGGTTTTTGTCACTTTTGAAAGTGTCACAACGTCCGCTTTCAGCCTGACATAACATTCGCGGACATTATGTCACTGTTATGAGCGTGCTTCTTTTTAAAAATTTTTGGCCTGCGGCGCATTCTCAATTCTTCACGTACATATACTATATTATATTTTCAGAACTTTGAAGTAGGGGTAACACTACTCTACTTCTTTTCAACTTTGTCATAAACGGACAAAATGTTTTGATCCACTGGGAAACGACATTTGAAGAATTGGATTGCAATTCGGACCGTGAAGATCAGATCAAAACAACAAGAGAGAGGCGCTATGTGTGACATAAAGTCAGCGGGCGTTAGTACATGCAACCATCGTCTTCTTTCATAGATCCCATCCCCACACACTTCTACAGAAATATGCATCAAAATATTTACTAGAAACAATTTTTATGCCAGAACAACGTTCCAACAGAAAGCCGAATGATCTTCACACAATATCGTCGACAACACTACTGAGATCTGTCGAAAGATATCACAATGAACATTTAACTCAATATACAACAAGTAATAGATAATATTTAAGCATTTTTAGGTCAAAACATGATTTTTGAGGTAAGACAGTCTTAAAGTGAGCTTAGCTTACTTTCAGTTTTACATAAGCTCAAGAATGTTACAAAATCGGTGAAGCAAATTTGACTTTTTATACCCTTGGAGAGGATATATTAAAATTGTCGGGAAGTAAGCAACGCATAGAAGGATATTCAAGATAAATAAAATATGTTTATATTCTTGATCAGCATGTGATATAGGCATGTCCATCTGTTTCTTTGTAATCTCCTCCTGTAAAGGAAATTATCTATAGCTTAAACACGCAATGCTTATTATCCTGCTTGAGGTTTTTGTTGCTTGACAAATAAATCTTTGTCCAGAAATGTTAACATCTGTCTCGTAAAAGTTTTTCGATTTGAAGACCAAAATCGACGAATACTTTCAATGCCTTTTTCTATGTTCTCTTGCATTTTGAGACATCCGATGACAAAGTGCACGAAAACACTCATGGAGTGTTTTGGCAGTTTGTCTTGGCGGGCTAGAAATTGCATTTTGCTGTAGTTCTCTTCTTAAAATCAATGTATCTCGAGTGATTGACAGAACGGTTCTTCAGTAGATAATAGAAACACCAATTGAGAAAATTTATATAAAATCTTTAAAAAGAACTTTAAGTTTCCTTTAAACCGGTTTTAAGCATGGCCTTTAAATGTTTTGTCCAGTTTTTATTCCGACCAAATAGTCGGGGTAAAATAATGCTTCCAAGACAAACGATGAGATCATGACCTTAGTTTCTTTAAGGCCCGTTTTCTCATGTTGCTGTTTTTGCAAATCTAGGTGGATTTCTTACACATACATGCAACGAAATGCAGCAAATCCACCTACATTTGCAAAAACAGCAACATGAGAAAACGGCCCTAAGTGGAAATAAAAAGTTAAGAAAAACATGGGTTTATTCACAGTTTTTATGTCTCCAGGAACTCAATTAACTTTTTAGTAAGCAGTAACATTTTCTTAGTGTTTTGTCAATTACCCTGCTCCTCATCCAAATGGGATCCTTAAGCACAGATCTTAAGCCCATTTAGCCACTTGCTTAGCAGCCCACACACTCACACACACACACACACATAAAATGACACACAACTGCCAGTTAGCTCTCGCTCCTCTCTCAGGGGCGTTTCACAAATGTTGAAAACCCTAAGCAGACTTGGAAAAAAAAAAAAAAAAACGCCTCGCTTTCAAACCAAACTGAAACACAAAGCCACGAATTCGAATGCAGCAGGCCAACTTACGCCCACAGTCGACTTCACAGGCCTTCCTTATAAACAATGCCGATGCATAAATTTCCAGCCAAAACGCAGACGCGAAACAACAAGAAAACGAAAAACTCATTAGGCGCATCGCCTACGAAACATAACTGCAATAATATTGTACAAAATTACGAGGCTAATAACATAAATTCACTCGCATGCAGTTTTGTATCTATGAGATACGCATTGCGTAAAAGTTCATTATAATAAAGAATGTGGCGGCAAAAGGAGTTGGCCAGGCTTATCATAAAATATGGCCCAAAATGCCATAAACATAAACTAGGCGAATTAATTGAGAGAGCGGCCACTCACCCGCCCGCTCATAAAGCCAACGAATTATGCGTTTTTAAGCCATGTTGCACCTGCCCCAGAGCCGCATTAGAGAATGCGGCGCTCAGGCTCTCAGGCTCTACCTGGTCAGCAGCTCCTTTGCCTAATTGAGTTTTGAGCATCGTTACACTTCGACGCAGCAATGGGAGTAAATGAAACTGTCATTAGTTTACCCTTTGGCACTTGCGTCCCGAACATGTGAAGTGGCGCGTTTGTTTGGCCGGTTTCTGTGTTCTTTTTGCCGTAATAATTTTGTAGGTTTTACGAGTACCGTCAAGACAATTAGGCACTTTTGTACGTATTGCCAAGTGTGGGCATTTTGTTCAGCGGCATTTGGGTCTTTGATGTAAGCAACTGCGAACGCGCGCGCGCGCTCGCAACGAATCTAACGCCTTTTCAAACTTTTTTGTTTTGTTTTGTGTTATTTTGTAGCTACATGGCTTTTAACTTTTCCTGTTGTTGTTGTTGTTGTTGCTGCGGTACCTACATACCCAAGATTTATTTTTCCATTATTGTATGCCGACGAGGCATCATTGTGGGTGTCTGATACCTTGACACAAGCCATTGGGGCATGACGTGCACAAAACCTTAACAGAAATGTATATATTTTTTGCCGATGATGATATTCGTTTTTGACATAATTTACGCAAATTTTAGTAGTCAGACGATTCTAGTCGAAAATTTTGTTGTAATTTTTGTAAGTTTTAATGCGCTAGCGACATAATTCCGCCAAATCATAAGCGACAAAAGCCGCGCGAATAGGACAAAAGTCTGTCATATCGAATTCAATATTGTTCCGCCGAACTAAAAAAACTCAAAGCTACATAATTTCGCTAGAGACAGAAAACGGCGGAACAATGTCGTTAGCGAATTTCTTGCGGCAATTCAAGGTTAAACTCTGTCGTTTTCAAAAGCATGAGACTCTTCCAAAAAAATGTTTAGTTCCGATAAACTTCAAAAATTGAAAGCGACATAATTCCGAGAGCGACAACCAACGGCGGAACTATGTCGTTAGCGGATTTTTCGCGGTAACTCTAGGTGGAACTATGTCGTATTTAGAAGCATAAGTCTCCACTAGAATGATAAAATGCTAAATTTGAAAGCGACATAATTCCGTCAGCGACAGAAAACGTCAGAGCTATGTCGTTTGCGTATTTCTTGCTGCAATTCATGTTGTTTTTAATAGGATAAAACACAAAAATTCCAAATTGTTCCAAACTACAAAAATTCGAAGCGACGTCGCTTTCCGTGAGCGTCATGAAGCGGCGAAAATGTGTAGTAAGCGCATTTTCAGCAGAAAAAATTGACATTGTTGCGGTTAACCAAGGCGGAACTATGTCGTTTTCAACAATACAAAACTCTGCCAAAAAAAAATGATATTGTCCCTTCAAACTGAAAACAAATTTAAAGCAACATAGTTCCGCTACCGACTTAAAAAGACGGAATCTTATAGTTACCGCATTTTCGCCAGCAAAGAATTGACATTGTTGACAAAAAACGGCGAAATGTACCGCCCAACTGCAAAAACTCTAAGCGACATAATTCCGCGACGAGCCATAAGGTTTGTAAAACAACGGAATGATGTCGTTAGCGCTTGTTCTTGCGGGTATCGAAGGCGTGACAATAATCCGCCATATTATGGTCGACATTGTTCTTCAAACGGTAAAAACTCTAAGCGACACAATGTCGCGAGAGACAAGAATTAGCGGTTTAATCTCTGAAAAGGCCAAAACTTTGGCAGAAAAAGGCTTTATAGTTCCGTTTAACTGCAAAAACTGAAAGCGACATAGTTCCGCGGGTGACATTGGACGGCGGGGTATAAATGATGCAAAATGTTGGCGGAATTATGTCGCTAGGCCAAATATATAATTTTTGAATCTATTCTTGTTTGTTAATTCTAACAAACTTTTAGCACTTTTATCCATTCAAATTTGCATAGTCTCTTTCAACTTTCCGAAAATGTTGGCTCACCTTAATTGTCAGTTTTTTTAAAAGGGCCTTTTTCCAATGATCATCTATCTTTCACTTTTCACTGGCCAAGTGCAGACCTCTGCCATATCAGCCATCAGCAGCCATCAAAGTCAACCACAAAGCAACACCTATCCATCAAACCCAAAAGCCTCAAACTTGAGCAGTGTCTGTCATGCTCCAATTTTGAATGCCTTTCAATGGCTGCTTAAGACCGGGATCGGGTAGAGTCTCCTTTTTGGTATGGTTGCCTTTCACCTTGTTGGAAAACAATGCCAAACAAATTCAATTAGAAACACACACAGACACACAAAAGAACACGACGAAGGCAACTAAATAGCATTCACCTGTCCAGATACACACTCACACACACACACACACACAGGTGAGCAGCTGTCAATATGTTGGCGCCAAACAAGAATGTTGTCCCACAGAGTGCGAGGCAGAGAAGTCGAGAAGTCAAAGATCCATGGTCATCCATTAAATGCCTACCGTCAAATCATAATTCATTTTTTTTGTTCTCCTCCTCCAGTCTCTCGCTCTACGAAGATTCTTTTGGCCACTCCTAGACACGCAGCCGCAAGGCACAGACCATAAGAAGGCAGCTGGTCCACACTCGCACACACACACAGGTAGAATCTAGGCTGGGAATTTGCACCTTGCGCAACGATTCTCAATTATTCGGGTGCAGGGCCCGCAGCCAGAAGACCCTTCCTTCCACCTCCAGCTCAGGTGCTCAATCAAATGCAATTAATGGGAATCTCGAAACGGAAGTTCTGCTCGGCTATTGAAATGTCAGTCTCTTGGCCATGTCTCATATCATTTGCATTGGCAAATTAGCTTGGCATGCAATTTAGTTGCTTGCCAGCAACAGATATAGCCAGAGCGATACGCTGCAACTTTGTCGCCCAGCCAAAGCCGAAAAACTAAAATGCCAAAAGCAAAATTCAAATTTTTTTCAAAAATATATAATAAAAAAGACTATGGCAAAACTTTATTAGCCCGTTGACGCAAATTAACGGCGACTGCTTCCATTTCGCATTTCAAAGCGTCAAACAGCCGCTGATGTGGTGCAGGCGGTGGTGGTGCAGCGGCGGCTGCTGCCAGCAAAATAATTTGTAAATGTCAGAGCATTTTGACAGTTTGCGGTGATGTTTTTCAAATTACAATTTACAACAGCAGCAAAAAAAAAAAAAGTGAAATAAAAACATAAATGAAAACAATTTTGCGAAAAGTAGGAAAAAAAAATCACAAAAATATTTGAATTACAGATTATGATTGGGTATGAGTTTTTGATTCCGTGTGAGTGTGTGAGTGTGCGGGTTGAGTTGAATGTTTTTGATTAAAAAAATGTTGTGTGCTGCAGATTACAAGTGATAAATCTGATGCGATTGGAGATAGGAGTGGATTGTGGCTATTGGCAGCTAAATTGGTTTCCAGTGCAGTTAATAAACTGATTTTGATCGTTCAACACATTTTGACAGGTCCTTAAAAAGTTCATAATCATTTTGATCAGAAGTTTGGAATCATCTTTAAGCACGTATAATATATGGGCATTTCCACCAAAAAAGTCCACCGATACCAAAATATTAAAAGTGGTTAATAACAAAAAAATTAACCCAATCTTACATTTTCTCATAACCCATTTCGAAATATTCGATTTCACGGCCCTGCTAACCACATAAATATCATGATGGAAAATAATGTCGCGTGCGAATGTTCTTAAACTTGAAATTAAAAAGACAATAAATTATTTTTGGGTGAAATCAAAACCCAAATATAAAAAATTTGTTTTGTGTTCTTTTAGAGCGTTTTTAAACTCGGTTATTATTTATGTTTAATTTTTTCAAACTGCAAGCATTTTTTAAGTATATTTCAACTTCGGCACAGACAAAGTTTGCTTTGCTTGCTTGATTATAATACTAGGTGTTTCGGCGTCCGTTCTTATACACACTTGAGTACTTTGCATTTACAATCTATCAAATCTTCAATGTAACATTTAGCAAATTTTTCGAACTTGTAGACCCTTCGATCTTCACCATCTATTTGTACACCCCTGGTCATAATAATCTCAGCTCATTCAACAATTTTGTAATTTTTGCCATTTTTTAGAACTTTTGCTTTTGACCGTCTGTCTATTTCATTATTCATTATTATGATAATTTAACTTCGCAACTTTTACCGGTCATTATGACTATCCAAACTCATCATACAAATATAGAAACAAAAACGTAAAAAAACCAATTTCACGGCTTTATTGACCGATCTGTTTTTCCTATTTACCCGTCGACAATTGCCAACTAGTTAATCTTTACAAAAATCTCTGCTTTAGGACTATTTGAGGTACACCTCCTACTTACCCGTATATTAACATGTCTATTTTAAACTCTTTATGTTAATCGAAACTCATATAAGATATCCAAGAAATATTTCCAGATTTTTTGGATCGTTCGATGTTCACCTTCTACACATATGGACATTTCCCCCAAAAGGTCAACCTGGGCCACAAAGTTAAAATTGGTTAAAAACACTACATTTTATCGAATTTTTATAGGGAAACAGCCAAATTAAACTAATGTAAGCTAATCTTACATTTACTAATAACCCAATTGGAAATATTCAGTTTCACGGCCGGGCTAGCTTAATTTTTGGAAGAATGACTTTAGATTACATGTACATTCGCTATCTAAAATCTTTCTGATGGTTTAAAAGGGTATACATGAATGCATAAGAAACCAAAAGAAACTATGTCAATACAAATTACTGTAAGTTTTTGCTTCGCATTATAGCAGAAACCACATAAATATAATGATGGAAAAAACTGTCCCGTGCGACATGTCCCGTGCGAAAATGCTTAAGCTTACATTTTGAAAAACTGTTAATTATTTTTGGGTAAAACTAAAGCCATTTTAAAAAGACATCAATGCACTACATTCTAATATTTATCGCATTAATATATTGCCTCAGGATTCGCTGAATTCGGCTTTGGAATGGTTTCCCGCGAAAACTATTTCTATTTTTGTCTCGTGCGAATGTCATGTTTTTTTGGAATTATCTTGAAACCAAAAATTGTTCCAAAATCGATCTTTGCATCAATTGTAGGGCTATTGAATAGCTATATGTTAAGCCTATTGTGAAAAAAAAAATTCGTTTTATTTTGACTTTTGTGAATGATTAAATGCCCATATTTACTTCAATATTTACCTGTCTTCAAGACAGTCACTATTTTTCTTAAACCGATTGGGTTTTTGTGAGTTTTAAATTGATATTCTGCTTTTTGGAGCAGAAAAATCCAACATATTGAATAGCATATAAAGATTTTATAATGCTTGCAACCGATTTTGAGATATGAGTGGGGTAACACTCACGACATTCTCGTGGGGAGTTGCCTAGGATGGGGGTCATCAAGCTCTATTTTTGTAAAAAAAAGACTTAAAACTTAGGTGAAAGTGTATTAATCCGACGTTTTGGAAAAGGTTGTCCAGCCTTTTTAGCACTACACTATTAGCAAACAAGCCGTGGACCTTCATTTCTACGGATGATTGGGCTAGACCTGCTGAATCCGCAGGACTACAAACTGAGGCCCGATCTCAAGGCTATGGATTGCTCTGTTCGACATCTAAATACTGAGTCTTTGAAGCGCGCCCTCGTTCGAGCAATGGACAATTTCTTAATGCATGAGGTGCGCACTTCGATCGATGAGCGGTCGGAGAGACTTTGGCGTTGCTGGAAAGCACATGGCAGCCATTTCGAATAAGTTCTTCAACGATGTGTAGCCATTGAGAGACAAACAAACAAGTTTTGAAAAATATTCTTTCCTTTTATATCATGACCAAAAAAACTGTGAACCAAATCAATTGCAAGTACTAGCTAGATCACCATCTATAATAAATAGAATTTTTATACCCTCTGTGAACTATTAAAAAACAAGTGTACCAATAGTAGGAGCTGAATGCAACGTTACTGCTGCGCTCATCTCTAAGTTTCTCTCTCTCTCACTCACACGTTGTTGAATGAAATGCGGTGTTGGTTGTGAGTGCTTGGGTAGGGGTGGGGGAGGGGCAATTTTATTTTTTGGTTATAGCTTGAGAACCGCTCATCTGATCTTTATCATTTCTTCGGCAAATCGATACATTTTGCTAATTACTAAATATCTCTAGAAGGAACGAATCATCTATCTACAAAACCGCGAGAGATATGACGTTTTTTTTAAATTGTGGGGGGCGGAAGGGGGCGTGGCAAAAATTGAAAATAATCTTGATCTGCCTGCAAGTATAAGAAGCATTTGTCCCATACATGTCACACCTCTATCTCTTACCATCTCTGAGATCTGTTTGTTCATACGGATCGACAGACAGACGGACATGGCTATATCGACTCGGCTGTTGATGCTGATCAAGAATATATATACTCTATAGGGTCGGAAATGATTCCTTCTCCCTGTTACATACTTTTGCACGAACTTAATATACTCTATGTACCTTCGGTACAGAGTATAAAAAGACCACAAAACGGTGAACTGTACTTCCAACTCCGTTAAGGAACTCTCTGGAGCTTTTGTCTGACTTTCACTTTCCGTTTATTTGAAATACCTCAGTTTCTTGGCCGCAACAATGTAAGTCCTATTACTTCATGTGCATGGAATTTCGAATTAAGCCATCTTAGAACTAAACTCAAATATAACTTTTACCTCTCTGTATTGACCCGCAGCTGTCTAACAAAAGGCGCCCAGCTAAATGTCAAACGATCCAAGTTCTGCCGTCTGCTGTCAGGTTTATCAACTAATTCTACGTACACTTAATCGCCAGCTTCCTTTGAGCTCTGCTGCTTCCTGCACGACAGAGTCAACAATGTGCAATGCAATGGCAACCTTTAGGGTCTCTGGAACTGACTGAGCTGTCTAATATAATTTTGAAATAACTCAACTAAGCCACGAGGGCAGAAGAAACCCATCCGAAATGCCAAAACCAAGTTAGAAAACAAAAGATCAGACACTGTGCAACGTGAAAGAGACACCACACACACACACACACACACACACAAACACACAAAAAGGGATAAGCCGGAAAGCAACACGGAACCCAAATTAATACAATAATTGAAGCCAATTTAGTGTAATTTTCTTCAATTTTGTTGCTGTTGTTGTTGGTTTTGCTGTCTAGCCATTGACTTTGCCAACTATTATCGCATTTGTTTGGCATTTGTGCTAACCCTTTGGGGGCCCCAGTTAATCTGCCCGGGCCAGTTAATTTGCCCGCGTGCCTTGTCTAGTTCTCCATTTCAGTTTCCAACTGGACGCCACACCCAAGTATTTATTTTGCACATTTTATTGTTCTCCCACCGTCCCACCGTCCCGCCCCTGCGTGTGTCTCTGTTCGGGCTATCATTGTCTTTAACTGGCATTTTATTGGCAAAAGGGGTCTCCGGTCTCTCCAGGTCTCTAATTAAATTAAAAGCCAGACCTTGGCCAGGTGAAAGTGGCATCCCAGACCCCCTTTCACAAAATGTCTTCTCACATTTGTGTTTCTCCAAGTGGATTATCTTAGCCCACAGGCCCATAAAAGCCACACAGATGGCCGACAGGGAGTTAAGGTTAAAATAAAATAAAATGTTCAAGTTGTGCGAGCCATGAAAATCAAACATCAAATTTATGTGCTGAGTTATGGTCGGGTCGTTAACATTTGAATGTCTGCTGATAAGTATGAAAAATACAAGAAAATATTATGGCTAGGTTCAGCGAAAACTTTTGCCAAGAGGCATTAAAGCTAGAATTTCAATTAACGCCACTAAATTCGACCATTAAATGGAAATAAAAATTTACATACAACGAACAGAGAAAAATGGAAAAACAAACAAACAAATATGCGACTTTTAAAAACTCTTTAAAAATGCATAAAAAATTACCAAATCCGCCAAGTCATTAAAAGCATACAGCTTGAGAAGGAGTATCGCCATTTGTCAAAATAGAGTTGCATCTCTTGGGACATGGATGGAGTTCCCAACAAGGAGGACTTTAGCGGATGCGAAATTTGAAGTAAAGCCTAGTTAAAGTTAGTGTTAGGCTACACTTTACGGAATCTTCGATTAAAGAATGAATTCAGTATACGTTGGAGTGGCAGGAGCTCGACGCATGTCGAGGAACTTGTCATTTGGTTTTGTGGTCTAAAAGCTGATTCTTAATCTTTAAAAGCTTTCACATTCAACATGAACTAGGCCTACTATGCTAATAGGGGGCACTACTTCAAGTGGCGCCTCTTTTAAAAGTTATCAGTGTTAAATAAACTTTTGCAGATACTGAGAACATTACAGTCGTACATTTATATTATTTAAAAAAAAAAGACTCCAAGAAACATATTAATTTGTTACTTAATAAAAATTTTTTAATTTTTTTTAGTCTGCAATCAATGATTTATTAACCGATTTCAGGTTATATCAAAAAACATAAAGAAATTTTCTAGTCGTGACTTTTAACGCTTGGGATGCATGTCGAAATTATAAGAAGCTGACATCGAAAGTATAAACAACCACAAGAAACAGGAAGAGAAACACGATTATTGCACGGTGATTTGTATGTAAGGACCATTCATACACTGTAGTGGCTTTCGACTTTGCATGAGGCATAGGAGAGGAGTGAAGAGAAAAAACTTTCGAATTTGTTGTGGCAGTATACCACGGTTCCCTTTGAAGACTGGACAATGTGACTCTGACATGACTTTTGCAAGACTTCGCTGTTCCGGCCCCTAGGGGCTATTTTATTTTAGGGAACACTGCAAAATACTTTGCTTTGTGCTATGTCTGCGTGCCTATACGCTCGTTTATTGCTTTGCGCAAAACAACAACCTTTGTATCGTATTCGTTATAATAAAAAAACAATTTACATATGAAGCCAAAGTATGCCTTCACACTGTTCGACACATGAGATCCTAGTTTAAGAGATAGAACATTGGAGTTAATGCTGAAAAATCGAAACACGTCCAATTCTCACCAAGGCACAATGGTTGCCCACTTAACGAAAACACAATCCCCTCGGATATATCGGCAAAGTTTCTAGGATTGACCCTCAAACGCTGCATGACGTGGAGCAATCACATAAAAGTCAGAACTATTAATTCTAGTACTCAAATATCAATTATATCATAAAATTCGATCATTGTCCTACGCAAGACAGATTGCAAATATATATCGAAATAAAAAAACCTTCTAGAACAATTATTTGAGAATTCAAAAAAATTGATTTAAATTAACATTTTTCCGTTTTTAAGTACACTTAAAACACAACTTGGACAAAAAGTTCGATTGATTTTAGTCAAGGTTATAACGAATCGTACCATTTTGTGGCGTCGGAATAGTGATCGAAACATATCTCCTTGGATTGAAAGAGAAGAAAGGTGCTCTGAACTATGCTGCTGCAGAGACATAACAAAGATGAACAACTACTACTTCAACGACCAACTATCTGCATCGACTTGGTTCATTTCAGCCTTTCAGAAAATCACACAAATCATTTTTTGGAATTGACTCGGAATCGAACCTTGAATCTTCAGCAGTTAATGAAAAAGGTATGAAATGGCGATAATTCAAGTACTTTCAGTATATTTGTGCAAAAAAACTTATCAGAAAGTTAAAGCCAACTTATTATCTGATGAATTCTTTTTTCTCTGTAAGGTAAATAGCCATTTGTAACAATAATGTTGATGAGGTAGGAAGACTTAGTTCAAAATTTTTCACATATTTTACATATTTTTCGCAAATTTGCATTAATAAAGTAAAGATTTGGGACTTGTCATATAATGCCGAATTCAGGGTTCTTTAAAGCAAGAATAATAAATATCATAGAAGTCTTAAAATTATTCTTACTCTTTGCTTTAGTTTTGGGTGAATCAATAGCTCTCAGACTTTCAATGCTAAAGGTAGATTTTACATCTTCTACATATTTCTGTGTGTCACATTAACTAACAATGAAAAGAGTAAATTATAAGTGTATTTGATACAAAACAGCAATCCAAATGATGAGAAATCGGCTTTAGTTTAGAAAAGTTAATGGCTTAAATGGTGTTGTTCTCTTATTGTATTTACCGAAAGAGTGAAGTTCTTTTCATGACAAATTATAAATAGTCCACTTCTCTGATTCTAAAGAGAAGAGAGATGCTTGGTTACACCCCTTGGGCTGTTGACGAAATATTTGTGCACAATTTCATTCTTCTCTCTGATTCTTGCTTCATATAAATAGACAAATGAATTGTCCAGTATTATTTTTATCCATTCCTTAAAAACCTTATCCAACCAGAAAAATTTTTGCAATGGCCAAAATAAAAATTCATGATTTATTACTTGTCCTACGCGTTTCGGCGGCTTGTCGCACCTTTTTCAGGGAAAATTTTAACATAAATAAATCCCAAAAACTCGCAAAGTTCAGAACAAAACTAGGTCAACTAACTATTTACGAGCTCAAAGGAAGTTAGTTTAAAGAAAATCTGAAATCATCACTCCACTTATTTAAGCCCATAGAAAATTCTAAATAATTTTCAGGTAAAATTGTATACCATATCATTAGGCTTAGTGCCTTAAGAAATAGTCTCGCTAAGTTGACCAAAAGCTTTGCACAGGGTCCGAATTGCGAGACCAAATTTTTAAGAATTAGAAGATTTACAGATTTGTTTTAATGATTTAACAATTTGTTGACTAGTTTTGTTGATATAAAGCTGTAAATCATTATGTAATTTTCAACAAGTTGCCTTAGGGAAAATGTTTATGAAAAATGCTTCATTTTATACTTTTGAATATCAAATTATGCCTTAAAAATGGCTAATGGTTCTTGGCATGGATTTTGTAAAACTCACCCACAACTTCCACTCGAAACATTCACAAACACACACACACTCTGTCATTCAATTGCACCATAAATTTGTAAGCCCACTGCCAAAAAATTGTTTTGTAAATCATTTTTCTGTGCGTTTCACACACTTGATTGCAAATAAATGGAATACAGTTTTCATTTGCCGTCGTCTAAATTGACTTAGTTTCTTGGCCACATTCTACTTGGTTACACCAACCCAAAAACACACACAAAACAGGACGCGTTACGTGAATTGAATTGTTTGGTTGGGCAAAGCAGCCCGCGCGGCACGAAAGCCAAAAAGCGAATGCGGCAATTGGCAACTGGCGGCTAAAAAGCGACTCAACCGCACAAAAGGCAGCGGCGGCGGCAGCGGCAGCTTAGGCCGGGCGGCAAAATACATTTTTGCAGTCGCTGGCTGAGTCTCTCAGTGAGTCTGTGTGTGTGTGTGTTTGTGAAATTGCAATTTTGCCAGCAGCTGCAGCAGAACGGCCATCGCAACATGTTGCTTGTGCTTGGCTTTTGTGGCTTTGTAGCCCACCACCACCACCAGCAACAACAACAACAGCCAACTCACCACTTTGTATGGAGGTGGCTGCACGTGTTTTGGCACAGGATTTTGGATTAGCCCTAGAATGGAGCCAACTCGTTGAATTGTGGCTCAGCTGTTGTTGTTTTTGTGGGCTTGGCGCCTGACTGACATTTCCTTTTGATGCGCCTACGTGCCAGGCTGAGACCGGGTGGTGGTTGGGGGGAGGCGCGGGGGTTACTCCATGATCAACTCGATTTGCGCATGACTGCTCAATGGATATACCAGAAAACAGGGGAATTGGCATTGAGTTGAGTGAGTTGAGGCGCGCTGAGTGTTTCTCACAGCAAATTGCATTGTGTTGCTGTGTTTTTCACATTTGGCCCGACACCCACTTGAAGCAACAACTAAACAAACGATAATTGTGGGTGTTGTTTAGAGATTCAGTATTAAGATGCAAAAATCATTTCACATCTGTGTTGGCTGTTAATTAAATGGCAAATATGCAAAAATGTTGAACATTTCGCATTGCACACAAATCTCGAATAGGGCAGCCATCAATCAAAATTTGAGGCAATCAAGAAGTTGGAATTTTTGTTACAGAGAGAACACATGGCGTATACTTGACAAATTATGGGGCCATGGATGGCGGATTGGGGTGATGTGTGGGAAAGGTGAAGGGGTCAGGTTATTTGTAAAGGTGGAAAAGTGGAAAAAGCAAGATAGGGCAAATATTGACTTCAAATTCTAAGGAAAATTGGATTCTGATTTTAACAAAAAATTTTTAATCAATTCAATTTACAGACATTTTTAAAACGATTCTTGTGTGGACGATTTTTTAAAAGTCTGTCATTTATTTCATCTTTTTTAGAGAGATGTGATTGAAAACTCAATATCCATAGACTCATATAAAGATGTCTTGTCACACTATATATTAGGGCTAAAACCCTCTTAACATTCGTTCTCTAGTCGGTTTGACTCTGTCTGTCTATAAACCAAATATGTTTAGAAAATGTTAGATAAGAAATATTTTTTTAAATATTTGGGAAAAACAAGTAAAAAGTAAGCGATTTGTGTTTGAGTGCTACGACGACAAAATAGCTTGTTTTCTTTCATTTGCTTGCATACGATTGTATAAACCCAGAAACAAACTCGCTGATGTGGTTGGAGTCCCCTCGGTTCCAGCATATTTAAAAGCAAGGAACACCTCTTTATGCATTCGGTGTTTTTGGTCGGATCTTTTTTATATTTTTAAAGTAGTTAGATAATTTACATACATAATAATAAGAACATCCATTAGACTGAATGAATTCAGAATATAGAACTCAGAATTCTTTGAGCGAGTAGAATTGATTTATGTTAATCAGAGAGCTTAAACTTGTCTGACTTCGAAAGATTGAGTAAACGTCGTACGGGTTCTTTAACTCAATGGCAGAGAAACAGTATTACCGCTTTCTTACTTTTGCAGCTTCTACTGTCCCCTAACCGCCATGTCAGGTGCTGTGCAATATGTGATACCTTCTGATAAATGAATTTAAATTGGTAAGTTTTAAGCTCAGCTCTTTGTTGGCAGACTGATTTCCACCTCTTTGTGTTACGATATCCAGATGCACAAGTGAGGAAAATAATTTACTATAGTGTAATTTCTCTATTACACTATTACAATATTATTATATCACCCAAAGATAGGTGACATTCGATGAGTGTCTTAGCATTTTTGGTAAGTAAGTATATTGCCTAACCTGTCCGTCATTTCTTTCTTTTTTAAGCAAGGCATAATCAAGATCGGTTTCATTTATATACTAGATACTCGTAGAGTATCATTTCCAACCAAATCTTCTTCTTCTTCTTTATTGGCCCGATGCTTGCATCACAACCGTTTGACGGTCTCGGCCGCTGCAACTAATGTCCGCCAGTCGCTTCTGCTCCGTGCGAGCTGGCACCAGTTTTTCACGCCAAGCTTAGAAATGTCTTTCCGCACCTGGTCGTCCCACCTTAGAGGTGGTCGTCCCACCTTGCCTTGTCCCAGTTCTTTCGCATTCCTCTTGTAGACCATTTTTGCTGGAGCTTGATCATCCATACGGGTAACATGTCCCAGCCAGCGCAGCCGCTGTTGCTTTATGCGCTTGACCAGACTAGTATCCCCATAGAGCTCATACAGTTCGTCATTCCTTCGGATGCGAAAGTCCTCGCCAACTTTCAAAGGTCCATAAATCCTGCGAAGAATCTTTCGCTCGAAAACGCCAATCGCCGCCTCATCCGCTGATGATATTGCCCATGCTTCTGCGCCGTATTGCAGGACTGGGATGATAAGCGACTTATATAGCGCTATTTTTGTTCTTCGCTTGAGGTTTCTGCTCTTGAGCTCCCTACTTAGCCCGTAATAGCATCGGTTTGCGAGCGTGATTCTTCTTCGAATTTCCAGGCTGATGTTGTTGTCGCCGGTTATCATCGTTCCGAGGTAGACAAAGTCCTCTACAACTTTAAAGTTGTACTCTCCCATTGCAACAGATTGCCCAATTTGTGTGTACTTCTGTTTCGAGGACACTAGGTACTTCGTCTTGTCCTCGTTTACCGCTAAACCCATTAGCTCAGACTGCTTCTCAATCTCTGAAAACGCATTGCTTACTGCCTGTTCGGTTTTGCCGATAATGTCAATATCATCGGCATATGCGAGTAGCATTACATCTTTATTAAAGATGGTGCCCGATCTGTTGGCATTTGGGCACTGGCGCAGTATATACTCCATCAGCAGATTAAAGAAGTCACACGATAAGGTGTCACCCTGCCTAAAACCTCTTTTGGTATCAAAAGGCTCGGAGAGGTTCGTTCCTATTTTGACGGAGCTTTGAGTGCTTCTCAACGTCATCATGCAAAGTCGAACGTACTTTGCTGGAATACCTAAAGTAGACAGGGCTTCGAAAAACCTTAACCTTATCGGCGTGTCGAAAACGGCTTTGTAATCGATAAAAAGATGGTGATTTTCGATGTTTCTCTCATAGGTCTTCTCCAGAATTTGGCGCAATGTGAATATCTGGTCTGTGGTGGACTTACCAGGTCTAAAGCCACACTGATAAGGTCCAATCAGTGTATCAATAAACGGCTTTAGACGTTCACAAATAATGCGGGACAGAACCTTATATGCGATGGGGAGGAGACTGATCCCGCGGTAGTTGGCGCAAACTGCAGGGTCCCCTTTTTTAAAGATTGGACAGAGAACACTTAGATTCCAATCGTCAGGCATGCTTTCGTCAACCCATATACGGCACAGAAGTTGGTGCATGCACCTTACCAATTCTTCGCCTCCAGCCTTGAACAATTCAGCGGGCAGCTCATCAGCGCCTGGTGATTTGTTGTTCTTTAGCTTTCGTATGGCTAAACAGACTTCCTGTTGGGTCGGGGGGTCTATCTCAATGTTGTCGATTGGTGGCATCGTTACTTCTCTAGAGGCGGCATCATGTTCGTCATCGCCTCCCAGTAGGTTGGAAAAGTAACTTCTCCATTTGTTAAGCGCCACTTGCGGATCTGTGACCAAATTCCCCTGTTCGTCTTTGCATTGTGCGACTCTGGGCTTGAAACCTTCTGTTAATTGCTTAATCTTTTGGTAAAATTTTCGAGTCTCACTCATGCCGAATAACATCTCGACTTCCTCGCGCATTCGCCTTTCCTGCTCCAACTTTTTTCTTCTAAAAAGGCGTTTCTCCTCTTTCTTTTTCTCCAGGTATCGCTCTTTAGCAGCCCGCGTTACTCTCCAACCAAATAAAGCGTATATATTCGAGATCAACATCAACAGAAGAATCGATATAGCCCTGACCCTCCATCCGTTTGTAAAAACACCTAGATCTCAGAGACTATGAAAAATAGATTCTTATTGTCTGCACGCAGATCAAGTTTGTTTCAAAATTTTGCTTAGCACATTCCCACCCTCATAATAAAACACCATTTATAAGATATCGATCTCAAATTTAAAGCTTATATTAATATTTGCAAGATCTATAATCCGTCTAATTTTCATCAAGATCGGATAATAAATAGCCGAGCAAGAAAAATGTTGCATACTTTTTGGATGTCCCCCCTCAAGAATACAGGAAAAAAAACCGACTATTAATTATGATCTGGTTTTTTTTTTGTGTTAGACTTTTAGCAAACAATATGAAACTTTCGCAATATTCGAGAGACACAAGTGTGATTCTGCACAAAAAAAAGAACACGATATATATTACTATACGAGTATTTTGAGTATCAAATCGTGCTTTATCTGAAAAAAATATCAGATAAATACCGTTCATATGTTTAGGTAGAAATAGTATCACATTGATATGAAAAATTGATATTATATTGATACTATTGAAGATAGGGCAGATATTTTATTCTCTTTTTTTCTGTGTATATTTTGTTAAACTAATCTAGTTGAATTTTCCTACTATGAAAAGATCATGAAATTATCTTCATCGTGAAAATCCCGACTTAGACATCGAGCTCATTTTCAAATAGAAATTTCCTTCATGAAGTTTCTCATCCTTCTATAGTTTTTCTTTGGGAAAGAGGTGTGAAAGGGCTTAAGAAATAGGTGTGAAGGGGCTTAAGAAATAGGTGTGGAGGGGCAGTAAGTGCAGGCAAAGGTATTTTTCAATAGTTTCCCTTTGCTTCATTCGAATGGATTCGATATAGGATTCATTTAGTTCGTTTTTTTTTATCGATAACGCTGGTTTCACATAGGTTGAACTAAATCTTCAGGAGTCACACTTTATCATGAGCACGCTGTGCCAGAAATGCTTCAAAACGAAATCGTAGAGCTTTATCAAGCACAATTCGTGGACTTAAAACCCTACCCTAATATATTATGGAAGTCAAATATTAGCAATTTTATTATTGAAAGGATTTGCCTGCAGTTTAGGGGCTCTGTAGCCCTAAACGGTGTACAGCGAGTTCCAATGCGTCAATATCTACTGTGCATAGAAAAGTGCTCGGCGGCAAACAGTAAAAGCTGTAAGTCGCTGCGCAACTTCGCGAACAATGCCGCTGAGAAAAATTAATTTTGTGTATACACACACATACGCAATGCCAATATGTGAGTGAGTGCATGAGTTTTCATATCGCTTACTCTTGTGCGAAGTAAGCACAGAAGTTCTCTGCTTCATTCTCATTTGTAATTATCTGAAAGGAATGCACATAAACGATCGGCTTAACTATTATCCCTCTAAATCTAATACATCTATTGCGACGCAGAGTCGCGGTGCTTGTTCTAATGGTTCATTAAATAACGTTTCGAGTCAAAACCCGGGCCAGGCGTCGATGGCAAATTTGGGGCCCATTGCTAATCTAAGTTTTCACATTTCATAGACCGATTCGGGTAAGTGGAAGTTTGGTTCCAAAAGTAACGTCTTTCAGAATTTGGAATATGTAAGAGTGGAGATGAGTTCCCACAGGCAGATTCCTAGACTCTTCTCTGTTATTAATCAGGAATACTGTATACATTGAGTAGAATACATTCGAATTAGAGCCCTGCACGAGCTCACATTAAAACATTGTTAACAGTAGGCAATCACACTGTGAACACAAATATTTCGAATATTTTCTCATTCAAATTTCTCTGAATCTGAACATGTATATGTTAAGTAACTGTCAACCGGCAATGTCTCTGAACACCTGTTCAGACATGTATGGAATTCTTTATAAGTTAGGGCAAGATCTTCCTGAACTTGATAATGGGTAGTTAAGAACTTGTTGAAGGCCAGTTTAGCTTAAAAAGGACTCCAATTAACACTTAAATTAAGTTTGAAAGAACTTGATTCCTGTATATTATTCTCATTTGAAGTATTTTTAGATTTTAAAATTTTTTAAAATTAATTTTGTACTTCAATTGAAAATGTTCCAATTAAATGAGTAAAAAAGTCCCAAATCGCAGACTCACGTTGCACTTAACTTCTGTTCAAATTCCACACCTTTTTCATTTGTTTCTCTGAGTGTATGTGCAAATGTTTTGTGGTACATTTGTTTGTTTATTTATGGTTTGTTTTGTTGTTTTGGCCAAATGTGCTAAGTGAATTAGAAGCCGGCAAACGTTTTTGTTCAAAGTGAGATACTCATGCAGCAACCACCACAAGTGTAGCTCTGAGAGTAAGCCAACCCACAATTTGTGGTCTACTTTTTCAACTCTCTGGCAGGCAAAAGTTTTGTTCTGGCATCACAAACAAAAACATTCGGCATTAAAATTCATGGCACAGGCACTCCAACCCCCTTCCTTTTTCCAAACAATCTGATTCTAGGTATAAAACCACACCCACACATCCGTCCCTCCCTCTTCGCTTAACAGCCTAATTACAACACACTCACACACACCCCGCACTTGTCCTCATCCTTATCTAGATATCTTCTGACCACAAAATAGACAAGATTTTATTTTCTCACTAATCAACAGATTCTTCAGCAGGAATTTATGGTCAACAAAACACATGTTCCATTTTTCTCAGAGACAACACACACACAAGAGAGGAGGGAGTGAGTGAGGGGGGAACAAGTATTTATTACATCATCCAGAAGAGGAAGCCAAAAGGGCAAATGGAATCACAGAACTCAGCGGTTGCCTGCAAAACCGAAAGTGCCATCGTAGCCTATAGACCTACATACGTACGTACATAACACAGGGAAGCGATAAGGACCACAAAAAACAGGGGCAAGGGCTCGTCATTGTTTCGCTTTCATTCAGATGCCGATTTCGATTCTCAGCCCAGGCACCAGGAAGAGAGGGGCAGCCAGCAATAAATCAAAGACATAAAGTTGAATGCACCAGACCAAAAAGGTAAAGGCGGATGCAAAAGTCGTCACCGTCTTGGACCTGGCTGTCGTGGTTGGGAACCTGAACGCGACTACTCGACTCTGGGAACCCTTGCCTACCTCAATGCCAGTGCGCGTCGAAATCTTGAAAAGCAAATCTGAATGCGTTGAAGGAAATGCGTAAAAAACACAACCATGTGACGACGCTGCTGTGAAACGTCAGCTGAGCCGAAGGATAGGGTTAAAGTGCTCGAAGGGGGGAGCCACCAAAAAACTGATGCTGAGCACGATAATCCTGCTTTAATTTGTTTGTGCCCCTGCACAAAGGGACGAAGGACATACAACTAGCAAAAGGGGTTGCTAGTTGGAAAACAGTTGGACATGCTGATGCTGCCGATGCCCAAAAAAGGGTTCCAAACGAACTGAAAAAAAATGGCATAATTTGCTTAAGAAAACTTTTCCAATTTATAAATGACAAACAAAAAGCGACGAAAAACTCAGAGCATAATGAGTGCAAGTTGGCCCAGCCAAAAGAAAACTTGTAAATGAATGGCATTTTTCCAAGCCGCCCCCATCTCGCTTTTTTCCCCCTTTTCTCTAATTAAAGTGCCGGCGATTTGCATAAAAGGCACCAAAAATTGGTGGACAAAAATATAAAAGGAGCAGCCGTTTAAGCATTAATCAAAAAATCAGCTGAAAATTAAAAGCAAAGTAGAAAAAGGTATCCCAGTCTGTGGGGCAAAAGGAAAGGCAAGGAAATACTTGAGAAAAACCAAAGGCTACAAAAAAAAGGATTGTTTGACTGTCTCGTTCGCCACTTGAAAGAGATTGAATCGCAAAAAGCAAAAGAGGAAGGGGAGGCAAATTCGGGCAATTTTATGTTTAAAATCCTATTAAAGTGATGGGGGGAGGGAGGGGATGAATAAAAGAAAACCATTTTAAGTTTTTCTGCTTAACTAAGGAAAATAGGTAGGTAGAGAATTTTAAGTTGCTTTTAACTTGACTTTCTTTCATTTAAGCGATTTTAAACCTGCACAACCCAAAACTGCATATCCCTAATATGTTTCATATACTGGAGCCAGCTTTTAGCGCTGTGGATTGATTGATTGTGAATTTGCAGGACCCTTTCCAAAATATGGAACAAATTCCAAAAGTCTAAATTTTTAAGTCTTAAACAGTAAACCCATAACCCGAAGGGTAGAAAATTTACAGTTCCATTGAGAATGTTCCGCTAGGAACCCAAAGACAAGCATTTTTGCTGTACCTGCAGGAGGGCTTATTTTGGATCTTTTTTAGCATAAGCGTGCTATATAAAGGCTTGTTTTAGGTGTGTGGAAACTTTTTTTTAAAATTTTTTCTGTTTATTGAGCTACGAAATTGTGTACTGAAAGAAACGGAAGCAATGGAAGCAAGGACGTGCCCACTGCTGTTTTAGACCTTTACGGAAGTCACCTAGCTTATTTCGTAGCCGAATAAGGAACAACATTTATTTTTTCTCATTCTTACCTTAACTTACCTTAACAAACCTCGAAACAGAATGTTAGACTTTAAAATAGTGGTACCCAAACTAACACAATCAAGCTATGTTCTTGGGTATGTAGCAGCCAATCACGAAGTAAGAGTCATCACGTCCAACATGAGCAACAAACAAACAAACAAATGCCTCGTGAGAGAAGAAAACGTCGAATGCACGCGTCGTGAGAGAATAGAGAGAACTTACATGTTCTCTCTCTATATGCGATTGTCGGCTGCGAAGCCGTCCTATCTCATGGGATAGGCTTTTGGCATTTTGGGCACCACTGCTTTAAGACAAAGACAATGTCAAAAACCATATAATATATTTTTTAATAAATATTTGATAATTTTTTAAAATTTATAAGATTAAGTTTAAGTTTTTTTTTAAGTTTAATTGGAATCAAGCAACGTATGAATCGAAAGGTTATTGAATTCCCAACAATCGCGTACACATTGTTTTTAAATCGGCTAAGTAGTTTGAATGCCAAGAGCAAAAATATTAAACAATGTTATTTTGCTCGAATTTCTTTTTTAAACATTTATAAAAAATATAAGAAAATATAACCAAATTATACTTATATGGGTTTTAGCGTCCTGTTTTTTGTCAAAGTTTTGCATTTGGCTGGCATTACAATTCAATGTAATCAACACAAATCAACAGAGATTAATTACAACAATTTGGAATAGCAATTGGTATGTCCGTACAACGATCGCTGTTTCAAAGATAACCACATCTTATCATCAGCGGACTTTTGTGTTGCATATTCACATTCAAACGACCACACAGACTTCCTTATAAACCTTGATTTCGCCGAATAACAAGTTGGGGACTCCAATTTGCTATGGGACGAGACCACGACTCAGCCTAGAATTCTGCTATGTTTTTTGAAAGTGTTGCTTTTGCTTTTCCAATTGTTGTAATTATTTTCTTTTGCCTTTAATCTCCGCAAGGTGGTTGAACAATCTGTCCAATGATCCTCCATAGCAGAGTCACGGCGTTTTAATTTTTTTATTATTTTTTTATTTTTTCTTCTTCGAAGTCGACTTTTGTCGGAAAAAAATTGCTGAAGAAAATCTATGGATGAACACCGAATTGATCTTTAATGATCGCAAAAGATCATAGATGGGAATAATATCGACGCTTTGAATAAGCCCATTGGTAAAATATCGCAAGTTTTCACACTTTTCGATACGGTCCAGCTCATTAGAGGTTTTGTTATTTATAACAAACTCATTTTGACAGAAATAAGTTACGGGGGACTTGAACATTTGTGAAAATGTTCAGTTTTGCTGCACGAAAGGCAGGTTGTAAACTCGCGTTACATTCACTACGTCTTAAAAGTAATTTATAGATAGACGGGTCACTGACATTCAGATTTTGCTTAATGCATACCTCTATATGAATAGTAAATGAAGTCTTTATGTAAATCAACGAGAACTTGATTTATCACAGCTAAATAAACAGAAACTGCCAAAATGCGGGAATTAATTGAAAAGCACTTGGCAAAACATATGTTGTGTTCAGGGAACCAAACTGAAACCAGAAACGAAAAGAACCGACTAAAGCTCAAGAGTAGAACCAGTACCGGAACCGTTAATTGAAATTTTTTGTATACCGGTATCCGAGAAGGGATATTCTTGGAAAGTTGTACCGGTACAGTTTCGGTTCTGCGCAGCAACTAGACTGCAAAGCTGGCACTTAGTTTTGGGGACTTTTACATAATTTGGTTAAGTCGTATGCTGTCAATAAAAGATTCTCACTCAGCAATTCTTTTGTAATCGCAAAAATGAGTTCTTTGAAAATGTTGCATCCTATATTCGTAGATCCTCATTATAATGTCATGATAACCTTAGAACATAAAACTACTTGTGATATCCAAGTGAAACTAGGATTGGCTGCAAACCTCTGAAATTCTAAGGAAGGTTCAAACCCCTATGGAAAGAGTTAGTGTTCGCTTCTGAAACCGGTTCGCTTGAACAAAAGGTTCTGGTTCGTAGCTTGGTTCGCTTCTGAAACCGGTTCGCTTAAACAAAAGGTTCTGGTTCGCAGCTTGGTTTATAAATTCTGATATCGTTGAGTTGTAAAATGTAAAATTGGCTATACAGCTCTTCGAGAGGGGGGCCAAGTCAAGCTTCTCTCAATCTCTTGGCGTGTGTGCTTTAAATTTTTCGCACAAGAGAAAGGGACCTACAGTTTAACGCCGAATCCGAACGGCAAAGTTAGAGAATTTGCTTTTCATGGCTAGTTACTTCACAGCTGGCGACAATGGCTGGTGAAGGTGACCGTATGTGTAAAAGCTATTTTCTAAAGAAAGAAAAAAACTTTTATTATTAGATGCTCAGAGGCGGGATCGAACCCACGACCTCCCGCCCAGCAGTCCAGCACACTAACCCCTGTTCCACATACACCATCATATCGCTGCGATATTTTTTGGTGAAAACATAGCATATTTATAGGTAGTTTGTTTTCTGGAGAGTAAATTTTATGTCTTCGCTAATCTTTCTTTATATATTAAGGGTTCATAACGAAACGTAAAGGTATGGAAAAAAGTTCAAGGAACCGGTATGGAACTGAAACCCAAAATAATATTAGAACTAAAACGGAACCTTTTATCGAAATATACGTTTCCGTACGTACCAGAACCGGAACCGGAACCCAAAAAAGATTCGGTTTGATTTCCAGGTTATGTTTGATAGCTCTTAGCTGTTTTGATATATATCAGAATGCTTTAAGATAAACTTTTATAAGCTAATCAAAGTGTCGGTAATCAATAAATAAAAAAACATTAAGCCTTTTTCAGTCTTTAAAAATTTAGTTTCTTCGCTAGAAATTCCCACTGTGCGTAGGACCGATTGGTCTGAAAATGCGTATTAGTGGGAAAATTTGATTGTTTTCATTGGTTACATCCCCAAACTCGGACAATATTATTCGCCTTAGCACAGAATTGCATAATTTTTTTCAAAATCGGTCGACTATATCTTATAGTTGCCATAGGAACTATTGTTCGAAAAATGGGTCTTAGTGAAAGAAACTTTTTGACTTTAATATTATTGTTCGATTATTGATTTAATGTGTTTTCAAATAGATTCTCGATATTTGGACTCCTTTATTATTAAATTAATTAAATATTTTATTATATATAAATTCTTTTATTTTAAAAACAGAATTTTTGAGAGTGTAAAAACTGAGACTCAGACAAAATTAGCCTGGTTCTTTCGTTTTTTGTTTAGTTTTAACAAACTAACTAACCTGTTACTCGACCATTGTACACTTAATCGTTTTAAAACTTGGTGCTCACTTTAAGTATATATTAGCTCTTGGACTAAGTTTTACTTTAACACTTGTAGCCAATGCTGTGATTTTTTCTTTATACTTTTGCAGTAAATAGATTCTACATACCAACAAGTTTTCTCCCTTTGTTTAGTTTATGTTAAAAATTGTTGGTTCTCACCATTGTTATTAAAGTTTGTTTGCTGTTAAATACTTGGCTTAAAACTCACTCTCTTGTCTTATTTTAATTACTCAATCTGCTGCCTACGCTACTCTTTACCTTTATCACTGCAATTCTTTTAATTTCTTAATGGAAATAAGCTCCCTCCCAGTCTCAATCACAGCCCACTGCACCTGCCTGCCATTAAATAAATAAAAAATAAAAAATAAAAGCAAAAAAAGAAAAATCTGTGGTACTCTTGCAAGTGCCATACACAATCTCTACCAACTTTGCCATGTCTCTCACGACTATCGAATTAAATGGCGTTTTTTTTCCCCCACTTCTTCCACCTCAATATTGATATTTCATCAGTGACCAGACCAGCAATCCCACAGTCAGGCCAAAAGTTTATTTTACACAAATATATTTAAGGTACGAAGGAGTGTGTGTGTGTGTGTGTGTGTGTACTTTGGGTAAAGCGCATTATGGCATTACGTTGGCAGCCGCTTATCAAGGACCACTTATAAACCGCCCCAACCGAACAGAATTTCATGAGAAGGCTCCAAGTGGCGCTGGGTGGCGACTGGATACCGAACTGGACTGACGGGCTATGGCAATGAAAAAAGGAGAAAACAAAACGAAAGAAATGTTCATTTCGAAGATAAACAACAACAACCACAGAGAAGCGGCAGCAACAACAATTGCGGTCCAGCAGCGAGCAAAAATAATGGCAAGTGAAATGTGTTTCATATATTTATGAGGCCAAAGCTGAGGATGCGAGAGGTTGCATTTAAAGCGGCTGCACGTGTCGGTCGACGCATACACACATATATGTGTGTATAGCTTTGTGTTCTGCGTAAATAAACGTAAGTATGTATGCTTATAATGTTTGTGTGTTTATGCACATTAATTCATTTCGTGCATCAGGTGACCCATTTAAATTTTAATGAAATTGCTGCAAAAGTTCCATAACAAAGTTTTATTAAAACAGAAAATATAAATGCAAACTTTTGGGCTGCATTTGGTATATTTTATTTCCAACTTAATGTTTATTTGTAAACTCTGTTTCAGAGTTGAAGATGGGTAATTAAGGCACTTTTTAGAAGATGATTTTAAAACATTTTCGTTTCCTTATTCTTTAACTTTACCAACTTTGCGCCCTAGAAGCCCGGCCATTTATTCTTCATTCTCTGCTCTCTTGCTCTTATTGGCCTTTGGTTAGACATCGTTCGACTAAACTAAAATCAGCTTGGACTAACAAGAAGAAAAAGTCGCAAAAGGGATTTAATATTATTACGATCGATTTCAATAGCAAATCACATGAAATTATTGATCAGAACTGAAACTATTTTTAAGCGCCTCGTTCTTAAGTCCCTGAACTCACAATGCACTGTTTAAATATCTTTCAGCTCTGTTATAAAAGTGGATTTTATAATCGTCTTTGCTAAAGCTACAAGGCTTTACAAGGTCTACACATTTGGTATGTGCATCGGATTTGGGAACACATGATCAAAATGTTGAATATTGAACGCGATTGTTCTTTCGGGGTTACTATTTAGAGTGTCTCTGTACGGGTTGTCTCTCAAAACGGGTTCTTTCTATGTGTTCCCTCTGCCTGTCCGTCTGTTTACTATTCCTGACTTACAGCGTCTGTCTTTGTTCATTTTCTCTTTTCTATTTTTAGTGTGGCCATAAAACGATTACCTCACCTTAACTCCAAAATATCAATACATTTATACAAATTGGCAACTATTATTAGAAACTTCAAGGACTACAATACATAAATATATATGATTATTCCGACATATTAAAAACTCCATTAAAATCATCACAGAAACATATAATAGGAAATCTTTAAGGAAAAATCTGGTATTCCAAATATTAAAAAAAAAGAGAGCGTAAGTTAAAGTCGGCTCTAACCGCCTTCGATATACCCGTTACTCATGAAAAAACAGGGTGACCATCCGAAAAGTATTCAAAATTTTTTTATGGTGGGAGGGGTGGTAGCGGGGGGCTTGTATCACTTTTTTGCTCATAACTTGAGAACCGTTCAACCGATCTTGATTATTTCTTTGGCAAATCGATGCTAATTACTAACTATCTTTAGAAGGTACGAATCGTCTATCTTCAAAACTGTAGGAGATATAAAGTTTTTTTTTAAATTGCGGGGGTGGGAGGGGTCGTGGCCAAATTTTAAAATAAACTTGATCTGCGTGCAGATAAAAGAAGAATTTGTCCCATAGATGTCAAACCTCTATCTCTTACCATCTCTGAGATCTAGGTGTTCATACAGACAGACGGACGGACGGACAGACGGACATGTCTATACTTTATATGGTCGGAAATGATTCCTTCTGCCTGTTACATACATTTGCACGACTTTAGTATACCCTTTTTACTCTACGTGTAACGGGTATAAAAAACCCAATATACTGAAAACTACCGAGGAACAGTAGCGGACGCAGGATTTTTTCAGGGGGGGGTTTTTAGGCCAAAACCCGTCAAAAAAGTGAAAAGTGAATTCTCACCAATGCATTTGTAAATCTCGAGGGGGGGGTTTAACCCCCCAAACACCCCCTGCGTACGCCACTGCCGAGGAATATCGCATCACTACTGCTGAGGCGCCTTAAAACTTGGGTAGAAGACTATAAGCTCTTAAGCGAGTACACAGAAAAAAAAGATCACGATATTTTGTATCGTACGGGTATTTTGAGTATCAAATCGGCCTTCATCTGAAATAAATATCAAGATGATATTATAGCGCCCCTATGTTTTGGTGGAACTAGTATCACATCGATATGAAAAATTGATATTTTTTCGATCTTATTAAAGATAAGGCTGTTCTTTGATCTTTTTTTTTCTGTGTACCAAGCGGGTTTCAGGAAGGGATGCAGTACCATAGACTCCATCTTTATACTAACCACCATTGCGAATCATACCTGGAACAAACAAGAAGCTCTACTTGTTATTTGTAGATTTTAGTGCCGCCTGTTTAAGCAAGGTAACTTAGGACTGTCAACTAAATTCACAATTTCGATTAAAAGCTTACACCACAAAATGGGATGGCAGCAAGTGCTCGGAGTGGTTTCAATGAAATACTGAAGTCAGTCAGGGATCAGGGATGTATTTTGAGCCCGCTGTTGTTTGCACTCTATATAGATGTCCTTCATACAGTGCATCCAGGCGGTGAGGTCATAGGTGACACATATGATAATATGATGCTGATGGCGTACACCCCGAGAGAACTACAACGCATGATAAGCAGGACCGCAGAATTCTGTGATAAATGATGGCTTAAACTATCTCAAGACAGAACTGCTATAACCGCTTGTGAATCCCAAAGTCAGGCTTTTCAGGCCAAATCACAGAACTTTGTGAGTGTGTGTGTTCCATATCGGCCCGTTTTGTTTTATAAAATTACAAAAAATTGAATGCAAAACGTTAAATATTCAAATATTTTATTGTTATTAAAAAAATAAAGTGCTTAATGTTCTTAAGGGGACACAGTTTGTTGGTTTGCCAAAAATGTAGCAATATTCTTCTGATGAATTCTTTACAATTAAGCTGCCTATACAGATAAGCAAAATTTCAAGATAAATGCCCTTCAAAGTATGCTATGCTTTTGTTCATAATTAATATCAAAATATATGGGCCATTCTTATATAAACCGAACAGCTAAAAAATTTTTATTTTAATTAAAAAAAACATCCGAAATCAGATCTCGGCATGCCCACCAAAACGTAATTTGCGGTTTTGCACAAAACTTTTTTGTTAATTTTATAAACAATTTCAAAAATCGTCAAAAACGAAATAAAAGGAAAAATGGGTTTTTTAAAAACGTTATATCTCAGGTTTGGTTTATCGGACAGGTCTCAAGTTGATATCGATGGAAAGAATTTTACTGTATCTACTCAAATTATAATTTCATAGATTTTTAAATTATTTAATAATATTAAGCAAATGTTGCTAAAAATTATATATAATTTTTTCTCATTGTTAACCACCATGTTATAGCTTCTGAGGATATACAATTAGTTGCTCTAAACATAACTTAAATATTGGTGTTTTCAAAATGATGACGCTTCGCCATGCAGTCAGTTTGAAAGCTTTTTGATTAAAACTTGGCAAGTGTGCTTTATATTTATCAAGCTTTTCAAAAATGTCAATACCAGGTGGATCGGATGAGTGTATCATATAGCTGCCATTCGAATGCTATGGTTAATTGAATTTTGTTGTGGATTAGGGTGACCAGAGCTTGCAAAGTAATTTATAACACTACTGAATTCAGCATCCTTTTAAGCAAATTGTATACAAAAAGCTATACCAAATTGGCAGAGTTTTGTGATTTTCTAAAGCAAGTCAAAACCCATTTCGGTTTTTTGTAACGTCACGCTAGTACTTTAATTTGCTTATATAATATCTTTAACTTTTTATGATCAATTGAAGTGATTGCTTTTGCTGATTGTTGTACGTCTTAATTGCTACCAATATAAAAAAAAAAGAATTATTTTAAAAATCCAAGATTTTCATATATTTTTAAATAATTTTTTCGTACAAACGTAACGTCACGACAGTTTGGAAATGCCCATAAAAAAGTTATGATTTAAACAATTACTTTGCTGGGACATGGGATCTTATAAGAAAGCAAGATTTAGACTTCCCCTCCAAAACATTTAATAAGCTTCAGCTCGAATAAATTAAAGTCAAATCTTTCGTATTCTTAATTGCTCTCAACAATGTTTTTTGTTATTATGAAGTTAATGTGTCTCTCTGAACTTAATGTTCAACTCTGTTAATCTCTTAAGCCTTTAAGTGTTTGCTACCAAAAATCGCTCTACCATATCATATAAATGTAGCAATTAGAATTTTCACTTTGATAACTTAAAATAAAAATAAAATCGCTCAACTATATCGCAGCTGGACTTCTGCTTTTTTTTATGGTTATGATTTAATTTGCATTAAATGTACGCGCTGCAGTAGCATTAAATTCATTAAAAATAAACAACAGAACTATAAAATAATTATCCAATTGCATTTATTAGCCTTAGCACCACATACAACGAAAAAAAAGGCAATGAATAATTAATTAGGGTTTTAAATACAATAATTTGTTTTATTTCTTTCTTTCTTATTTTTTCTATAACAAGTTTGAAATGTGGCCAAAACTTACTTGTGGTTTCTTGGGATTTAAGGCCCACCCTCTGCATGACTCTACAGTTTTCTGTGTGAAGCGAAAGTTGTTTGGTTCAAAATTTATGATTCTCGAGTTTTGCACACTGAAAAGTCAATGTCATAGCATTTAAGCCATTTCACATACACAGACACACACACACACACATGTGTGTGACACGCGCACAATTCACCACCAACACATACGCACTTTTTTACAGTTAGCTGGGCTAACAAGTTGATGCTGACCAGTGACCAGTCTGGGTAGCCAGACAATAAAATTTGCGCCATAAATCAATTTCAAGCTGCAAAGTCGTCGTCGTGGATGTTGTTGTTGTTGTCGTTCCGCTGCTGCTGCTGCAAGTGTCACTTGACTGGACTGAACTGAACCGCTGGCCAGTCTGCTGATGACTAAGATTTATTTGTCGCAAAAACTGGCAACTGGCAACTGGCAACAGCGGCTGCTGTCGTTATACTGCACAAGGCCAAATGGCAGGATAAACCACGGAGCCTGGAGATGGACGACGCAGCCCTAAAAACGAGGGTGGCATTGGCCATGGCCCTGGGTTTTGGTATATTTGGGTGGTTGCGCAAACCGCCAAAAAAATATTCACACACACACACACGCACACTTACACCCCCTACATACATACATACATATGCAAATTAACAGAGTTGAAAATAAAAATGGAGCAGCAGCAGCAACAAACCATCAAACCGCAGAGCGTCGACTGCGACGCTGCCCGGCTTCCTTTTTTTCTTCCTTGAGTTGCGCTCATTTCGATATCAAACCCACAGGGGAAAGTTGGCATTTGGAGCCAAAGTCATCCCCCTGGACTCGAGCTAAGTAAATCACAGAAAACTGTTCACCTAGCAACAACAACTCACCAATACCAAACCATCAATTTATGTGCAAAAAAAAAAGGACGAAAGAAAGACCACTTTTTGCCACCCCGCAACTGAAACTGAGGGTGACTTGTGTCTCTCCCCCAACAAAAAAAAACCGCCGGCATTTGAGTCACGAAAAGAAAAATGGCAAAAAAAATACTGCTAAAATCCAATATGGCTACAATTTGCCGGCGAGAGCAGCGACAGGGGAAAAAATCGTAGTACATGGAACTTTGTATTTGCCCTGGCAACGCGGGGGGGCTTGGGTGGGTGGCGCGCGTTAAGAAGAAAAAAAAACTCCGCCCCCTTTTCAAGACAAGCGTCTGCGCGAAGGTAGCAAACGCTGGCGCTATGCCAGCGGCAGCAGCAACCGCCCGCTCTCGCTCTGTCGCTCTCTCTCTCCCTCTGTCCCTCTCTCACTCACTCACTCAGTCTTTCTCTTCCGCTGGCGCGAATGAGTAATTAAATGCTTATTAACGGTTCGCTGAGTCTAACAACAACTGGAAAAAAACTCGTTAGCCTCGATATAATTAAACTCAGTTGAGTTGAGTTCTGAGCTGCAATTGCAACCCCTAACCCAACCCCCACCCCCTGGCACTCATCCCCCGGAATTGCAGTTCAGTTGTTGTTGTTGTTTATACATTTTCTGCGGCTTTTGCAGTTTTCCTCATGTGTGTTGCAGTTTTGTGACGCCATTTTGGAAATGTAATTGTGTGCACTTTAGCAAGTGATTGCAGGCTCCTTCCCAGTCCCAGGGGATTCCCCCACAAGACCTAAGCTATTTGATTAATTGGCTTACATTTCAATATTTTAGCATACAAATTAAATGTTTAACATAATTCTGTGGGGCCTTGACCATTAATCTCTGTCCCGCTCCCGCCACACAGTGTCGTTGTCGGGTTTATCTATTTTTGGTCACAAATTGTTTTTGTGAATAGTTTTAAAAGCAATTAAAAGCGCTTTGTGTTTAAATTTAAATGCACATGTGCGTATTTTGCTATTTAAAAATGTATTAATTAATTCTGCTCCCAAAAATGGGACGCCCATTTTGCGGCTCATTAAATTGTCATTAAAATGACAAGTTAAGTTTTTGGATTTCAGATACTCTGCAGAAAATTGGGTACACCCGAAATGTGGGTTATTCTTCAGTTCACAAATAGTAAAGTTTAATATGAAAATGTCTTTCTTAGTAAGTAATTAATTGTAGCTCTTTTCCTGCTGGTGATTAAGAATATCACGTATATGATTGATATTGATTGCATAATTTGGAGAATCTGGTGATACAACAGAGGACAAAAATGACCATAATCCATAAACCAAGGCTTCATTGGAGAATCTAAATACGCAGTTCGGTATATTTTTAGGTGTGGTTTAGACCCTGTATAAAGTGATTCGAGCGTGATTAAAAAAATTGTATTTAATTTGGCGGTTTTTTGCATTTCCCGGAAAATAATGGCCGTCCCATATTTCCCGGAAAATAATGGCCGTCCCATCATAAAGACTTTTTCACAGTACTAAGAATATCATGAGGATAACTCCTTATTTTATTTGAAAAATCTCAAACGGGGTTGTCACAGAAATCTCTAGAGATTTTAACCCCGGTTGGTTTGCAAAACGCTCGAAAAATCCTTCAGAGATGTAATTTTCTTATTTAAAAATTGAGTTGGAAGGTTTGTGTCCAAGCTAAGGGACAAATCTCTAAACAGGGTTGCCTTTTCTTGCCAAAAAAATTTCCCATCTTTTAGTTATGAGTTATTTTGATGTTTAAAGAAAATTTTTTAAACTATAATTCAAATTTAATTCAGATTCGCCAAAACTAATATGCAAAATTTGAACATTTTTTTTGCGCCAATTATAAAATGTAACTTGGCAACCCCAAGGGCTGGTTGGTAAACAGAGGGAGCCACCTGCTGAGATTGAGTAGCGAGTCTGTTTGTCAACACTCGGTTGCTTTTGCAGTCAATTATCGAAACGCAATTTTTAATATTAAAATAAATAAAATATTTATTTCATTTGATGCAACCTATCCAGAAAAATAATTTTGCTAACATCTCCAAAATTAAATTTGCTTATCAAAATTGTTTGGGTGGTGAGATTTGAAACCAACCGAAAGAGATTTCTGTGACATTGTGAGAATTGGATTTGGGTTGAGATTTCTCTGAAACCGCTGAAAATGACTGTTTTTCCACACACCGCGATTTTACTTTTTTTCTTAAGTTTCGGCGGCTTCTTCCTCCAGTTCAACCATCGCAAATATTTTCAGCACAAAGTAAAGGAAAAACAATATTTTTGGATGCAATCCCACAATGGAAAATTTTCTGAACACTATTAAAAATTTAAAAAACGGCGGGAAGAGCCTGACATAAAAATAAAAATTTTTTGAGGCTATGAAAAAATAAATGATTACTCATATGTCTAAATTTTAGTGCGATTTTTGTAAATAAAAAAATTTTTTTCTGAGTGTAATCACTAGTAATTTCTGACCCTTTCTAAATAATACTACACAGAGAAAAAAGTCCAATGGTTTTGATATTCACATGATTAAACTAATCTTTTCAAAACCATCAATATTTTCCTTTGATTTGGTAAGAAAATAATATCTATCTGATCCAAAATAATATCATTCCCTTAAATTGATAAATAATTTCAGGATGATACTCCAAATGTAATAATGATATGTTTAAAAATATCGCTTTAAAGTTTTTAACATATTAAATTCATATATTTTCGTACCGAATTAAAATTGATAAGAAAAATATAATTTTTTTTCTCGGTGTAGAAATTTATTTTTTATTTTGATAAATTTGTCGGAGTCTTAATTTAAAAAACATTTTTTTAAGAACTTTTTCGTGGTGAACATTTTTTCTTACGAGTTTTAGGGCCGATTTCTCTTCTTCCAGATACAATTCCAACATATGGTAAAATTTCGATTTCATTGCCTAATAATTGTATCATAAGCTATCTGCGCCACTTCGACCTCTAAATAGCCACCATAACACTAGTTTTCAAAAATAAAAAAAATAAATGAACCATTTCAGCTGAAAATTTTTCTTAGTATAGTTTGGAGTGGTGATCGCAAAAATCAATTTCAAAAATTTTTTCATGGCTCGGTTTTTGAAATATGAATTTCAAGGTATTGGTGAGGACAATCGTGTGGATAAAATTAAGTAGAGGAACTAACTATCAAATTTGAGTATTTTGAGTGTTTCCAAAAATAAATTTGTATTCGTCTTCGTTTTTTGGTCAATTTATGAAGTGAGCGAAAAGCCAGAACAAAAATAAGAATCAAGAACGGAACAAACGTCGAAGTAAACGAAAATTTATTTTTAAATTATCACGAAAATACCACTTATTTTTGCACTAAATTGATCGCAGCTCCTATGTTTGTTCATAGACTTTGATCATCGTTATCTGGTCTTCTTCGTAGATGTGCGATTCTTAAGAAGAAAAAAAAAATATTTTTTGGGTTTTTTGCATTTTTTCCAGGCGTTTAAAAATGAAATTACTTGCATTTTCGAGCAAAAAATCTATTTTTTTGAAATATTTTTGGTTATTGTATTCAAACTATTGAACCGATTTAAAAACAACTTTCAACACGATTACTCAGCAGCTCAATTACCTTTCGAATCATATCTTGCTTAACTTTATCTGACAATTATAAAGTGAGATATGGCTTAAAATGTAAGAGCACCTGACAAAAAAATGAAAAAATATCATTTTTCAAAAAACGGAGTCATAAAATTTTAATTAAATTGATTTTTGAGATCACCATTTCAAACTACGCCAAAAAAATTTCATAGCAGAAAGGATATTTCTCGATTTTATATTTTGCAAGATGTGTTTGCAAGATATACTGGTTCATCCCATGAAAGCAATATTATTGACATCAGTCGCTTGAAGTACTGATGGGAAAGCAACCAATTTAAAAATTATTATCTTTTGGCAGATTCGTCAATTCCTTCCAATGTTTTTTCCCGACATCTTAGAAACTTTTTGGGACGGAGGCGGGCCGCCATCAGTCCCTCTTCTCCAATACCACTTAAACTTTGACTTATTTCTTTAGCCCATCATATTTTGTTTTAAGAGTCTTGCTAGCGTACGTGGACGCCAGTTTCGCCCATGTTTGCCTCTTCTGTTTCCAATTGACCTCATCTGACTTCTTGACTAGAGCTGCTAGTTCGCATTCCTTCTGGACTGTAAAATTCCTAACACGTTGCTTTTTTGTTGTATTTCATTTGATAGACAAACAAAAATTCTAAACCGATTTGGAAATGTAATGTACAATTTTACTGTCAATAAATGAGCCTACAAAATGTAAAAGACACTTAATGCCAGGGGTGCTCACAGCCTATGCACACGCCGCGCATACGTTGTAGCAACAACTTCGTATGTTTTCTATCTTCTCGTTCAATTCTAAGCCTCTTGCAAAAGCCAATTCACACCGAATGTTTGCACTCTCTTTTCGGGGAACCCTGCATAATTGTATTCAAATCTGCAAATCTAAAATTTTTTACTTTTCAGACTTGATAATTATAGTCCAAATAACAGGGAAACTTTCATATCAATATTATAAAAATGCAATTAAGTCTAAAAGTGTTAGACACAAGACCTTTTTGTATTCTTTAGGTAAAATATTCATGCTGTTATGGGAGTGGCTGCAGTTGCTGTTTTGCAGTGGATGGTTGTACTGAAGAAAGAACCAAGAGGTTCTTGAAACAGCTGTATAGTTGACTAGTTTCATTTATGGTAATCTAAAAGGGTATTTTAATTTCGTAGTATCTAAAATATTTTTGTAATCCTGCGAATAGTAAAAATAAAGACAAAAGAAAAATTGGACAGAAATGCAAAATTTATGTAATTATCGTTTATTTAATTGATTTAAAAGTTTGGGCTTAAAAATATTTATAAATGATGTTGATTGAAATAAATTCACATTTAAAGTTTTGATTTTAATTTAATCACCTACCATCCATATGTCCCCAGAGGCACGCAGACACTCTCCATTAAGACTCCAGGCTTATTTCATTTGCCTGAAAGCCTTCCAAATGACTCATGTGGCGACGTAAACTCTTTGGCTTGACTTTAAATTCTGTTGTAATGAAATTACGCACATTTTATTTAATTTTCCTACAGCACACACACACTCACACACACGTACACACACACACACGCTCAGCTAACTGTGTTACCGATACCCTTTTTTCGAATGCCACCGGATCCCGCCGACAACTCTTTGGGGGTTTTTGTTCTCTCTGAACGTGGCAAGCGACGCCAACAAACTGTCGATGTTTGAAAGTTGCCGCTGCCGCCGCGGAAAAACGCATCAATTTGACCGTCACTTGAGAAAAAAACAACAACAAAAAAGCAAGACAAAAGCTGCGTAATATTATTGTTGTTGGTGCGACGCTCTCAAAACTTGTTCGATATTTTGGCCAGACAAAAGGGTTGAGCGCGTTACGCAGTTGCCGGTGGCCCAAAAAAGGGTTGAAGGGGCCAGGGAGCAGGGGAGGTTGGAAAGCAAACACAAACAAACGACTTGGCACGCACAGAAGCCACTCGTCATGCCACATTTGAGATGAGATGAGGTGAGAGAGATGGTGTCTAAGCAAATGAATGTGCGTGGTCAGTGCAAAAGTGTCAACGTTTAGGGGTTGGGGTTAAGGGTTGGTATGTCCCTCACAAAAAAAAGACTCACTCCAAACACTCGCACGCAGGGGCATTGCTTTGGCCCTCTCACTCGTCGGCGATGTTTTGCGATGTTTCGGCTCTGCTTGTCGTTCGTGTTGAGCTGCTCACTCATCTGAAGCGAACACTCCGCCCACTTTTTGTATTGTTCGTTCGTTTCGCTCTTTGAGTGAAAACCGAGTGAGAACCTTACACAGGGGCGATGTTTACGGCAGGGGAAATGCGATGTTAGCTATGATGACTGTTCCCAGGTCCTTTCGCATTAGACACACCGGGTGTTGAACTAGGCTGTGATTTTTTGGGGTTCGTGCCTTGGCTAACATTTGCCACATTCCCCCTCACTTCGCTTCAACCATACCTGTTAAGTTGCCATTAGAATTAATAATCAATTAAATTATTTTTGGAAAATAGTCGTAGTGATTATATAGTTGTCTGGTGAAAAATTTATGATTATTTAATGATTACGATTAAAAATAATCAAAAATAATGGAAAATTACCATAAATTATTAAAAATAATTGAAAATAATGGAAAATAATGGAAAATAATCGTTTCCATTATTTTCCATTATTCCATTATTTTCCATTATTTCCATTATTTTCCATTATTCCATTATTTTCCATTATTCCATTATTTTCCATTATTTCCATTATTTTCCATTATTTCCATTATTTTCCATTATTTCGACTATTTGAGACTATTTTGAGAGAAACAAATTATTTTCAACATCACATTTAATAACAACAATGTTTCTGTACGAGATTGGCTTACAACATATTAACAAAAACGTATTAAATATTACATGTTTTCACATTAAGGAGGTATTCTCCATTGGCAAAATTTGTTTTCGATTTTTTTTTTTTTGCATTTTTGTATAGTTTGGATATTTGAGAATATCGCCCCAAAACCATTTTTAAAAATTCAAAATACTTTAGAAGATATAGCCTTTTTAGTCGAACAATGTTTTCGCTAAATCGAGAAATTTTTGAGTAAATAAATTTCCAGTCAATAAAACTGTAATATAACGGCTGGTTCGTGAACTTGTATGGTAAGATATTGTCGCCCAGATCGATATCGATTATTAATCGGCTTTTAATCGATAATTTTCGAAGGCTATCCTACGCAATACTACTACCTACTAAATCGCTCAGAAACTACAGCTGCGGCCGCATCTAAAGAGGCAGAATGGCACGCAGAGCAAAGAGAGCTGCTGCTGAAAACAATTTTTTTTGAAAATGAGGAAGATTCGCTGTATGCAGCTGGCATCGCAGACTAATATCTGTAAGTATATAATATTTGTAAAATTTTTGGTTACTTTTAAAGCAACTTTTTCGGACTGCCAAACCACTCCAGTTCTACAAAACCAATTTTGATCAAATTATATGCAATCGACGCAGAATTGTCACCATTCTAGAACTGCATTTTTGATTTTTGATTTTTTTGTTCTTTCTTTTTCCCAAAAAATTTGTTTTAAACTTTAAACGCGTTTATCTCGCAACCACGTTTTTCGAACTGGCGGCCATGATATCTCCAGTTACACTGAACCGATTTTGATGATCTAAACTGAAATCAACGCAGAATTGTCACCATTTTGGTCTAAGCCTCAATCATATTTAAAAAAAAAAAATTTACTAAATTTACTAAAAATGTACTATTTTTTTTTTTTCATTTTTGAATGGCCGCCATTTTGTCAAAAAAAAATCACAAAATGTTTTTCGAGGTTCAGACCAGAATTACATCTATTCTAATTATAACCCCGTTTTTACTTTTCATTTCAGACATCCTGGAGACCTGGAGTCATGGCCGCCAGCACTATAACGTTTTTTTTAGACACCCACTTTGACGGCCGAAAAGCATTAAAGCATAGAAGCATTAAAATTTTGTTTCTTTACTCTAATCTGTTTGTAATATAATCAAAAAACAGAATTGGAAAAACTCTTTGCGTTTTCAAATAAGATTTATTTAAAAAAAGGTCCAAAAAACAGCCTTGACATAGAGAATACCCCCCTAAATTAAACACAAATATTAAACATATTCAGGGTTTGCCTTCATTAAAACTAATTTTTGGAATGAAATATCAGACAATGATTGGCGCCTAGGGCTGTTTATAATACCAGCAAATGAAAACAGACGCTCTACAGGAGCCGAAGATGTTAAAGGCGTGTTAAAAGCAATAGACGCTTCTTTTAAAATGCCATATTTTAGCCATATATCTTCCGAGCTAGCATTATCACTCAAATAGCTGAAGAGCTGATGGCAAATTAAAGACCGTTGTGTCGTGCGTAGTTCATCTTGAGAAGATGGACTTGCGTTTTCATCATCTGCAAAAGTAAAAAGATTGAAATTTGTTACAAATTCAAACAAACAGACAGATTTACTCACCATCAATGTCAAAATCAAAGTTTTGAGCAATGTCAGGACAACTATTGCTTGTTGCACTCGTGTCAAAATTGAATTTTGTTGCGTGCTTTGAAAAAAAATTGGCTATTGCGTCCAAAACAATATCGCGAACTTTTTCTTCATTACACTCCGGGTTCAGTTTGTGCAAAACCTTCACCCATTTCAATTTTATGCACGGGGTAAGCACCGCAGCTGCAATTGCTGTGTGTGCTTCTGCCGTCAACAAGAAATAGTTCTTAAACCGCTCTCGTAACTTTTCATCAACTTGTAGTATGACAGAGCATATAGATTGCAGTTCCTCGTTCTTAGATAGTTTCTGCAACCTGTTGCTCAACGTCATTAAACTCGGAATAAGGTAGCCTATATTGAATGATATTAAAAAATCGTTTAGACCTAAAAGTTTTTTTCATAACTATTATAATTTATATTACCATAGTTTAGGTTTTTTTCTCCTTGAAGAAAATCCAGCGCCTTTGAAATTGGTTCCATCACCAAAGCGAACATGTTCAGGTACTGGATGTCACCTTGTCTGAAAGACACCAAGCTCAGCTTATCGCAAAGCTCGTTAAGCTTCTCTTGATGTGACAACAATTTTTTAACCGCGTCGTACAGCGAATTCCAACGAGTAACGACGGGCAATACCAACGAAGATCCCAAATGTTCCACAATTATTTCAGATGACTTTGGCCATCTGCACTTTTTCCACAGGCTATTGCATTTGTCCAATGCCTGAAAAAGAACAATAAAAAAATTTTAAAAATAATTTTTACACTTAATACAATTCCATATTACAATCTTATGCTGAATATACAGGGGCTGATTCGTCTTTAGAATCTTTTCAAAGTCCGTTGACGCAAGCAAATTAAGTGTATGGCTGCAACACCTCTGATGCTTGGCCAAAAACTTATCATTTTCGAAAATGGGCATATCGTCTTCATTTATATTTTCGGGAACTTCCACGTCGTTTTTGATTCCATAATCCTTGAAGGCCTTAACAAAGTTCGAGCCGTTGTCAGTGACCGTCATAACTATGTTGCTTTTAAGTCCGTACCAGCTGTTTATTTCCGCGATCATCTCGGCCACTTTTTCGGAGGAATGTACGCCAAACATTCTTCTGCATGCCAACGCAACCGATTTCCGTTCGAACTTTTCGGTTAGCCAATGGCACGTGTAACCAAGAAAGCTACGGCGGTTTCCTGACCAAATATCAGCCGTAGTACAAAAATAGCTTGCTGAAGAAATTTGTGCTTTGATTTTCTCAAGCATATTGGCATATTTGTTAGTAAGTTTGACTACGGCTGTTTGCCTGCTCATGACCTTCAAGCCGTTATGCTCAAAGAGGTCAATGAACGATTTCTTGCCCAGAATGGAAACAGGCAAAGCGCAGTCAACAATTGCGGTCAGAAGCTTCTCGTTAAACTGTATTTGCGCGTTTTCCCCAGAAACTTTGCCGGTCTTCAGAGTGTTGTACTTCGTGAACAGATCGGTATGTTTAATCCGCAAATGTGTTATAAAGTTTGACGAAACTCCATCGCGCCCTCTAATTTGACGGTTGCATGCAGCACACTTAGCGCACGTTGTCTTATCTGAAACCTACAAATTAAATTAATAAATATACATATGTATATAAGAAGTATGTTGTTCAAACCTTTTCCACATCCACATAAAAATCGCTTTTAAAAATTAGCTGTTGCAAATCAGTTGGCGATTCCAAACAATTTTTTTTTTGCGAGGGCTGGGACTCTCCCCCTATTAAGCGCCTTTTCCTCGTGCTTGTTGAAGGTAGAAAGTCTGGATCTTCCAAAGCATCATCTGCTGAAAAATCGCAATCGCTCTCGAAAATGGACTGAGACATTTTTACCTAAATTAAAAATGTTTGTGTACTCCATTCAATCATACATAAGTGACAAAAGTTACATAACAAGTGTACACTAGTCGGCATATTTATTTTGATAACATTTAATGCTATTTAAACTTATCATCGGTTCTTGATACGTATGCAAAGTTTCAAATTAATCAGGCTACTGGAAATTGGTCAAAATTACGCTTAATGATTTTGTTACATACATGCCGAGCTAATTGAGAACTTTCAATGAGTACTTAATAAGTTAAGCAAAATATTGTATCATTCAAACGGAAATTAAATGACCTTTCCATTGATATCAAACTTTTTAAAAAGTAATTTTAAACAACAAGGACCTAGACTTTACATTAAATGTTGTCAAAATAAGTAAGCCGACTGGTGTAAATGCAATACAACGTGTTCAGTTGTTATTAATAGGCATTAATTTAGCTTATGTGTATTTTTTGAAACTGTTTCACTTTCAATACTTACCCGTATTTTATTGAGACTGACTTATCTATAATTAACGATGTATTTATATTTATTTTTTTAGCTCCGTATTGTTCGGCAGCCCAGATAGAACTAAACAACATTACAACATTTCCATACAGATCGATTTCATGGAATGACAGCTCCATTCCATGGCCACCTTTTTAGTGCCGGATACTACACTTACCAAATATTGTATTATATTCACAATTTATAATATAAAAAAACTTCAATTACACAGAAATACACAAAATTCAATTTAACAAAACCCACTTCAAACTTAAACTCAACATATGAACGTTCAATATATAAAACAATATGTGTTCAATTTAAGCGTGTTGAACTTGCAAATCTCTCTCTTAAACATATGACGCTTAACGGAACCGCGAATGCAACGCAAGCTATAAAATCCAATAAGAATTGGCATAGGCAGCGAGCAGACGAACAAAATAAAAATACGCAAAGTTGTTCTTGTCTGATTTTTCATTCGAAAACTTAGTTTTAATGAAGGCAAACCCTGAATATGTTTAATGTTTGTGTTTAATTTAATGTGAAAACATGTAATATTTAATACGTTCTTGATAATATTTTGTAAGCATATCTCGTACAGAAAAATGTGATGTTGAAAATAATTTGTTTCTCTCAAAATAGTCTCAAATAGTCGAAATAATGGAAAATAATGGAAATAATGGAAAATAATGGAAATAATGGAAAATAATGGAATAATGGAAAATAATGGAATAATGGAAAATAATGGAAATAATGGAAAATAATGGAATAATGGAAAATAATGGAAATAATGGAAAATAATGGAAATTAATGGAAAATAATGGAAACGATTATTTTCCATTATTTTCCATTATTTTCAATTATTTTTAATAATTTATGGTAATTTTCCATTATTTTTGATTATTTTTAATCGTAATCATTAAATAATTGTGTGAAACCGAAAATAATCGCAATTTAATCATTAATTCAACTTTTAAACAAAAATAATCTAATTAATAATGACTACCATTAATAATCATTATTTAACAGGTATGGCTTCAACCATAAAACTGTCCAACGGCGTCTTAAAATCTCACTTTGCCTTGACAGTTTTGCCTGCTTTTTGCACAGTTTGAAAACTGCTTGTGAATTGCTGTGCCAAATTAACATAATTGATGTGCCTGCCCCGTCCGACTAGACACCGCCGTAACGTCGCGTCGCGACGGTAATCTGCCTGCAACATACAAAAGCGCAGCAGGTGGCCGCCAAAGTCCCATCGATTTCCATTTCCCCATTTCATTGCTGTCAAAGCTCAGCCTCTGTCTGCCATCTCCACCGAGCTGGTCGTTTATTTTAGCTGCCAAATCCAATAAACATTGGCCATTGGATTTTCATTACGCGCACAAATTTGCAAAATCATTGCAACTTAATTGATTTTCATTTGCAGTGCGTGTTTCGGTTTCCCGTTAAGGGTTGGGGGAAATGGAAATGGATTTTTCGCTGAAGGACATCATCATCGGGCGACATCCGTTGTCAGAAATTTGCAACTGACAGGACATTTCTGGCGGCGAATATGAGAAAGTCATATGATCTAATGTCATTTGAAATGTGTTAGAAGGTTCAATGGGTGTGGAACTTGGCTAGTGAGCACTCAAGTTCTCTATCGGGAAATGTGAAAAATAATTATATTATATTATTGGGGTCTGAGCGACTTTCTTACGATTTATTTTTTATTTTATTTATTTTTCCACCAAAATATTAATATTAATAAATATATTAAATAGTCTGTTAAGAAATTTCGTCTCTAGTTTTAAATCGAATTGGACAATGTTGCAACCAACTTAATTCTGAAGCGCCATCATTGTGCTTTTTTTTCTCAGTAAAAGTCGTTTCGCTGAATTGTAAACCACATAGTTTTTCTGTGCTCCGAATATGTAAACTTTTGTGCCAACATAACACCATTTGCGGGAAAGTTTACTTTTCGGCAAAAAAGAAAGGTGATGAATAGGGATGAAAAATTGTGAGTCCAGGCCACCAGGTTATATTGGCATAGTCTTGCTCTTTATTTGATTTGACCAATTGGCCGCGGTGTACTTTGAGCTGCCTTCACCGGGTGAAACCATCACAGAGCAACTCCACCAATCTCAATTGATGCGAAAACGGACAGATTTCGAGCAAATGGAACGACAGGCCAATTTTTTAATATGACTCATGTTGCTCAGCCGGTCAAAACATACCTCGAAGTCCTACCCCACCCGCCGTATAGCCCGGACATTGCAGCGACGATGGCTCATGCCCTTAAGGATCAGCATTTTCGCCTTTCAGAAGAACAGCAAAAAGACGCATCGTTTTTGCGAATTTGGATATAACCAGAAATATGGTAAAAGTAGTTCCTAGCGATGGACAATTTAAAAAAGGGATTTACAACTAATTGCGTAAAACTTTGAAATATCCAGCATTTTTAAAGTCAGCAAATAAGATTTAAAACTTGTTTTAAATTCCTTCACAAATTCCTTGTTATGTCTTTACCCATCTTTGTGTCTTCAAGTGTCTTCAACTACTGGTTTCAGCAGAACTTCAGTTGGATATTGCTACAAGTTAAAATATTGTGAAAATATTTATATCTGTTTAGTACGAGAAGCGATCGGTCTCTGATACTGTAGATCACGCAAATATGACCGACTCTCCTGACAATTTTCTTGTGGGACCAAATCTTTTCTATTCCAAATCGAAATTAAGATAATGACTTAGCTCAGTATACAAAGGAACTTTATTTAAATTAGTTTCGCGATCTTTAGGGGAAATTCTGGTGTAGGCATTTTAAAACAACAAAATTTTTAATTTTTTCCCGAGCGATTTTTATAAACCACAGTGCAACAAAAAGTTGCCAATTATTTTTTTCCTCTGTTTTTGTTGTTGTGTCATAAGCTTTTGGAGTTTTGGAGCTTTTACGAGAGCTGGTGAATACCCTAATTGTGTCTATATCCCATAAACCGACACACACAAATAAAATACTTTTTATCAATAAAAACAGCAAAGCATCGACGCTGGAAAAAAGTAATTTAATATTTAAAATCCCATGTGCTGGGATCACGAAATCTAAAATAAAAACGAGACACCAAACCAAAAAACAGCGCTTGCGGCCCACTGTGCTGAAAGCAGTAACTCACCAGGATTCTTAAGTGTGAGCATTAGAGCGGTCCCCAAACCGGCCAAATGGAAAAAAGGAGGTCTCAGCATTCCCAAAGCTAATATTTGTTGTATAATTCATATTTGTGAAAACCAAAAAATTTTACTTTAAGTTTAAATGGGCGCGACAGGGTCTCAAAGTTTAAAAAAATATTAATCATACGACACGTTCACCAAATACAAATTTGTACAAACGAAGTTATTAGTTCATTTGAATTTGAATAAATTTGAATAGTTTATAAATAAAATCATCGCCGACTATTTAAAAATGAAAAATGTATGATCTATTTACAAAAACTTTACACACCATTCGCGGCCGTTAAAACTCGACTTTTTTATCATTTCTTTTTATTTACGCTAATTATACATGAAAAAGTATCAAATATAAATTTCATAGACATGGGGACCGCTCTAGTGAGCATATTGCAACAGAATCAACAATACAACAAACAGTTTACGTTAGAAATGTTGTATGTTGTAAGCATACCCTCACATATAAGACTGAACTACAAAGCGGACTCCGAAAACTTCTTCCACTTGTATATGTGATAAGAGGCAATAAGAAAACATACTTTGTTTCAAGCTCCGCAGCTGACTGTTTAGACGCTGTTGCTCTTCTGTTTGTAATCATTTTGTAAACTTTTTGTTTTGTATTAAGTATGACAATTTAGTGTTTTGGTTTTCTTGTGTTAGCCCTGATGACAAATGTCGACTGCATATCGGAATATATGGAAGATATAAACAAACTGTGTTTTTTTTTTATTAAAAATAAAGCATTAAAAATATACATCAACTAGAGCCTGCCAATGACTATTTCTTGAATAACTAAGAACAGGTCGCTAGACCCAACAACGAAAACAATATTTTATTCCTACCAATTTTTTGAATTCTTTGTTTGTTAATATATAATAATTTTGGAAAAATTAGTTTTGAAATCACTGTAAGTTGACTTCATACGTTTTTAAGTGCGTGAAACTGAAAATAATTGCAGGAATGACTTAAAAAATTATGTGCGCATACTTAAATATCTGCATAAGAAGTAACTGAAGGAAGCGAACAATCAGAATTCAAAAGTATAGCGCTTAAAACTTCATGATTAAGAAAAACTGTATCGAATAATTATATGCACCTGAATAAAAAAAATCGCTCTTGGGTTAGTAATTTGTATGCTTGTATTACTTACAAAATTAGAAATATTTTGATTAATATAGGTACAAAATTACAGTGAAGCAAAAACGATTTTTGAGAAAAAGCAAACAACAGCTGCCATCGTCGCTTAATGATTTTTGATTTTGCTTCTGATTTGGTTAAGTGGCGTAAATCGAAGCAGCAGCCCGTACTCGAAGGACATCTCTTTTCTGATTTTGCATTTTCCTTTTTTTCCAGCACGTTATTTCTCTCAACACACACAACAAAACCTTTACCGTTACTTGCCTTGGTCTTGATAATTCCGAAAAAATTTCGTGGCAATAGCGCTGCGTTCGACTTGAGGAGCGAACACATGTAGCTGCTTTGACTTACGCCACTGAACAAATGCAGAAGTAAAATCAAAATCAAAAATGGATATTACAGCTTCGGTTTTTCTATGAAGAGAAAGGTAACATCTCCGAGCAATGATCAACAGAGGGCTATCTTTAAGGACAGATAATTTTTATTGATCTACTCTTGAATACAAAGGTTTTTGTTCTTATTTTCCTATAGGCATAACTTTCATCGTTTACCAACTAGAATAACTGGACCAGATTTTGCTTTAACTAATAGAAATCGCAGTGGCCGCTTAGTCGCTCTCAGTTTTGTATGACATGATGTTTTGAAAGGGACTTTTCAACTCGCCAGCAAACTCATTAAAACCGATTTCTCACAACAGATATAAATTTACCGAACATATTTCGCTATTCGAACGAATGCCGCTAGGTTGGTGCCAAGAGAGCAAACGGATTTTCAGCTGCTGGCCAGCGGTCGATGACGAAGAGCTTCTTCCACTTTCAGGACCCGCTCTTCTTGACAAACCCGTCTTAAATGGCATTACGATTGAGCCGAGTGGAAGGTGTAGAATGTTTTGTGACAGTAAGCTTTGCGGATTAACGAGAACGTACCTCAATAATGCTTACTAGATTAGTTCTCAGACTGGCTTCAATTGGCTCTTTTATTTTGTTGATGGCAAAAATAACATTCTTAAAATGCTGAAACAGGTTTCCTTTGCTAGCTTTTTTCCTTATTTGCCTGTCATTTAAATTGATTCCTATTTCCCTTTTTTCCTTTGGCTTTTCGAATATTTTTACCGTTCTGTACTTGCTTCATATGTATATTCATAAATTAACGCTTCATTGGCCCAAACTCATCAAAATCGAACGGGTGTTTGGTTTGCCTTACCGTTAATCAAGTTGATACCCTGGGCTTCAAATCCGCCAGCCAAATCAACCGTTATCAATTACGTAACGGGTGCGTGAAACGCATTCGGCCCATGCCATACCCCTTTTCGCAATTAAACGTTGTAATGCAAATGCCCGAAGATAAAAAGCAAACGATAGGCACCGCAAGGGTTGCACTTTAGAAGGGTTCTAGGTGCGAGTGTGCTACTCGAATGTTCTCTAAGATGTAAGCAAAGGTTGTTGACCTAGAGGGTTAATGTTGTGGCAAGACAACTTATAACAATTTGTCTCTTCATTGTTAGCGAAGTTGAAGAAGCAGAGATCAGAGTTACAAGTGACCCTACTCAAAAAATAAGTAGAAGCGTAGCGATATGAACAGCTGCTTAGGAAGAAATTTTATAGGGAATTTCTAAGATTCATTTGATACGTGCCACTAACCCTTTGACCTTGTGCGCATTTTTTGAAGCTATAATCGATTTTTATTTTATGTTGCTGAATGTTTTCCTTTGCTCAGGATTGAATCAAAGGCTACATATTTGGTCACACATATTGTTTGTTTTTTTGTCATCATTTTCAATTAATATTAATAGAAAATATAGAGCCAAAACTCTAATCACGCAATTTTAAACTCCAGAAGTGACGTATTTAAATTACACAGTGTTACAAAAAAAAAAAATCTGCACATACTTTTCACGAGACCCAGTACATATTGTTGGGCAGGTCGAGTATAGCATTTCCTCATACTTGGTTTTTTCCTAACACCCCCAAAATCTGAAGTTATGGCCCAAAAACCGCTTTTTGCTTTTTTACCTCACTTAAATAGATATAACTCGCGAATGGACCGTCTGATTGCTCATTACCTTATCAATTCCGATAGCCACGAGAGGGATCTAAAACATTATAATCAATGGTTTGACTAATTTAACGCGATGGCTGAGAAATGCGGATTACAGATCTGGCATTTTCAACTTTCTTTGAGAAATTTGTACTTTGACCATCACTGGTTTAACTATTTTATTCTATGCTATTTTTCCTTAAAGTTTGTAATAAAAGCCCATTTAATTCTCCGTCGAACGGTTGTTGTCCCAATGAATTTGGATACCGTTTGACGAAGTTATGCGCGATTTTCTGAGTACACATCGACAATCTAGTATTTTTTTTTAGTGTGCTAACATATTTATGTTTGCTTTCACATAATTGCCCCTAAAAGTAAACTCAGTTTTGATTTGGCGCCAGATTCAAATAATATGTTTAAATATTATTATTATTTATTTTTTTTTAAAAGTTGGAGATGCAAGTTGATGGATTCCGCACCCGAATGAATCTCGAACAGTAAGCGCTCAATGGGGATCCTAGTCTAGTCAAGCGCATAAGTCAAAAGAGACTGCGCTGGATAGGACATGTTACCCGGATGGATAAAAGAGCTCCAGCAAATAGGGCGTACAAGAAGAAGGCGGCTGGCACTGCCAACCATGTTGTAAACAACTACCGCCAGCTCGCACGGAACAGAAGTGACTGTCGGGCAGTAATAGCAGTGGCCGAGATCGTCAGGCATATGTGATATAAATTTCGGGCCAAAAAAGCTGGTGCTGCTAAAATTCCTGCTAAATTGCTGAAGACTAGCGAAATATTATTAACATCTTTACTTTTAAAAAATAAAACTGTTGAATACATTTTGTCAAGCGAGTTAAAGTCGCCCATACTGCACTTGCTGCGGTGTGTGCTTATGCGGGCTGACACTCTTGGATTTATTTGTTTTAACTCACTTCAAATCGAGCCAATTACACAATTTATTATGCGCTGAGTTTTTAGACAGGATAACGGGCCGAGCGTCGCGGCCGCAGCGAACTATGCATTACCCATTGCTGCTTAAGTGCAAGCTGATGTCACTTTCTTCTCATTTTTACTTGGCGCGGTCCACTTTGGTTTTTATTTGGTATTTAATGGTTCGTCCATCCTGTTATAGTGATTTTTATATTCTTCATCATCGGTCATCCATGGTATTTTATCGCGGTTCTCTACAATCGTGGTGAGACAGTTATCATTGGGCCTTGTTTGTGGACATGAAAAGTAATTTCTTCGGTACCAATGGGGTTTATCATTAAATAGAACCCGCAGCTAAATTCTCTGCATTAGACCAGATATGTCCAGGCGTGGCCAAGGCTTGCGCCGCGAAAGCAATTTGCTTTTCACAAGCCTTAACCGTGCCTACTTGTATACGATTCTTGCTGTGCACGGCTCTTTTGTTTAATATGCCAATTTCAGCTCATTAAAAAATAATAACAACCACTTGCAGCCCACATCTACTCAGTATAGCTCAATTTATTTTTAAGCTAGATAACAGTATTCAGAGACCGTTAATATTTGCGAAAAAATTTTGATACATGGAAGTTTATATATATTTGCATTTTAAGTATTTAAAAATATTATTTGAATCTGGCGCCAAATCAAAACTGAGTTTACTTTTAGGGGCAATTATGTGAAAGCAAACATAAATATGTTAGCACACTAAAAAAAAATACTAGATTGTCGATGTGTACTCAGAAAATCGCGCATAACTTCGTAAAACGGTATCCAAATTCATTGGGACAACAACCGTTCGACGGAGAATTAAATGGGCTATTATTTCAAACTTTATGGAAAAATAGCATAGAATAAAAAATTTAAACCAGTGATGGTCAAAGTACAAATTTCTCAAAAAAAAGTTGAAAATGATAGATCTGTAAGCCGCATTTCTTAGCCATCGCGTTAAATTAGTCAAACCATTGATTATAATGTTTTAGATCCCTCTCGTGGCTATCGGAATTGATAAGGTTATGAGCAATCAGATGGTCCATTCGCGAGTTATATCTATTTAAGTGAGGTAAAAAAGCAAAAAGCGGTTTTTGGGCCATAATTTCAGATTTTGGGGGTGTTAGGAAAAAACCAATTATGAGGAAATGCTATACTCGACCTGCTCTACAGCGTGTGCTAGGTCATTTCGAAAGTATATTTTGGCTGTAACACTGTGTTATTATACTTTGTTGACAGAAATAAAACCTTAAAGACAGTTAGAATCCTTTAATTACACAGTGTTACAGCGAAAATATACTTTCGAAATGACCTAGCACACGCTGTAGAGCAGGTCGAGTATAGCATTTCCTCATAATTGGTTTTTTCCTAACACCCCCAAAATCTGAAATTATGGCCCAAAAACCGCTTTTTGCTTTTTTACCTCACTTAAATAGATATAACTCGCGAATGGACCATCTGATTGCTCATAACCTTATCAATTCCGATAGCCACGAGAGGGATCTAAAACATTATAATCAATGGTTTGACTAATTTAACGCGATGGCTAAGAAATGCGGCTTACAGATCTATCATTTTCAACTTTTTTTTGAGAAATTTGTACTTTGACCATCACTGGTTTAAATTTTTTATTCTATGCTATTTTTCCATAAAGTTTGAAATAATAGCCCATTTAATTCTCCGTCGAACGGTTGTTGTCCCAATGAATTTGGATACCGTTTTACGAAGTTATGCGCGATTTTCTGAGTACACATCAACAATCTAGTATTTTTTTTTAGTGTGCTAACATATTTATGTTTGCTTTCACATAATTGCCCCTAAAAGTAAACTTAGTTTTAATTTGGCGCCAGATTCAAATAATATTTTTAAATACTTATTATGCAAATATATATAAACTTCCATGTATCAACATTTTTTCGCAAATATTAACGGTCTCGGACAACTGTTATCTAGCATAACAATAAATTGAGCTATAGTGAGTAGATGTGGGCTGCAAGTGGTTGTTATTGTTTTTTAATGAGCTGAAATTGGCATATTAAACAAAAGAGCCGTGCACAGCAAGAATCGTATACAGGTAGGCACGGTTAAGGCTTGTGAAAAGCAGATTGCTCTCATGGCGCAAGCCTTGCCCATATCTGGACATATCTGGTCTAATGCAGAGAATTTAGCAGCGGGTTCTATTTAATAATAAACCCCTTTGGTACCTAAGTACCAATTGGTAGGGGCAATTATGTGAAAGCAAACATAAATATGTTAGCACACTAAAAAAAAATACTAGATTGTTGATGTGTACTCAGAAAATCGCGCATAACTTCGTAAAACGGTATCCAAATTCATTGGGATAACAACCGTTCGACGGAGAATTAAATGGGTTTTTATTACAAACTTTAAGGAAAAATCGCATAGAATAAAATAGTTAAACCAGTGATGGCCAAAGTACAAATTTCTCAAAAAAGTTGAAAATGCCAGATCTGTAAGCCGCATTTCTCAGCCATCGCGTTAAATTAGTCAAACCATTGATTATAATGTTTTAGATCCCTCTCGTGGCTATCGGAATTGATAAGGTTATGAGCAATCAGATGGTCCATTCGCGAGTTATATCTATTTAAGTGAGGTAAAAAAGCAAAAAGCGGTTTTTGGGCCATAACTTCAGATTTTGGGGGTGTTAGGAAAAAACCAAGTATGAGGAAATGCTATACTCGACCTGCTCTACAGCGTGTGCTAGGTCATTTCGAAAGTATATTTTCGCTGTAACACTGTGTAATCGAGGTAACTTCATTGTAACAATAATTTTCAAAAAGAATATAAGTAACTTCATGTAGGAATATATTATATACAATAGTGGTATTCCTTTGCAAGTCTACAAACAAGGCCCAATGATAATTGTCTAACCACGATTGTAGAAAACCGCGATAAAATACCATGGATGACCGATGATGAAGAATATAAAAATCACTATAACAGGATGGACGAACCACTGCACAATGGTTGCGTCCATAGGCCAAAATAAAAAAATCGATCACAAAATATTTGGACCAAATGTAGACAAATTGTCTCTTAAATGTCCAATCTTTTTATTGGCAAACCGGTTTTTTCTTGAAACCTAACGGGACTCTAAAAAAATAGCCTTGAATGCGTGAACACGTGTTCATTTTTGCAACGCAGCTGCATGCCGGCCGAATGTTTTAGAACAAAAGAGAACTTCAAAGTGGTCAGTCGATTAATTACGTTGCCGAATCCAAGTTATATTTAATGGATTTTGAAGTTAAAGGTATTAATTTTAAGTTCCAATATTAATAAAAGCAAAATTGTGTTGTATTAGTTTTGAAATTACTGCTTTTGTTTTTTCTGTTTTTTGTACACTTTGTGTGCCACTTTATATTGTTTACTTGAAGTTTTAGTTGTGTTCCCCCAAAGTCCCCCGATTAATTTTTTTTTCAGTGGATTTGTGTGTGTCTTAAGATAATACAAAATTAAAGTTAGCTGCAGATTATGGCCGATGTGTCCACAATCAACAATATACTAACGCCGTCTACTTTCTCTTCAAGGTCAAATTTGAAGCTGTTTTGCCTTGTAGTTGTGCTGTGTCTTTGTGTTCGTCATTCGTGTTTTGTGTTCTTATTAGGTTTAAATCATAAAAAATATTTCAAAGCAAAAATTGAGCTCTTAAAGCCTACGATATGTACTGCATCTGATAATCAAATTCTAATTCAACATAGTTTGCAGCTTACTATGGTTGATGGTAAAATTTGTAGTGCCTTAAGTCAAACATCATCTTCTAAGTGCTACATTTGTGAGGCGAAGCCAACAGAGATGAATGATTTGGAAAAGTGCTCGACAAAGAAGGTTCATGAATCACGCTTTGAGTTTGGATTATCTCCATTACACTCTTATATTCGATTTTTTGAATACTTCTTGCATATCGCATACAGACTAGACCTCAAGAGTTGGCGAATTAATACCCCAGAAGGAAAAAAATCAGTTCTGCAAAGAAAATCCAATATGCAGAAAGATTTTCGCATAAAAATGGGACTTTTAGTGGACAAATCCAGAAGTGGAGGAAGTGGCACCTCAAATGATGGCAACACGGCCAGAACGTTCTTCACCAGCCCAAAATTGGCAGCTGAAATTACAGGACTTGATGAAAATGTTATAATCCGGTGTTCAACATTGCTGCAGTGTGTGGCATCAGGTTACAAAATCAATGTGGACAAATTTGGAGCATATGCTCTTGACACTGCCAAAGAGCTCATTAATTTGTATCCTTGGTACTATCTGCCACCCTCAGTACACAAAATTTTAGTGCATGCTCCAGAGGTCATAAGTTATGCACTTGTGCCAATTGGAGAATTGTCTGAAGAAGCAGCAGAGTCCAGAAATAAGGACATTAAAATGATTAGAAGACAGCACACACGGAAGATCTCACGGATTGCAACAAAAACGGACTTAATAAATAGATTGCTTCTGAGCTCAGATCCATTTATTACTGGCCAAAGAAAGCTCCCGTGTGCAAAAAAGTCAGCATAAACAAAATCAGCATATCAACTGTTAGATGATGATCAAAATTAAGAATAGTGTATAATTATTTCATTTCTATTGATTTTTTTTTTTTAATTTTTATATTGTTAAACAGAATTGTAGAGCTTATGTTTGCGGGCGAAAATGAAACCACGTCTTTTTCTTAAAATATTATTTTTAGTGTAATAATAAAAAAATGAAAAGTATCAGACCGGATATAACAAAGTTATGAAAATTTGGCCAGATCGTTTCTATGGGAGCTATAGTATATAGTCGTAAGATATGGTCAAGTTTTTTATAATAAATTTAAAATATTATTTTAGAATTATGGTGAAAATTTCATAACGATATCACAACAAAAAGTATTTATGGCCGCGGCTTCATACAAGCCCAACTACTGTGCACTGTCGCCAGCTCGCACGGAACAGAAGCGACTGTCGGGCAGTAATAGCAGTGGCCGAGATCGTCAGGCATATGTGGTATAAATTTCGGGCCAAAAAAGCTGGTGCTGCCAAAATTTCTGCTAAATTGCTGAAGACTGGCGAAATATTATTAACATCTTTACTTTTAAAAAGAAAACTGTTGAATACATTTTGTCAACCATTAAAAATAAATACTATATACTTATAAGCGAGTTAAAGTCGCCTATACTGCACTTGCTGCACTGTGTGCTTATGCGGGCTGACACTCTTGGATTTATTTGTTTTAACTCACTTCAAATCGAGCCACTTACAATATTTATTATGCGCTGAGTTTTTAGACTGGATAACGGGCCGGGCGTCGCGGCCGAAGCAAGCTATGCATTACTCATCGCTGTTAAGTGCAAGCTGATGTCACTTTCTTCTCATTTTTACTTGGCGCGGTCCACTTTGGTTTTTATTTGGTATTTAACGGTTCGTCCATCCTGTTATAGTGGTTTTTATATTCTTCATCATCGGTCATCCATGGTATTTTATCGCGGTTCTCTACAATCGTGGTTAGACAATTATCATTGGGCCTTGTTTGTAGACTTGCAAAGTAATTTCTTAGGTACCAAAGGGGTTTATTATTAAATAGAACCCGCAGCTAAATTCTCTGCATTAGACCAGATATGTCCAGGCGTGGGCAAGGCTTGCGCCATGAGAGCAATCTGCTTTTCACAAGCCTTAACCGTGCCTACCTGTATACGATTCTTGCTGTGCACGGCTCTTTTGTTTAATATGCCAATTTCAGCTCATTAAAAAACAATAACAACCACTTGCAGCCCACATCTACTCACTATAGCTCAATTTATTGTTATGCTAGATAACAGTTGTCCGAGACCGTTAATATTTGCGAAAAAATGTTGATACATGGAAGTTTATATATATTTGCATAATAAGTATTTAAAAATATTATTTGAATCTGGCGCCAAATTAAAACTAAGTTTACTTTTAGGGGCAATTATGTGAAAGCAAACATAAATATGTTAGCACACTAAAAAAAAATACTAGATTGTTGATGTGTACTCAGAAAATCGCGCATAACTTCGTAAAACGGTATCCAAATTCATTGGGATAACAACCGTTCGACGGAGAATTAAATGGGTTTTTATTACAAACTTTAAGGAAAAATCGCATAGAATAAAATAGTTAAACCAGTGATGGCCAAAGTACAAATTTCTCAAAAAAGTTGAAAATGCCAGATCTGTAAGCCGCATTTCTCAGCCATCGCGTTAAATTAGTCAAACCATTGATTATAATGTTTTAGATCCCTCTCGTGGCTATCGGAATTGATAAGGTTATGAGCAATCAGATGGTCCATTCGCGAGTTATATCTATTTAAGTGAGGTAAAAAAGCAAAAAGCGGTTTTTGGGCCATAACTTCAGATTTTGGGGGTGTTAGGAAAAAACCAAGTATGAGGAAATGCTATACTCGACCTGCCCAACAATATGTACTGGGTCTCGTGAAAAGTATGTGCAGATTTTTTTTTTTTGTAACACTGTGTTATCGCTTGTTACTTACACTTTACTATGTTTTTAATAACCGAACTAAATCTAATGGTTTTCCTGCAAAGAACCTTTATAACATGTTGAAGACTGGTTAACTTCATTGACCGGTCGATGTCAAACTTCAGATATAATAACTGTAATGGGCGTCCAGTACCTCGTTGCTCCCTCGACTCCAGCCCCATTATTCCTTTTGTATACAAAGGTCAACAAAATACAAGCACCGTGACTCTGCGACGAAATATATGGCAAGTTGAAAAATGATATCAAAACTTTGACTTTGGGTAATTTGCATCGACTAAAATTTTACGAAACTTTAAGTTTGTTTTACTGTAAAAAGTCTTACCTTTGCTTTTCTTAGAAGTATGCGATGATGCAGGTCAATGAGACGCCTTTACCATCGTATAAAATTTAAAGTATAAAGTATAAAGTATGAAGTATAAGGTATAAAGTATAAAGTATAAAGTATAAAGTATAAAGTATAAAGTATAAAGTATAAAGTATAAAGTATAAAGTATAAAGTATAAAGTATAAAGTATAAAGTATAAAGTATAAAGTATAAAGTATAAAGTATAAAGTATAAAGTATAAAGTATAAAGTATAAAGTATAAAGTATAAAGTATAAAGTATAAAGTATAAAGTATAAAGTATAAAGTATAAAGTATAAAGTATAAAGTATAAAGTATAAAGTATAAAGTATAAAGTATAAAGTATAAAGTATAAAGTATAAAGTATAAAGTATAAAGTATAAAGTATAAAGTATAAAGTATAAAGCATAAAGTATAAAGTATAAAGTATAAAGTATAAAGTATAAAGTATAAAGTATAAAGTATAAAGTATAAAGTATAAAGTATAAAGTATAAAGTATAAAGTATAAAGTATAAAGTATAAAGTATAAAGTATAAAGTATAAAGTATAAAGTATAAAGTATAAAGTATAAAGTATAAAGTATAAAGTATAAAGTATAAAAGTATAAAGTATAAAGTATAAAGTATTAAAGTATAAAGTATAAAGTATAAAGTATAAAGTATAAAGTATAAAGTATAAAGTATAAAGTATAAAGTATAAAGTATAAAGTATAAAGTATAAAGTATAAAGTATAAAGTATAAAGTATAAAGTATAAAGTATAAAGTATAAAGTATAAAGTATAAAGTATAAAGTATAAAGTATAAAAGTATAAAGTATAAAGTATAAAGTATAAAGTATAAAGTATAAAGTATAAAGTATAAAGTATAAAGTATAAAGTATAAAGTATAAAGTATAAAGTATAAAGTATAAAGTATAAAGTATAAAGTATAAAGTATAAAGTATAAAGTATAAAGTATAAAAGTATAAAGTATAAAGTATAAAGTATAAAGTATAAAGTATAAAGTATAAAGTATAAAGTATAAAGTATAAAGTATAAAGTATAAAGTATAAAGTATAAAGTACAAAGTATAAAGTATAAAGTATAAAGTATAAAGTATAAAGATAAAGTATAAAGTATAAAGTATAAAGTATAAAGCATAAAGTATAAAGTATAAAGTATAAAGTATAAAGTATAAAGTATAAAGTATAAAGTATAAAGTATAAAGATAAAGTATAAAAAGTATAAAGTATAAAGTATAAAGTATAAAGTATAAAGTATAAAGTATAAAGTATAAAGTATAAAGTATAAAGTATAAAGTATAAAGTATAAAGTATAAAGTATAAAGTATAAAGTATAAAGTATAAAGTATAAAGTATAAAGTATAAAGTATAAAGTATAAAGTATAAAGTATAAAGTATAAAAGTATAAAGTATAAAGTATAAAGTATAAAGTATAAAGTATAAAGTATAAAGTATAAAGTATAAAGTATAAAGTATAAAGTATAAAGACAAAGTATAAAGTATAAAGTATAAAGTATAAAGTATAAAGTATAAAGTATAAAGTATAAAGTATAAAGTATAAAGTATAAAGTATAAAGTATAAAGTATAAAGTATAAAGTATAAAGTATAAAGTATAAAGTATAAAGTATAAAGTATAAAGTATAAAGATAAAGTATAAAGTATAAAGTATAAAGTATAAAGTATAAAGTATAAAGTATAAAGTATAAAGTATAAAGTATAAAGTATAAAGTATAAAGTATAAAGTATAAAGTATAAAGTATAAAGTATAAAGTATAAAGTATAAAGTATAAAGTATAAAGTATAAAGTATAAAGTATAAAGTATAAAGTATAAAGTATAAAGTATAAAGTATAAAGTATAAAGTATAAAGTATAAAGTATAAAGTATAAAGTATAAAGTATAAAGTATAAAGTATAAAGTATAAAGTATAAAGTATAAAGTATAAAGTATAAAGTATAAAGTATAAAGTATAAAGTATAAAGTATAAAGTATAAAGTATAAAGTATAAAGTATAAAGTATAAAGTATAAAGTATAAAGTATAAAGTATAAAGTATAAAGTATAAAGTATAAAGTATAAAGTATAAAGTATAAAGTATAAAGTATAAAGTATAAAGTATAAAGTATAAAGTATAAAGTATAAAGTATAGAATTGTTGGAGCTGCAGACCCAAAACTAATCTGGTGGCGTGCAAGATCAATCAAAAATGTAATAAATTTTAAATATAAAAAAATATTATTAATTTATTTTCTTATTAAAAAACTTAGTATTACTGTTGTTGCTTTTGGCCCGGACATGCTTGTTGCAGATCTTTCTGGACTGCGCTCTGCTGCTGGAGGCTCTCCATGTCAACTGCATAAAAATTATTTTTATTGGTCCTAATAATTGTCTTTGCCTTTACGGCATTAATCAGCGCAATTCGTTATTCTTCACAGAAGCGCTGCAAGCGGATTTTACGCTCACCTCTCTTTTCGGACATATTTTTTTGTTCTGACCTCGAAGTAATTAAATTTTAGTTCTTTGGGCGCCCGAACAAAGCTCTAACAGCTGTTCATACCATTTACAAATTCAGAGTTCGACATTCGAGTTCGTTGTTCATGTGGATTTTACAGCCTCACTTTTTGCTTGTCTACGTACACACCGTAAAACGTTTGAGGTCAAACTTTATGCGAGTGGTTTCACGTTTTTCGTTTGAGAGCGTTTTTTTTGAGTTCTCATACCGGCACAAGTTGAACGCATTTGGAGGCTTGAACCAAAAGAGAAAACAGCTATTCAGTCGCTGGCCAGCGTCCGATGCAGACTGGTGGATGCTAGTTTACGGCGCTTTTATTACCGCACACCAATACCAATACACTCTCAGTTTTAGACCTCTCTTTAGACCTCTCTTTTCTTGCAAATTCTCGCGCTTCGCTGCTTACTAAATGAGCTTAATGTTTAGAAATTCATCGAAATTAAAGAATGATAGTTTAAATATAATGATAAACAATATTCTTTGCATAAAGTCGCGGCGGGTTTAGCTTGTATTGTATAAAATAAGTAAAAACAAAAACGGTTGTTTCATATTTCGCTGGCTTATGTCCAGCTCGAAGGACCACAAAACTGTAGATGTTGGTAGCGTTTGGAAAGGTTTGCGAGGTTGCGCAACTGATGTACCATTGCTGATTGTGGTTGTTGCTGCGTCCTTGCGTTAGATTTTGTAGACCAAAGCTGGTAAAAATGAATCCATTGTTTTTCCAGTCTTTGAGTTAATTTTTCTTAATTTAAGCTTAAACCGTTATTATTTCTAGATTTCACACACATATTTGTTGGTCGACAGCCCGCCAAGAGCACGGTATTAAGTTCCTACGATTATTGCAATTTGCACGTAGGAACTCTATACCTCGCTGATGGGACATAGGCTTCGGTTTCTTCTTTGCTTTTCGATTACACACTTCACATGTCTACTTACCTCTTCCATATCTTTCTTTCTCCAATCGGACTGTTTGACTTGTCAGTTTTAAGCTGCAATTAAAGGCATAAACGGATTATGTACGATAATGTTTGCCAATAATGAAATTGATTTCAATACTTTGAGCAAATATCAAACGATGTCAGACGAAGCGTCTTCCTGTCTGCGACTTTTGGGGTTACACACAAACCAAAAAAAAAGGCAGTTGGCTAAGTAGCTTGGGTCTTAAAATTTTATGTTTGCACATTTGCTGGCGCCGGCATAAGAAAAGTAGCAAACATTCGTCTACAACGAAATAAAAAAGTTGTCAAAGTTGTGCTTCAATTATGGAATTGAAATTGGATTTCGCTGGAAATGAAATCTTTAACCTTGAATTAGCTGAATAATTTTCCACCCGCAGATACCAAAGAGACCAAGTCACACCCGCCAGTTTGCTAATTATCCACTACAAAACACAAAAAACTAATCAACTTGATTGATTTATCTGACAGAACTGCACAAGTTGACATTTTGAAAAGGCAGCGGCGCCCACGGCAACAATAACAACAACTACAACAAAAGCACTTGACTGCACACAAATTATCATTTCAATTATATGCAAAATAAATGCATTTGATTGCCAACTTGGCATTGCCTTACAAGTAACCATTCGCAGCTCGCAGCCAACACCGAGACAGAAAAACCATCATGATTTGCATTTAGTAAATGTTTCTTTTTCAACTTTTTGACTATTTAAGTGATGTGAAACCTGGCGAGGGTCGTTTGATTAATCAGTAAAGCAAAAGCCCTCAACGAAGCGTACCACAAAAGCCCTGAAAGCAAGGCTCTGCGAGGCACCTTGAAGTCCTCGACGACAGGCAAACTTAACCCAGCTCAAACGATCTTAATGCGAGGAAACCATTGACGAAACCGTACCAACTCCTTTTGCCTTAGTTTCAACCACCCCTCGTACCTTTAAGACTACCAGCTGCTGTCCTCATAATGGCGCCATACATTTCGTCCAGTACATAAACTGTCCAACTCTGCGCTGATTAGCATCGCCAGACCATTGGAGCTGCTGCCTTTGATTGACAGTTTGCATATAAAGCTCCAAACCAACAAAATAAAACAAACAAACAAAACGAGCCTCGCACATAAATCGTCTTCATGCATCCCAGTTTTGCCATTGGTGTAAGTACCTGGAAACAGATGTTGACTGACTCACTGACTGACTGTCTGACTGACTGACGAACTGCCTGCTGCCTGGTTGAGGTTTATGTTAGCTTGGCTTGACATTTTTATCGCCAACTCTGAAGTGTTGACGTTTTGGTCTGCCTAATGGTGATCGTGATTAGGCGGCTAGTTTATGAGCCGTTCACAATTTTATTACCAAGAATTTGGGTTAATTATAGAGGCCCCTCTCTCTCTTAAGTTTCAATTATCTACTGTGCTCTTCGACTGACAGCCGAAACAAACCCATTTCAACAATCATTTTGATGGAAGGCACTTTTTCACTTAGAAGGAATTAATTAAACCCGTAAATTGCAAAAAACAACGAAAGCAAATATCAAGCCCACTGAAAAATTTAATTAAAATGTATCTTAGCCACGCCCGCTGAGCGGCAAATGTGCAACGCCCCCCGAGCAAAAATTGGAGAAATTGTTATTATTTTTTGGGGGCCTGGTCCGCAGTAAGCCGAAAAGTTATTATTTAATTGTTGGACCAGTTTGCAATTTTGATGAGACGTTGCCCACGTTGCCTGCCTGCAGCCAGCCTGGATGATGGATGAGTGTGCGCTGTCCAGCAGAGGAGACAGGAGAGACAAGAGCACAGATAAGCGTAGAAACTTAATTAATTCATATGCATTGAACTTTAATCAAGAGCCCAGCTTGGCAAAAAAAATACAAAAAAAAAGTGAAGGCCTGACCATGGTACTGAGTGGGCAGCGATGACGGCTGTGCTGGCGCTCACCTGCTGCGAGCCTTAGATACTCATACTCGCACTCGAACTTGTGCTATTAGTATAAACGTGCAGTTTTATGTTATGGCAAATTGCCGTTGACAGGGGAATGTATACAAAATGTGAGCTACATACTCGAACAGACAGTTATTTTTTTTTGTTTTTTGTTATGGCAATTCAAACTGTCGGCCTGAAATTGCATTTAACATTTTGTAATCAAAATGTTTTTGGATATTAAAAAAGAATATTTTAGGAAGCCTTTCGAATCGAAGTTGGTCAAGAAGAGAGGGAGAGTGTATTGATGTGCTCTGACCATTTCATCGACCTCTGGCCAGCTGTATTTGCTTTGAACCTCTCGCATTAAGCGTCATCCTGTATAGCGCAAAAACAGCCACAGTTAAGTTTGTGACGCACTGTCCCAGCACGCACAAATGAAGTAGTAGAAATCGATAAACAATCGATAAGTAACGAGGGCGACCCTACAAAAAGCGCAGGGTGGCATGAACCGAGAGTGCGCAAAGCATATAAAAGGCCAACATCAGTCACTTGATCACAAGAGCTTGAAGCGCAAAGGTAGGCCAGCTAAAGAAGTTGGTATCTGTAGTAATGGAGCAGTCGTGCTCCTACCTTGTTCTTGTGTGTAGTGGGTAGCCAGTCCTTGACAGAGTAGGAATACTCTACGGAGCAGGCGTGCATTCAGCTTGTAATTGTTTATTCCTGGACCACCAATCACTTCTCGAGTTGTAATATTTTACACTGAGAGAAAAATCAAGAATTTTCATACTTAAATCAAGAACTTTCAGTTTCAATACTTCAATAAGCCAGGATATGTTTGATTTTAATACTTGATTCAAGAACATTTTGGATGTGCTAAGTACGATTCGGAATTTTTTGAAGGTGTTTTAGAGTAGAGTAGAGAGAAATAAGCATACTGAAAAAAGTAGAGAATTTCAGTCTTCTCCGTGATAGCGCGTGCAACGCTATTCTTTCTTAGTTTGCTTCTCCTCTCTCGACTTGCTTTTAAGAAACAAATTGAGAACGTACTTTTCCCGATTACAAGAACAAAATTCTTGAAATTATATTTTTGAAATGTTGAAGAATAAAATGATTTTAAATGAAATTTTTTTTCTTATATAAAAAATTTTTTTCTATTTTTAAGAATTTGCAAGAGCGAATATAACACTTCACGGAGCAGTTGTCCCTCTACCCCATAGATTTCCAGATATCCCGGAGTAGGAATACCCGACTGGAGCCCCACATCTCACTTTCTTCCCTACCGCTGAACAGAGACACATGGAACCAGGTACTGAAGCCTACCAAAGGAGCAAGACGATCTGAACCAACCCCGGAACGCCATTGGATATCGTAACCCAGCACATTTCGCTTAACCCCTAAAGTTAATATTACAATATAGAATATTCTGAATAATACCCAAAAGGGAACACATTGAAATATCGGAATGTGGTTTAGAGAATTTATTTACAGCAACCACGACTAACAGAAATCATAAATTTCTGTAACCCTGGACTCGGCGAGCACTACCCAGACCAGGGATCGTTACAAGTTTAAGCAGCTAATCATGTAAGTTGCTGTGGTTGCTAGGCAAACATGAAAATAACAAATGTAACTATTTTAGATAAAGATAGTTACCACGCCACAATGACGCTGTGTCTGTTTTTCCGCTTTGCAAGATGACGCCTAATGAAAGAGGTTCGATACGAATACAGCTGCAGAAGGCTCTTTTATCACTCAGGTTCAGTCCTTCAGTGACATTTGCTTTAACAACATCCGCTTGGTCACGGAGCATACTGAGTAAGAGAACAATGGCCGTTTTCAGTAGAATAATTGATCCCTGCACAGGTATCAGAAAATAATGAACTATAAAATAGATTCTGCTGTTGGAAAAAAGCCGTATCACTTTGAAGTTGCGTACTATTCCTTTGATACATGCTACTGTACCATCATACCTCAAATTGGCTATTATGATGCGAAGCCCTGTCCTTTAGTATTCCAGCAAAGTACGTTCGACTTTGCATGATGACGTTGAGAAAGGGTGAAAAGCTCCGTCAAAATAGGAAAGAACCTCTACGAACCATTTGATGCCAAAAGAGGTTTCAGGCAGGGCGATACTTTATCGGAAGACTATTGCAAATTTATTGCTAGACCAGTGTTTGAGCTGACCACACCTGACGATTCGATTTTATGTCATAACTGTATATAAAATACACTTTGTGAGACTTCAAAATAAAGTAAAGAGTTTTTAAAATCTTATGTTTTAATTTGAATGGCAGTTTGTAAAGAACTGAATTGAAATTTGATAAAACAAAATAGTAAATAGAGAAAAGCTAGTATCAAAATGATTCTTAAAGTTTGACAATAGAAATATCATATTTATTTAACCTAGTATCAAATTGATACAAAAAAGTATCAACCTAATACAAGTTTGTATCAATCTGATATCCGCAAAATATAATTTTAATACTTTGGAAAATATCAACTTGATACTTGGAGTATTAAAAGGAATTTGATACTCAATAGTTTCAAATTGATCAGTAAAGGTACCAATCTTTTACAGCTTTTTGTACATTTTAGCCTCTTGGGCCATTCCTTTTCATTTCCAGCCTGTATCTTTCTGTGTGTGTGTGCATGTACGTCTGTCTGTTCCATCTCCTCTTCATATTGTAGACGTTTTCATTACGTGGTCATTATCCGTTATTATTATTATGTTGAATTTTATTGCTTTATAAGCGCATTTTAATTTTTGCCTTTCGCCAGGCCACAAAATTTATGTAGCTCAGTCCCAGTTCGTGTGGTCGCAGCGTGGCCAAAGCTCGTAAAAAATGCATAGCACATACATTGATGATGACCAACGGGCTGCCAACTGTCGGACGTGGCGACGACGTTTCACATGTGCCATGTCCGTTGTCAACGCGCGCGTCTTGTCTTTTGTGAAAGGCAACCAAATTACGAGCTCACACAGTTGCACATAAAAGTATGTGCCTGTTTAGATGCAGCGCCTGCAATTGGCAATTGGCAATTGGAAAGGCTGGGCCGGATCGGCACCTCCTCGGTGGCTGCTGGACGCGGCTCGCCTTTGACGCTGATTGATTGCGTTTGCAACTAATCTGTACATTTATTGAGTTATCTGCCTGGCATTTATAATTTGTGCCCATCTCCGTGTTGGATTCGCGTTGACCAATTAATAGCAAACGGTTTTCGCAACGCAATTAAACGGCATTTAACGGCCACAAAGATGCAAAAATCGCTTCCTCATCGCCAAGGCACAAGACGCACATTAAAATTCCAGCAGGCCAACATAAATATTCGCACTGATTTCTTCTTCTTCTTGTTCGGCGGCGGAAAACGGGTTCCAGTTCCTTCTCTTCCTGTACATGTTGTGGCAGCATTTGGACATGGAACATGGCCACGCAGCACGCAGCTTATCAATCGCGCCACTGCATTCAGGTCCTACAAGTTTGCTATTAATTTGCTCCCCACCGCACGCCCCACTTGAGCCTAGGCCCACCCCTTCCCCCTTCCCTGGCCCATCTGCTTTGCATTTCAGCAGCTGCCTTGTTGAGCTGTCAGCTGGCTGGCGGCTTTTGGCCACAGCGCGTGGTTATTAATGAAGTCAATCAGCAATTTTGACAGAAATTTATCTATAAGCGTCGGCATTCTGCCAGGCAACATGTTGCACACTCCACACACACACACACTTGGGATGTTGCTAATTTTGCGCGGCATTCAAACATGTTTACAGGCCCAGTCCCAAGAAGAGGTAGAAACAGACAGATCCCCATCCCCAACTCCACGTCGAATGTCTTCCAACTGTTTTTCGTTTTATTTATTTAATTTTTGTTTAATGTTAATTTGAAACCAGTTTAATTACCCAGCCACTTGGCGAGTACACAGAAATAGTCTTTAGGTTCGCTTTTCAATTAAACTGCAATACACTTGGAGAAAAAGAACTTGAGATATCGAAACTGGAAGCACGGTATGCAAGCAGAAAAGTTGCCACAGCGACAGTGTAGAAAACGGCCAGGGAGCTTTCAAAAACTTATTAATATTCGGCCGGCGCGGATAAAGCTTAGAGAGGAAAAAATCGAAGGGCTTTTAAGCTTTTTAATTTTTAACTTTCCTCTGCTAACTAACAAATTGAAACCTGCTTTAGAAGTGGGACGTACACTGACAAATTATCATAGACGAGGGTATCCAGCCCAGAAAATGCTTGGCTAAACATACACACGCAACGCAAAAGACCTAGAGTATACGCTTGCGCCGTCGACACCTCTTCTGTTGGAAATTATTCAACGCTGGTCACAAGATCCCCTCGGGAGGCGAAGACACTTCGCAATTTACACGTACACCAGAGATCTGCACGAGTGCACTGCCACAACAAGTGTACCGCAATCGTACTTGATATTTTTCACACTCGAGTGTCTCCAACCACTGCAAAATATGTACCAAGTGCTTAAAAGAGAGAGAAAAGAGCGAGAGGAATAAAAGAAATACATACTTGGTTTTTACTTGTGAGTTTTTGTTTTTGTTACTTGTGTGTCTTTGTTTTTACTGTGGCATGCGTTGGCCCTCAATACAGAAACAACCGCTTCGACAGACACACACACTCAGACACCCAGTCACAAAAATACCAATAACAGAAAGAGTGAGTGTTTGACTCGACTGAAAAGTTATGAGTGTCAGTCACACTGCATACGCATTTGAAGCGGGTATTGATGCAGTCAAAAAAACAGGCACTCTTGCAGATCTCTGACGTACACCTTTTTTTCAATGGCTTTTACAACTCATGGAGGGAATAATACATAGGGAAAGCCGCTCTAAAGTATGCCACGGTTCATGTTGTCTACTCAATTTATTACAAGTTACTATCCCACTGTTTTTTTTAGCATTAAGTACTTATGTGCACCTTGATTTTGTATGAAATTTCCCAACAATTTCACAACAAACGTTTAACAGCAATCCACACATTTCCTGCATTTTGTTATTGCTGCAAACTGCATGTGCGCCAAGCTAGCGCCAGTATGCATTGATTTTGTTCTCAGTTCAAAGTTAGTCACTAGCTTGTCCGACAGAGTGGTGCCAGTGGCAGAAAAGAAACTTTCGGAGCCATAAGGGCTAAGGTGTGCCCACCACTGCTTTAAAAAAATTCAATGAGAGATAAGAGAGCCAAGTACAAAAGGGCGTTCGAGCTTTCCTTCAGCTGTCAAATTCTAATTTTTCTTTCCCGATTCTAATGCAGAAAGCCAAGCAATACACACAAGGTATTTTAAGAGTTGCCATATCGATGAAACGAGTAGACTGTATATATCAACTGATATTTCTTCAAGAGATATTGTGCAGTCAATTTGAAATAAAAGGCAAAAATAATATAGTGAAGTGCATGATTAAAAATCGTCTGTAAAATTTTAGTTATGACAACAAAAAAACATTAATTGATGCTATGAAAACAATGCAAGTTTGTGGGACATCACAAATGGCAAGCAACTGGATGCGGTGGCATTTACAAAAAGTGCTTGGGAAGCAGTTGCAATGCACAATATGAAGGATTTTAATTTTGATTATTTAAATCACTTAGTTAAGTCAAAATACCAATTAGCAAATCAGGCCAATTCGTTTACTTTTCGTTTTCAGTATTTTCTTAGCTTATCTGGTCACACTCCCTTTTACACAAAAAGGAATAACAGGCAAACTTCTTGAAGAAAAATTCAAACGCCATCCGTATTAGGCTTTAGTCGATTCTTTTTGAGCTTTAGAAAAAATATTAAATTGACTAAAATTCAAAACAACTTTTTAAGTAAGGAAATTTTTAAAAAAATTTTTAGAACGATTTCAATTTTTAAGCGATTTTTTTAAATAAAGAAAGATTATTCTCTGTGAGTTAAGCAAACTCGTACGAATTTAACTGAACGTGCTCCAAAATTGACAACTTTATGTTATCGAGTTCGATCCTCAAAACTTTACTCTTTATTTTACGGACTAAAATTTTTCCAGTTTCCAAACGGTCAAATTTTGGGATTTTATTTTAGGGAAATTTACTTTTGCGATTTACTTTAGGTTTGTTCAACTCCGCACAAATTTGTTGCATGAGTTAGTCAGAGTTAAGTTACTTCAGCTTTCTCAATGTAAGGTTTATCCAATATGGATCAATCGTCTCTCTGCTGACAGATTGTCGCATTATTTATTCGGTGTCAAATCAAAACGCAATAAACTCCAAAACACTTCCGAAATCTATAACCAATGAAAGAAAATATACATTATTATCTCAAGATATAGACAATACCCCACGGCCATTACCGCTCTAAAACTACTTTATACATATGATCATGTTCATAATAAAATCAACTTATGGAACCTTGAATTTCAACACCAAAAAAAAACAATATCCCGAAATATTAGGTTTGGATTTTTTGACCTTTTGGAGATGATTCGGAATCGGCAAATCATTTGTCTAATTATTTTACACATTACGATTTTTTGAACAGTGCTAGGAATGCAAAACGTTTGGTTAAACGAAAAATGTGTAGAAAGAGATCAAAATTCAAATTTAGATTTAAATAGCTCGTTACTCGCACTGTAAATGCCTTCAATTTATTTTTCTCATTCATTCTTTCCGAAAGTTCTTGTTTTCATTAAATGTTAAAGCTGTTGTCTTTTTAACACTGACGGTTTGGGCTGGTGGATAATGATCTTTAGGAGGAAATAAAGGATTCAGCTGAAGCAAAGATAAATCATTTGTAAGTAGATCCAATGAGAGGCATGGTTTTGCACTAAAGTTCAGTTATATTTAGAGAATTTTAGAAACTTTCCAAATGGTCGAATTTCGCATTAACAACCATTTCAGCATAGTACTTATGAGTAGAGTGAGTTCATTTCGTACCAAAAAGTAAGCATGATTTTTCGTACAGCTGTTTTAAGGGTCGTTGATGTTTGGTCTCAACCTTTCAACTGATAAAATCCAAAGATTTTTCCAAGTGTAAGTGCCGGATGGTTTTGAAAGATATTAGATTTGAGTTTGAAGGTGCCTTTTATTATGTCTACTCAGTTTCATTTAACGATTACCGTCTTTGTGTTTTTGTTTTTTGTTAATTTGTCTTTTAAATGTTTCCTACGCTTAGACAGCCAAGACTAACGGTTGATTTAACTATCGTCATTAATTCCAAGTGTTGGTGTTTGTTTGCCAGCCATCTTCTGCCTGTTTGCCTGTCTGCCCGCCCCGTTTCGCCTAATGAATTAAATCAATTAACAATGTACAATGTTTTTATTTTCTTGTTTGCCAAATTAATATTAATATCTTTGTACCTGACGTGGAAGTGGTTGGCCGTTGTCGCCAGTTGAATAATAAATTGAGCTGTCAGGGGTCCAACATGTATCTGCGGGGGCAATTAGAGCTGCAATGGAAATGGTTGAGATATTAATTGATTAATTAGAGTTTTTTTTTTAGTTTCAAAGGAATTCATAAATGTTTGTAACAGAAAGACAGAAAAACAGCAACAGGCTACAAATTTTATGCATTTGTTTTGCTCATTTACTTTCCTAATTTGCCGGCATTTTCTTGAGCTCGACCTTGCGCAAGTTGGTGTGTTGTTTTTTCTGCTCTTATTTTAATTTCACTTTTCTTGTGCTTTTCTTTTTATTTCCCTCACCGGCGACGAGAACGAGAACGAGAAGGAACAAAACTTTTTAATGTCGCGCGGCTGCTGTAGCTAATTTAGCGCCAAGAAGGGTGGGCGGATGGTTAAGGGGGGGGTGGGGCGAGGTGGTAGGCAACTTGGAGCACAGACTTGGCCAGGCAGTGTCTTTGGCTTCATTTTCGCGTGCTGTTGGCTGGTTCATTTCCTTGCAATGAAATTAAAAACAGCAAGGAGTCGTCCTTGCACACACACACACACACACACAGAGAAAGAGAGAGAAAACGAAGGATGCCAAGGTCTGCCCCCTGCCTACACACCCATAGCCTAAATGAAAATGAGTAAAGTTTTGCCTTTTTCGCACCCACTGGCAGTAGGAGTCGCTTGTTGATTATGCACTTCCTCGTTGTCGACGTCATCATCATCATCATCCTCGTCTTCGTCCTCGTCTGCCTTGCTTATTAACCCAGTTCTGGTATTGGCCTGGCACACAGCTGCCGGCTGTATGTCTTCCTTTCTCCTTTTCTCTCTCGGGTTCATTTGTGGGTGTTTATTTTTTGTGTCCTTGTTTTAATTTTAATTTTTGTTTGGTCTACCGTATTTTTTTTTTTTTTTGCTTTGCTTGGCTTCTTCTTCTTGTCTGCCGGCTGCCTGGCCCTTTGGGTGACGTCGCTGTTTTGGTGTCGTCATCATTTGTGCCTGCCTTTTTGTTTCTAGGTCAAGAACTTTTTGCAGGCTTTCTGTTTTATTTATTATTCCTGGCTTTCCGTTTGTTGAGTTGACTTTAAAATATTCATTTCTAGCACCCCGAAAGTAGACTATGGATATTTAAATGAAATGTTGACAGATGAATTTTATGTGGGTTGTTGGTGAGTGAGTAAAGATGTTTTTTAATTGCTCTTTATGGTTCAGTTGTGCAGTTTTTTAGTTGGAAAATATATTTATTGTATTTTGACTTCTAACCCTAACCTTAAAATGAATGAAAATAAATATTCTCAGCTTCATACTTTGAAAATAGTCACTCAAAGCAGGATATGGCCAAATGGAACCTTGGTCCTTCGAGCTGAATACTTCGAAAAGCAAAGGTCAAAGTGTGAGTGTTAGACCAGTATTGGAACTATAATTTCAGACCAGAAACGGATTGCGGGACGGTAAGCGAAACAAGCTTTGAGGTTGGAATCGAAAAAAGGCTTTATATGGGAGTTTCCTGGAAATCTTTGGAGATTTTGGCCTCTGTCGGTTTGCAAAACTCTTAAAAAGTCCGTCGGTGAAGTTCAATACATTTCATTTTCTTATTTACAAATCTAGAGTTCAACCGTTCGAAAATTTGAAATTCCAGAATTTACTGCAGGAACTTGTGCGAAACAGGATATTTGATAAAAAAATTCTACCATTTGGTACTGAAACGGTAAACGCTAGCAAAGTCCCACACTCTGCTTGTAAATATGTATAAGCTTGAGTACATGGATATGCTTGATAATACATAACTACGATTCTTTTGCTGCTGATGCGCAACTGTCATGCAAATGACATCACGCACTATAGTCATCAATTTTGTTGAGCAAAAGCTGAAGGCAAATCCCCAAACCGAGCAAAAATGGAAAACCGCTTCCCAACCCCCACTTTAAAGCTTAAGCAGCAGACGAGAGCTGTATAGCGGGAGCATAGCTGTTGTGTGTGTTTGAGTTTGAAATATTCGCAATTGCGAATCCTGTCTTATTTGTCACAGGATATACACACAGCAGATCTATGTACGTGTATGTACTTTGGGTTGACAGGGACCAGAGGCAGAGGCAGAGGCAGGCAGGCAGGCAAGACATTATTATGATGGAATCCTATTTGTAACAAGCAAAACGCCAAGCTAGTAGATGGCTCTGGCAGTGCCAATGACAGGATAGCTGCCATGTTGCCGCAGAGTAAATTATGCTAATGTCAAAATAATGCATATTCGATGATGTGGGGTATGTGAAGAAACTTTGCCGCCTTCATTTCAGTTGGTTCTTCTTATATTCTAGCAGATTGATTTTGTTCTGTTTGTGTCTGGCAGGCAAGAAAAGCTTTATAAATCACATTTATGTTCGGCTTCAAGTGCCAAAACTAATGATGGAAATAAATTCACGGCAAAGCGAGGACAATGCTGACTTTCAGCAGGACCCACCACGCAATTTTTTTCGGTCCTGCTTTTGACGCCGGGCCAATATGCAGTAAATCTGCCAGAATGTGCCTCTAGATTTGGCATTGCGCCACTCCAGCTCGTTTCCTTCACGTTCCCTTTTTGAAATGGGTTACATATTTTATGCTTAATATTTTGCATTTTATTCCACTGATGGGAGAAACGCAAAGGAAAGGAAACTCTTAGCAGTTAACTGTACTTGAGCCACATCATAGCGCATAGTTGTTGGCCTGGGAATGGGAATGGGACTGAGTTCGTAATGTTTGCTTTGTGCTTTGTGCAGAGCACGGCATTTTGAGCATTTCTTTTTCTATTTTTTTTATTATTATATCTTAAGCAAGGGGAAATTGAACATTTTCAAGGCAATTGTTTTTGTTATAGTTTTGTTTTAGCCAAGCATGAAACTGAAGCATTGAAGTTAAGAACAAATTGTTGGATATAATACAGGAATGCAGAGGATAAGCAAAAAGCTAACAGCGGTTTGGCTTATCTTAACCCAAAATGTTGAAAATATATTAAATTTTTTTAAGAAACTAAACATTTTTCCTAAATTTAGAAAAAGAAAACCAGACAATCATTTTCCAATAAGAAATCACTTATTTAAAACTAAATTGACATTGCTTCTTAGGGTAAAAGACCTTAACATTACATTTAAAATGTTTAGCCTTTAAAATCCCATTGCTTTTTTTTTTAAGATTTGATTAAAAAATATGAGAAAAGTTAGAAAAAAGTTATAAATTACCAACAGAAATTTTAACTAATCTTTGAGGCAGGCGACACGTTTGAGAGTGGTTCTTAAGCCATCCCAAGGTCCAAAGTAATAACAATTCAACAAAGATTTTTTGAGTATTACAAATAATAGCTTTGCTGTGGCAGTACAGTACTGTTTCAAAGGCCCCCCCGGTTTTATCATCAGCAGACTTTTTGCTGCCTCACTTCTAGTCGTTTTGCTTGTTCCCTTCATATGGTCTGTCAATGGAATAAACATTTGGGCACTACAAGAAACGCAACTACGAACGCTCATTCATGCAGAAACCATTGCGTGCTTCTGTGCTCCTCTAAAATTTGTGAAAAATTTTTTTTAAAAACTTTGACTACAACAGTTTTAAAAGTAGTTCAAATAAGCACCACGCAACTCTACGTTTAATCACTGCAAAAAATAAGTTCAAGTAGCATCTTAGACTTTAGGCCACAATCGTGAACGATGGGAAGAAAAAATTTCCTAATTATGTAAATCATTTTCTAGAATGCAATGGTTCATACAAAATTACTTTGCATTTTAGAAAAGCTTTACATAATATTGAAAAAGGTTCTTTAAATTTTAAAGAATATTGTAAAATATTTAATTTTTAAATTCGCAATTATTTTTAATTTGGGCACGGAAGATTTAAGTAGGAATTAAATTTGATTTTCCATCACGTGACGCTGCAGTGATGCGCTGGCGTTATAAATATATTCTAACTCAACAGTGACTTGATAATGAATGAACAGAGAATAAGCAGTGACATACTGAACAGTGACTTGACAATGACTTGACAGTGACTAAACAGAGATAGATACTAACTTGACCATTACTTCACAGTGACTAAACAGCGACTTGATAGCGACTAGTGACTAACCCGAGACTAAACAGTGACTTAGTAGTGACTAACCAGTGACTAAACTGTTACTTGATAGTGAATGAACCGTGACTTAACAGATATTGATAGTGACTGGACAATTACTTCTTAGTGACTAAACAGTGACTTGATAGCGACTTGACAGTGACTAAATAGTGACTAACCCGGGACTAAACAGTTACTTAACAGTGACTTGGTAGTGACTAAACCGTGACTCAGATATTGATAGTGACTTGACAATTATTTCACAGTGACTAAAGAGTGACTCGATAGTGACTTGGCGGTGACTAAACAGTCACTGAATAGTGACTTGGTAGTGACTAAACAGTGACTTAACAATGACTTGATGGTGACTAAACCGTGACATAACAAGGAAGAACACTTGAGCAGTGATCTTGTGGTTGGTACTTCTACTCCCTGTTTTTTCCTTTTGAAAGATTGCCATTCCTGATTTGTGTACCATTAAAAGAGTTTGTGGTTTTTTAATTAAGCTCTTAAGTTTAGTATCGTGTTTCACATCACTTTCTAAAACGGTCAGTCTTAAAAATTTAGTCCCATAGAGGAGCGTGGATAAGATGCATCTCCTCTTTCGAAATGGGCTCGACTAAAAATACGTTTGGTTCATGCTAAATATTTGTTTATTGCTCGATTAAATTCTAATTTGACAACTTTTAAAATGATATGAATATGACGAAATTTTATGATCATACATAAGCTGCACTCTCGGCATACCAAAAATGAGTAACGACGGCACACAGATACGACCCAAAGTGATGATTGTGTAAGTGGGTGATCACAGAAAATCAGGGAAATTCGAAGTGGTCCCTCGTGCTTACTAGCATAAACACATTTTTGTGTCCTCTCTATTTGGCCGGCCCTGCTTAGTATACGAAATCGTATAAAAACTAAAAGATGAAATATAAAAATAAAATTTTGTTTATTCTTGTTCTAAGTTTTGAATAAGTTTTGAAAAGGGGTTGCACTTCTCAACCTCTCATCTCACACTAAACTGCGAGGTGTGCTCTCTGAAATATGCCTGTACACTTTGTAAATCAAAAATCGATCCCTTCACACATTCGAGCCATTTATATTCGTTATCTTCGTGTCGTATTACCCATTTATATCGTTTTAGATAACCCAAGCCGAAAGCCATTTATGACCATCATAGTTCAATCTAAAACGTTTTTACCCGCTAAACTAAATGGGAAATTGCCACCCACAGGATAACGCATTTCCCCCACCCATTACCCGTCCAACTGCCATTTTCTTTTGGCTTTTGCAAATTTGTAGCCACACACAAAAACACACACGCGCACACACATGCTTACATTTTAGCGTGGTATGTATACAATTTTGGTTTTTTTTCTTCTTTTGCCATTTTCTACAAGACACATGAGCAAATGTTTGATGGTTGCTGTACAAATACAAACAACAACACACACACACACATACAAGGCGAGGGTGATTGCCTCGTCCTGACAAAGCAAATGACAAAAAAAAAAGCGTGGGACACACACATGAAACATGACTCGGGTTGGGGGATGAGGGTGGGTTCGCCTTTTTCATATTGGCATGTGCAAAAATCTAAATATTGTATATGTGGCTGGCCCCCGCTCTCTTCTGCTCGCCCTGGCTGTCTGCATCTCGCCGCTTTGTGTTAGCGTAATCCTTTTTAGCCAGTAAAAGGAAAATACAGAGAGAAAATGTCTGACAGGATGCCTGGCTTTTTCACTGTCTTCTGCTGCTGTCTAACTGTCGCGCAGCTTGAAGCGAATTGAATTTAGGTCCGGGCAGACATACATACATACAACTGAGTTTCGACCTGTTATACTGAGTTATGTCTGTATTTGCTTGGGTTTTTTTTAGCTTTGTCAGGTGCGCCGCCAAAACCAATTTTCAAATATTTTCACTTTGGTTTCGTTTTCTCATTGGCAAAATATTTGCTTGACTAAACACAAAACACACAGACAGAATTTTTGCCATGCGTCTGTCAGAGTCAACAATGCAATTTGGTTATTAGGAGCAGGAGAAAGTGAAATCCTTTAACAAGCTAGGCAGGCAGGCAGGCAGACAGCCAGTCGGGCAGGGTCTGACGATTATGCAAATTAACGGCGAACAAGTTTTTATTATTTGCAAATCAATCGGGTTCAGTGTTAGAAATGAAATTTGCATACTCTGCCAGACACCCTTCTTTTCCCTATTCGCATTTTCCAATCCTGCCTTGTCACCTACGTACAAATTTTTGTTGTTATTAGTTTTTGCAGCAGCAGCTCGCTCATTCGACATTTCGCATTTCTGCGAAGCTGGCAAAATATGCAAATTAACTTCAAGTTGCGTTTTACGCGAAAAAGAATCCCCCCTTCCCTAGCCAGCGTTTTCAGTAGGGTTGGACCTGGAGTTGAGGATGAGGGTTGATAAGCAGTAAATGCTGTTGGCAAAAAAAAAAAAAAAAATCTTGTTATTGATTTTTTATGTAAGGTTGACTGTAGTTCAAGAAACGGAATTTGGTTTCAGTTCTGAGACTTAAAAAATGTCTTTAATAAATCATTTTTAAGTTTTGTGTGTACCAAAGTTTTGTTTTGGTCAAGGCTCTACGGAGATTCGACTACCGCAATATTTCTATTTCTTTGAAGATAGACCTTATAATGATAATAAAGGTTGAAAATGTTATCATTAAGGTTAAGTCACTCTAAAAAACAATGTCAATTATTCTTTTTGGAATCAATATTATGAGTTTAAATTATCGATGGGCACATATTGGCCCGTTGCGCTCCTTACAGCTACGAAATCAAGGAAAAAAACTATCAATAAGTTAAGAACCAGATTCTATACATATATTATTTTTACAAGAAAGCAGTCTGAATGTATAGAACATTAGCCGAATCGAAAATGACATATTCGTGGTTGTCTCAGAAATTTCTAGAGGTTTACTTACTCTTGCTTTTAAAATTTAAACTCGTCATAGTATGTGAAGTAACGCAATTATTCTGGGTTACTAGATCAGATGACAAATGCGATTTGTGAGCCAAGTTTTTGCATCCTTCTTGCAAACCAACGCCACCCCGCTTGCCTTCATGACTTTGGGCTCAAAAAATCAAATTGTACCTATGTTTTGTTTGCCAAGTTCGTTTGATCCATTTTTCATCATAAGAAATGTATTGTATGTCTAGGAAAATTTGAAACTTTAAATACATTTTATTCCACTTACGTCACAAACGTCTTCCTTTATTGTTTCTAAGAGCTGTCAACCAGGGTTTGAAATAACTTTTGCGCTTTTCCCCCTACCTAGATCCCATTCAGATCTTAATCAGATTCCACTTCGGTCTAAAAATCGATTTGCTCTTGACAGTTCTTACTTTGAGTGCGAATCCGTCCTTAAATTCAAAATAAGAAATAAAATTCTTGATTCAAGAAAAAAAAATTTGTTTAGAACATTTCTTTCTTAAATTCGTTTTTTATTCAAAAAATAAAAGTTTTACTTTAAGATCATTTTGTTCTTGATGTAAAGACAAGCTCTTACTTTAAGTACAAATCGCTCTTACCTATCATAAATAAGTCTAGATCACACTGATTTTGAGCTCTTAAAGTTCTGTGCTTAACATATCTGAAACGTTCTTCAAATTAATAATATCGAAATTTCAAAAACGCTTTTGTAAGAAATTCCGTACTTAAATGAAGAATTTTCGGGCTAATTGAAGTTTAGAAAGTGAAAATTCTTGATTTAATAACAAAAATTCTTGAATTTTCTATCAGTGTTTTAACGCAGCTCTTTGGGTTTGAGCTTAAAGCCAAAGCTCGAAAACTGTAAATTATTAATTGTCACTTTGTTGCTCCCAGGGGTCCAAGACATTTCGCTATTTACACATACACGAGCCGAACGCATGTCAAAGCTGAGGCCAAGAGAATAATCAAGCCTTAAGTCGCGGGCTTGCCTTCGATGCGGCCAGATCGAAGTTGGTGCACTGACAGTATAAGCTCCTCGCTTCGTCAACATTAAACGTATTGTGTTTTTGTCGACCCCTGCTCTCGCTTATAAGCGGGTCTTAAGCTAACAGCAATAGCTCAGATGGTCGTTGACACAAATTTTGTAATAATAAACCGAGCCTCACATGACCTGTTTAACTCTCGAATTTGAACCCAAAACCGAACTTAACGGCTTAAGGGCCGATTTCTCTTCTCCCAGACAGCTGCTATGAGTTAGATAAACCTTAAAATTATTCTGTTATGAGTACGTTTATGTGACAGCAGAATTTGACCCCAAAAATAAGATTTGCTCCTTAACACAATTTGTTTCTCCTTTCTTAAATTTTATGAACTAATTCATATTTTCTCAGTGAGACCATATAAATCAGGCGTCATAACAGAGATGAGCAAGGAATCTGCAGACGGAAAATATTTCAAAATTCTAGAGACCACAGAGTCCAGTACGTTCTTAACTACTGTGTAACTAACACCGCTCTGCGGCAGCGACGTCGACACACCGACAGTATACGAGGTTATAATGCTCTATTATAAAACAATAAAGAAGTGCTAAGTCAGAGGCGGCCAAATGGAGAGGACGAAAGAGTGCGCTTGTGTTGGTGAACAGGAGAGCTCTCTTCAGACAACAGCAGATTTACTTGCCATGCAGTGTTCACCGATTCACACAACCATAACTTCGGCTCTCGTTTGCATAAAAACACGACTGACTTCGGCTCATATAAGCTGTTGATGGCCGCCTCTGTGCTGCTAAATGAGTGCGCTCTCGCATGGCTAAACACACACAAGCAATGCCAAAATCAGCATGTGTGTTTTGCGGGCCTCTGCTTTAAAACGATTTCAAAGATCTGCAGATTTTTTTCTCTTCATGGCTCTTGTTTCAATATTTTTCAAATCTCTTAATCAAATTTACACAAACTTTCCTATTAAATTTTCTATCCCCCTGCCAGTGCTAACCTCGTTAGTAAGTCCCATATCCGCTACTAAGCTCATAATTGCCACAGAGAAAGAGAAAAAAAATAACCCCCCTCCTTTAGCGACAACCACTCAAGCACTCTTCTAACCCCACCCCTCCTATACCTATTCACAGTAATTGACAGCGCAAAGTTGCCCGTAGAACATGATTTGCAAATAATGCACTTGAATTTGCATAAGGTTTGCCAAAATGTTCTCAAAAATTTATGTAAATTAGCTGCAACCGTGATCGATGTTTTGCAATTAAATCTCCTCTCAGGCAGCTGTGTGACGCAGCCTCTGGGCAAATGCTAGAGACCCTCAGGTAAACCCTACAAAAAAACAGGGAAGCTCATTTGCATAAAAACCGTAGAAAAAAAAAACGACAGTTCATAGAAAGCGAAAGGGGTAGCTACTGACCCTAAAGCTCATTAGCATAAATTTAAAAAAAAAGAAATCCTTTCCAGGCACAGGAAATTCTGATGCTGTCTGCCACAGCTGCCTGCCTGCGCGTATCCTCTCGGCCAGGTTCAACGAACTGAATGCCGTTGTCTCACTAACCCAAATTAAAATTATGTTAATGAATGGCGAATGCCTCGGAGAAAGAGAGAGAGAGAGCGGAGCCGGCAAATCACGGCCAAGGACAACAGACGGGCTTTTCATTTGCGTAATGAGCGGCGCACAACTTGCTGCTCGTCCTGCTGCTCCTGTTACCCGAGAGTTGTCTGCTCATTAATTTTGCGTTGCTTTTTCGCATATTTTTTGCATTTGCCTTTTGCCTACATTTCCGCAACATAAAAATTTCTCCTCTTGTTTAATTTCCCCCCCATCTCGTGTTTCATTTCTCATTTTGTACCTCGCTCATTTAATGACGTCACAGCGCGAGAGTAAATGAGAAAGACAGCGACAGCGACAGAGAAAGAGAGCGAGAGGCTGGTGCGAATGCTGGGGCATAATTAAGATTTTAATTTATGCAATTATTTTGCCGGCTGTGCGTGTCCTGCTCCGGTTTCATTCAGCACAGATTTTTGAGAAATGTGAAGTTATTTCGATATCTGGGCTCTTGGGGTGCGGTTGTGTGTTGTCAAAAGTAACGCAAATGTGCGAAAATTAATTATAAAATTATTGTGCCCAAAGTTTTAAAAATAAGTGTAAAATTGATAAAAAAAAGTTGTAAAAATCAAAATGGAAATATACAAAATATTTAAGAGTTCGTGTGTGAAATGAAGTTATTTGAAGCTACGAAACTGTTTTGCAACTATTGGGAGAAGGGACTCAGCTTTAACACAACCATCATCTTCGCTAGCTATTGGCTTTAGTAGTGAGCAAACTAAATGCTATTAAGTTTTTATTGAAAGCCATAAATGCAAACGCAAAAGACACTTTGGAAGTTATCTCCCTACAAAACGGTCTTTGCTTGAGTGCATCGTCCATTGAGCAAAATGTAAATTGAATGTATCTTTTAGGTTCCACTTTTCGTTGTATCCGTAATAGAACTGTACTTTGCTTATATATTAAAAATGTGAGCCAAACAAAAAAAATTTTCAAGAAACATGCAATAATTTTGATTTTTAAAATTTTTACACACTCGGAACTTTCTGATTAAGTTTGCTTCTAGTTTAGTTAAGTAAGTTAAGCTTCTCAAGTTCTTTGATAATTTTCTATTCAATGTGGACATGTTTTAAATTATAATGAATTCGAAATGTTAACTGTTGCCAATTGACATCGAATTAAAATGAAAGTGCGTCACTATCTACTGTGCATACTCAGCAGCAGCACATGCGACACCAAGCCGAATGGACAATGGCTAAACATATAAACGCAATGTCAAAATGTAATTGTTTTTTTCGTCGGCCCCTTCTTTAAACTAACGTTTTTTCATTTGGAAACGAACACAATTAGATTGGAACAGTAAGCTTTAGTTTTGAAAGGTTTCGCATTGTCAGAAAAATCAAGAATTTCCGTTTTAAAACTTCAATAAGCCAAAAAAATTATTTATTTAAGTACGGAATTTCTTGATTCAAGACCGTTTTTAAAAATCCCTAAATTCTTGATTTATAGAACGTTTTGGACATGTTAAGCACGGTTGGAGTTTTTTTTAAGAACTTTTAGAACTAGACTTATTTATTTAAGCCAAGAGCGATTTGTACTTAAAGTTCGAGCTCGTTGTTACATCAAGAACGAAATGATCTTAAATTAATTTTTTTTTTCTTGATTCCAGAATTTTGTTTCAAATTTAAGATCAATTCATATTTAAAGTAAGAATATTCGAGTGCAAATTGTTCTTCTAGACCGAAACGGGAAAAAATCAAGAGCGTTTTTTTAAGACAGAATCGTTCTGCTTCTTTTGAGTGCGGATGTTAGAAGTGATCTCTCAAATAAACAGGAACTTTTATTTTCAATCAGCACAGAACTTTTCAAAGACAGAAAAAAGTAAAGCAAAAGCGGTTAAGCCGTCTGTTAAGTGTCTGTAGTTGAGTAAACTGCTCAGATTTGTCTGACAATAACCCATAGAATAAAATGAAAGTAAAGCCGTGAGTGCTAAAAAGCTCATACAATAATACTCAATAATGAATATTGAGCTCGTGATCTTTATGAACCAAGTAGTCGGAAAATAGAAAGTGGAGAACCAATACAATAGTATTTCATTATTAAGTTTTAAATATTTTAGTCCTATAGCTGACTTTACACTTGGCATAAATCTGTACAGAGTTTTCCTGACGATTGTGTAATAGCAAAGCAAATATCTCTAAATATTCTATTCTATTCTGTATTTTAGTATATTTTATAGGAGCTCATTTCGTAAATGCCTTTACTTTCCGAATATCATTTTACGTTTTCAAAGTCAAATTATGAATAGTTCAAATTTCAAACACTAGATTGACCGCCCTAAACTATAAGTACTATAGGCTGGATCCATATAAGCTATGATAAGTTTATAACAAGCTTTACTGTCCCGATTCTTTTAAAGGATTGTTGACGCATTGCCTTAAATATCGTTAAAGCTTTTTGTGTAATTTTATAAAGAGTTTTTCTCGAATAGAAGAAAAGAAAATAAAAAAATGTACATATATATTTTTCAAGGTTGGTAGCAAAATGCCCAAACGTTTTATTATTCAGAAAAAAAATTAATTATTAAGAATTATAAATTGTAATTCAAAAAATTGATCTTTCTATAACAGAACTTTCACATAACCATCAACATATTTCTTCACTCAGCACAGCACTTATATAAGAATGATAAAAAAGATGCAGAACCAGCTTGATCATACGTTTTCTGATAAGTGTCTCTGGCAGCTCTGACTTGTCTAAAAGTAACCCCACGAATGAAAGCTTTTCAAAGAGAAAATAAATGAAAAGGAAAAGGAGTTTGGGTTATTTTTATTGTTGTAGTGTAGCATGAGCGACAGAGATAGAGGAGGAGGGGCAATAAGACACTTTGAGCGCCTGATCTCAATAAATTATTCGGCTAACAACAGGTGAAGAACCAGCACAACAGAAACTGATTGGCTCTGATTCGGACAACAGAGAATCAATAAAAAAAACTTTAATTGGATTTGCTTTTCTCTAATATATAAAGATGAATTGATAATAAGTAGGCTAATCTTTCTTTAAATTTGTTAAAGACCAAATGGCAAGCACAAAAACCGATTACTAATTTTTTCTATTTTTAAAGTAGATTCCATCCAACGGACCAAATTTTTTATGTTCTTATTTGTGATTCCCATGTCAAATGTGTACTTTAACAGGTTACAAAAAAGTTCGCAAGACTTGATTCTTAGCATAATATCATATCTCTTCACATCAGAGGCAAAATATTATGAAGAAAAGGGAAAATACTAAAATATTCAAATCGGTTCCCTTCTAAAGGTTGGTTTTTTCAATTTAATGCTTACATATTTATACGAAAAGTGAAAAGAGCAACTGTGGTAACTTGATCAAGTCGTCTCTTTTAACTTCCTTAACAATTTCGCTTACTACTAATGAATAAATAAAGTTCGAAATACGTAATTCCGACACCCCATTATTTGATCTGAAAGTCTCTAACTTCAATTTTCTATTCCACGGACTCAAGATATAACTTTATTATCCCAATTATCTAATCCAGATTCACTAATTAAGTTGTTATTTCTAGGGGAGGGCTTAGTGAGTGCCCATCATATAACTTAGCCGAAATCGATCTGATCGAATGTATCTCGAAAATAGCTTTACATTGAAATTGTTGCGCTAAAGTAATTTTGTGTTGATTAGCCTAAAAATTGTTTCAAGTTCGTTTCACTAATCAAATAATTTTTTCTAAATTATAATTATCCTCTTGTTTGAAAAATTTCACCAACTGTCAATCACTTTCCTACTCATTTAAAAACTTACCTGTAAAACTTGAAAAAAAATTTCTTCAAAAGCCGGCTGATAGTTTCTGTTTGCATTTATAGTTTTCCAGCACATTTAAAATTCTTGTTTATTATTTCTTTTGGAAGAATTTTTATAAAATGGTTCAATTTCACTTTTATTATATAGCACCCACCGTATCTGGTCTGATCTTGATTGAGAGTAACTTTTTCTTTGCTTTGCACACAACCGCACCGATACGCGTCGCGTTAAGGAATGATTTCGACTTTGGGTCCAAAAAATGCTTTGGCTTTGGAGTTGAGTTCGCGTTTGGCACGTCGCTTTCTTATCACACGCAGACGAATTGGAGTAATCACGCCAAGAAGAAGGGAGCCAGGAGCAGGCGTTAGGCCCAGAAGGAAGAACAGCAAGACCGAAGACGTACCAGCCGGGCGTAAGGCCCAACTGCTACTGCCCAAAGTGAAGCGGGCTGGCATTTGTTTTTGTGTGGTCGTACGTTGCCACATTGGAAGAAGCACTCGTGCAACTTGCCACCCCCAAATCGTCGACCACGTCAAGTGCTGCGCTGCCGGCGGCTGGCGGCGCTGCCCGCATTGTTGTCGTGCCGGCCATGAAGTTCATGTTTTGACGCAGGCGCACTTGCTGACCATCTCGCTCTCTTTCGCTCGCTCTCTCTTACTACCCTCAGGTGCTTAGAATTTCTCCTGCAAAAAGTACAAAAAATGCAGCCTGCTTCCAGGCGTTGCGTATGCCTTACCCCTCATCAGAGGAGGCAAATCCACCACAGCTTTCGCACAGACCGTACGGCCAGTTGTTGAACTTGGCTCGAGGCTTTAAAGTACAAGAACCTTCCATCAATAGTTAGAGATGCCTTCGCCTTATCAGGCAGCTGCCAGCCACGCATTTTGTCATTTTTTTGCTGTGGTTGTGGAGGCAGGGAGCAGCGCTAAACTGAGCAGCGACTGAAGTAGAAATGCTTATACGCTGGGGATTTGAGCTTTACAAGCGTAACAAAATATGTAAAAAGAAATAAAGAAAATCCCCGGCATGAGAGCTCCTCACACACACACACACACACACACTCCCACTGCTCCCGCATCCGTGTGCTGCTCGCGTATCTATGAAGTTCCTTCCGTTTGCCGCAGACATTTGCGCCAAGTGTTCGCCGTTGCCGTTGATGAATGATAGATGGATTATGATTTTGTTTGGCGTAAATTGAATTTCGTATATTTTGTACGCTTTTGCCTTTCCCCCGTTGAGTTTTTGCCAAATATTGAACCAAATAACTGAAGCACTTTAAAGAGTTCGCACAGCCTTTCCAACTGGCTGTCAACATTTTCGATGCGAAATCAACGGAAATCAAGTTAACGAAGTAAAAATGTAAAAATGCAACAGAACATGCCCAACAGCAACAGCAGAAAAGGGCAGGACAGGACAGGGCAGGGTAGGTGAAAAATAAAAGTAAAACCCTTAATAAAAACAACTGCAGAAGCTTGTTAAGAGCAACAGTTACTGATTTAATTCTAGCGTGTGACACCAAAAACGGAATTATTCATGGTAAAAGCACAGAACAGCAGAAGTGTTAGCTATTAGGTAACCTTTTTTTTGTTTATACGAATAGAATGCATAAAAATCTTTTTAATTGCAAGAACTAGACGAAACATATCATTTTAATATTTATAAAAATTTATTACTATAACTAACTAAATTATTGATTATTTTTACATTGATGAAAAATTTATACTTAAAGTGGAGATAAAAAAAAAGGGAACACTTAACCTTTTTAGAATCTAATGAGTAAAATTAAAGTTTCTGTAATAAATTACAAACCCTGTTTAAATAAAAAAGTACGCTAAATGCCCTTGAAAATATGCTATGTTTATAAATACAAATAATGCAAGCCTGCAAAATATTACGTATTTCAGCCTCACAATCATTTTTTACTGCAAAAGATTAGAATGCCAGTAGGTATATATTTACGCCAGCGAAATGGCACTCGCATCTTTTTTGTGAGGAAGTGTGCAAAATATAAGAATGCGATTTTTCCAGTAGGTTTCGCTTAAGTCCAGAGCAGAGATGGGCGCGTCGCGACGTTCTTATACACACGAGGCAGCGTGTGCATTGGGGCTCTGCCGCGGCCGACTGCACAAAATCACACGTACGCTATAAGCATTGACAGCTCCTTATATTTGCTTGTGCTTGTATGCGTGTGAAAAATGTGATGATATGTGTGCATGCCCATCTCTGGTCTGGAGATACCGTATAGGAATAGCATTATCAACTCCCTCCACTCTGCGTCACTTCTGGTAGGAAAGAATGCGTTTCTTCTGGAAGATAGGAAAAAATCTCTTTTCAGAGATAAAAAAGTGCCTGGGTGAGGAAAAGGACTACCACAAACACGCACACAGCCCAAAAGCCCTTACCATCCTTTTTCTAAGGTGTAATTAGATTTTGTTACAGCTTAAAAATTTTAATTACTTTACCTTCTTAGGGACTTGAACTCAGGACTTCAAAGAGTGAACACACGTACGATGTTCGGCTCATGCGAGAGAAACAATAAGGTTTTTAAGTTTAAAGTGCTTTACTTAGCATTTTGCTATGTAGCCCAGGTGGTAGACATTAGCATGCCAAAGTCATGGGTTCAAGTCCTCAGTTAGGCATAATATAATTTTTTTATTATTAATAATTTTTATAGATTTGGTCTTTAAGAAGAATCGCATTAAGGTCTTCCTAGTCATTGTAATGCGATAAGTCTCCAATTCCCTTTAATAAAAACCGCATGCAGTGCCGTAGATAGGTGAAGGAAGGGGGGAACTAAGGTGATCAATTCACAACATTCGAAGTCTGGTGAAAACGATATTTATAGTTATATTCGAAAAAATTATTATTTTTGCAGCCACATGTGGCAATTCGATAGATCCTTGTCATGTTTGGGGCGTGGGAGTGAGTTTTTGAAAAATCCTTTTTCAGGGATAATTATTTGATGAGTCAACCTTGTCACCGACCACTCAATCTTCCCCCGCAAATTAAATATTTTGTGCAAAGATCAACCATAAATATTGATATTTAATTTGTTATTTAATAATAAGACTTAGAAAGAACTAAGAAAACTATGGCTGACTGCTTCAAGTTTATTGCATGAAAGTTCTTAATACATAGTCAGCGGTCCATCGATGGAATTTTTCGAGCATTGAAGTTTTGAATTCTTGGGGTACTTCACAAATTTGTTGATTTTTTTTTTGACTATATGCAAACCTGAATAAATACCATGGATGGCAGAAAAATTCTTAATAATTCGAAAGACATTTTTTGTATAGTTTTCTTAGAGAAGGCCGGAGATCTATACTTTCACCGATAAAGCTTGGTATGGAGATACCCGCGAAATACCCGCAAAATGAAATAGTCCATATAAAAAAAGTTATTTCGCACGAATTTCGCAAGTTGCTGTTTCGTGAGTTGGTATGAAGTTCACGCGCGAAATTGGCATATCGATATCACAGCGTTGCCACCCGACGTCAACGTGTCACGCGATAGGCAAGTGATGAGAGATGATTTCGAAGGTGTGAAATATATGTAAAACATATTTTTCGTACTCTACATGGCGGTAGACACTCATATGCATACAAGTGTTGTGGCGCGGAGTTTTTAAATGAGTAGGACAAAAATACAAAAACATTAAAAAGGCTGAACATCTTTTCATTGGAGGAAAAGGTGATGGCGGCTTGACAAAAAAGATCTGTAAATGTATAGATATTTATTGAGTTCAATTATGCTATTCACAATTGATAGTTTTTGCTAGGAGATCATTGCAGCTTGGGCTTCGTTAAAGGACAGCGCCACCGTACGCTGGCGGCGTCCTAAGCACGCCAAGAGTGAAAGCGGTGATGGAGTATCCATCGCAACGATGTGAAGCGGCAGTTAGCTCCACTTGTGTCTTTTTTGACCAAATTGTCGGCTCAATGTATGTGTGCCATGCATATGAACAAATAAGTGCTCATTCTCTTTTCAAGAGCCTTAGCTCCTCGAATGAAAGGGGCGATGATAAGGAACTTGGTCCAGCACAAAGTGTTTCAATTGTGAATGACGGCGACTCCGTATGTCGACTGGATGAACCGCAGAACTTTTCAATGGTCAAACTTGGGACTTCTTTGTCGCCGCCAGTCGTGGACAACATCTTCTAATCCATGATATAGCATTATATGTTTATAACGTCGAGATGAAATGGCCACATCAGTCGATTCTGGCATTTCCCTAGTCGTTTCCAAAGAGCACCAATTGCCAATTGGAGCAAATGATTGAAAAGTTACAAATAAAGATATCGATGAACCTACAAACGATTTTTTTTTGCGATTTATTTATGGATCTTCACAGGAAGTAATGATTAAACAAACACTGCCGAACCCTAGCTGCCTTAACTAAAGCTTCTTACAAATCACATAAAGCAATTGCTGCACCTATTGCATCCTTATAGGAAACCATAAATATTCACTGTTAATTAGTTTAAATTGTCCCGCCAAATTAAATTTGAAAACAAAGCAGGTAGAGATGAGCGACTTATTTCGCACTTGCTATCGACGAAATAATGCGAAGCGATTTCGCACACTTTTCGCAAGTATCTCCATACCAAGCTTAACTAAAGAAATGAAAACAAAGAAAAACTTTCAATAATTTTTACTTTTTTACCCCCCATTGCAAGAAGCTACCTTCGCCACTGAACGCATGTATGCTTTCAAGGTGATTATTGACCGATATTTCGCCAACATGCCAATTAGAAGTGATACCACATATTACTTATTTATTCCTTGTATGCCGAAAATGTGATACCGTATGTATTTTGTTTGAGTAAATCGCAAAAATATGAGCAAACTCCTTCCTCAAACTATCGCCAAACTCACTTTTTTAACAATTAGATAAAAAACTTGACAAAATGTTGGCAGGGAGGCTTTCATGTAAAACATAAATCTTTTCAGGGCTTTATTTTACAACCAGAAGCTCTTTCTTTGGTCTGTAAATCAGCAAAGACAATTTTTCAAAAGAAGAAAACTAACAAGGAGTAGTAATAATACAACAAGATCACTTGCGGCTGTGTTATTATTTTTTGTGGTGCTCCATAGATAATTAAAAACATTAACAGTTGCAAAGGACTAATCTTAATCATAAAGAACAAAAACTATAAATCGCTTTAACCCACTGTTAACCCCCTGTAAACTCACTATTAGTCCACTGTTAGGGCACTGTTAACCCACTGTTGGCCCCCTGTTAACCTAATGTTAACCCGCTGTTAACCCACTATTAACCCAATGTTAACAACACAACACAAAGTATGCATCACGTTGAAATCAAATTTAGCTCCGGCTCTAATCTTCCGTGCCGACATTAATGATGTTTCACATCAAAAAAGATCATAATGGTGAACAATTCGAAGCTTGAAAAGGCCACGCAATAAGACTCTAAAGAAATTACGAAATGATTAACTCAGATCTTTGGTCTTTGAGGTGGTATTTAACAGAAAAGAGAAATGAAATGCAATTTTCTACCACATGGATGAACCGTCCATTTCGTACTTGCTTATTTTGATCTATTGCTAAAATATTTTTTTTGGTAATTCAACAAAATTCAACCTTGTGATTATTTTCAAACTAAACTTTCTTTCAAGAGCTTTTACCACATCTTACAGCTGGCTGTATTTTTTGGTTACCTAACAAAATACTTCTTTTCGAAGCAAATATATGAAGCAAGTTACTATCTTAAAATGCTAAGGCTGCCTTCACACTGTTCGACACATGACAAATGATAGTAGATTTAATAGCTTGTCAAATTCATAGAATTTCATGGGGAAATGCGGGCCTACTTGATGTCATGGGTCATGTGTCGAACAGTGTGAAGGAATCCTAACTTTATATTGATTTGGTTATAAAACTTATCATCTTTAGATAGTTGCGTTCATACAAACAGACAGACGGATTGGTGCAGGGTTTAAAATTAATTTCTTTTCGTGTTCGTATGCATTAGAAGAAAGATCTTAATTAAGATCTACTGAATTACTCTGGACCGAATTCTGGGGTTTATTGCTTTCAAATGACCCAAATTCGGTCTCAGTGTGAAAACAGTTGTATTTACGATTATATTTTCAACTTGTAAGCTGGCTGTTTTGTAAACCTTCTTGCCTAAAAATCTCTGACCATTAAAGCAGGCTTGGGAAAATTTCAAATTTAATCCTTAACAATTTCCTTTTGATTTTGGGTTTGGCCACAAGTATTATGGAAACTTACTCGTACATCATTTTTTGGCTGTTGCCAGATTCTCAATTTGTTTTCCTTTTTTGTATGAGCCACTCTGGCAACTGGTCGTAAGTAGCAGCACTCGAGCCAGGCTCTTGTTGTTGCTGTTGGGTTGCATGCAACATACTTTTATGGATCAGCTGCAACTTGAATGCATAACGAAAGGCTGGGGGGGAGATGGGAGGCTAGGAAGGGGTTGGTTTAACTTTGCGTTGTGATTTGCCTTTTCCGAGCAAACGTCTGTCAGCCTCGTCCTCATTTGCCATGCTTATTGCCAAAGCTTTTGTTATGCATATATAGCCACTATATAATAATATCTATGTGTGTGTGTGTGTGTGTGTAGTTACCGACTTTTATAAGCAGCAAATTTTTATTTTCCCTCTCATACTTTGGCTTACGATTCGCATGCGTCATAACTCAATAACCAAGCAACTGCCAAGAGGAGGAGGTGGAGCAGGAGGAGGCAAGAAACTTTAAGCTAACTGTAATCCTAATGAAACTACAACACACACATTATATGTCTACCAAGGGGAGGGGGCGGGCGGCAACATTTGCATGCAACAATTTGGCCAACAAAAATAATAAGAGAAAACGGCAAGAAAATATGTAAGTACAAGAACTTTCCTTCCACTCGTTTGTCGTTCTCATCTTGTTGCCTCTAGTGGAATTTATTATAAGATCCTTTTCTTCATATGAATGCAAGGAACTTGTAGTTGTTGCTGCTGCTGCATGAATATTTTCTACAGCATTAAAAAGGCATTTCGAGTTATTTGGCTTTCACAAATTTTTTATTATAATTTGTGTAGTTGCACATGTGAGTCGAGTCCCTTTTTGGGTGGTTCTCTTGGAATTTCATAAGCCAAATGCCGGAGCAGCGACTAATGACCAGGGCAAAGCTAATCAGGGCGGGGGAATGGGCAAATTGCGTTTTTAGTATCATTAATCTGCCACACTCGGCGTCAGACGTCAGCGCCAGAGAACGCCGCCTCCGCCTCCGTCTCCTGTACTCCAAACCACAAAAGGAACATTAATTTCCTCTGCTGCCGATAGAATGCGCTGTTTGCTGGCGATTGGCTTGGGCGATAGCTTTAGATGATTGCACAAATGAATTGGCAGCTGCAAGCCCACAATATATACACAAAATCTAAACCTTTAAGGTGGGCAAATACATTTGGCAGCACATTACGCATACGCAGCGTGTTGCCTTATGGCTGTTTGATGTTTAAGCTGGGCTGCTGGGCTGCTGGGGGAGGTGTATGTGTGTGCGTGTGTGTCTGACTGTGATACTTTATGCTGACATGCCAAACATTTATGCAAAATGCTAATTTAAATCCAAGTCTTAGGCGGTGTAAACCTTCCTCTTGCTTCTGGAGGAGCAATGTGGTTGAAAGTTGTAACTAGAAGCAGCTACGGTACAGTGGGTCAAAGTTTAGATAGAAAAGCTTTAAATTATTAAGAAAGAGCTGGTCTAAGACTTACAAAAATTAGAGAGAAATTGTAAGTCTTAAGATTTTTATGTAAACTCGTTTCCCAGCCATTCTAAGAACCATACCGGTTTTTGGTTTGAAAACTTAAGCTGCGTTTTTGCAATACACAGTTCTGTTGAGGACACTTGATAAAAAGGGAGCGAAAAGATTCATTCAATATATTAAATCAAAGACCACATTCTTCACATTCTTTTGCTTGTCGAGAGCAAACTTCCAAAGTGTCTTTTGCGTATGTATGCGTGATTGTGAGTGGGCCGTCTGAGTGACGGCCATTTCTAATTGTTATTCTTTATTTCAGTTTGTTCAGTAAGCTGATCGAATTTCACGCCAAGTAAATACGGTTTTGTATGATTAGCTTCAAATAGTAAAGTAAATTATTTTTATGTGAAAACAAGCAAATGTTCACGCCCCTGAGACAATTACAAAAGTCTAGAATTCTGGAATATAAATTAGCAACTTAATATAAGACAATGTTGATTGTCGCATGGCAATATCAGTCTGTATCTGGCTGCTTTGATGTATGCTTTCTCAGTTTTATAGTTCTATGAACGAAACTTGGTACTTACATTCCTGTAGACAGAACTAGCTGTACACAGTGAGACCGGGCGATAGAGTCAATATCTCCTAACAGGAGTTTATGAATAAAAAGGACAATATGGTAAGTTCGGCGGTTCTTAGGAAAGCGGAAGGTTGATTAGGTATATTCTGTACTCGTAAGGAGGGAGATGGATGGTAGGATTCCAGTTTAAGCCTCGGAGAGCGAAAACAGTTGATCTTGATATTTTTGATAGTATGGAGACCAAACACATGACGCATGTTCAAGTATTGGTCTCACTAGTGAGACATGCAGTTGCTTAGTGAGGGAGGGGTCATTAAATTCCTTGGACCATCGTTTAACAATACCCAGAACTCCCATTGTCTTGTTTGCGATGGCCGATATATGACTATTAAAGCATAACTTGGAAACAAATTGTACACTGAAATCATCCGCTTATCAGTAAATTCGTTTAAATAGAACGAAACCTTAATGAAACCATATTGAGATAAGTATATATCTGCATGATAATAATGTGGGGAAGTCAGGATATTTTCAACAAGCTTAAGAATGTCCAAAGGTTTTGATACACACCTGTAGTTGGAAATTATTGGCATTGGTCCCTTTTTATGAATTAGAATGATAAAGGATTCCTTCCATAGAAGTTTTCAACAAACAGCTTGTCACTTTGTCAGGTCCGGGAATGAAAGAGAACTTGATTGAACGTATGCTGGATAAAACTCTATGCCACAGAATGAGAACATGTAGAGACCAAGTTATTAGACGATGCTGAATAGCCTTGTTGGAAAAATTTTGCAAATTGATTGGAAATATCAGAGTCTTTGTCAGCCGTTACATTATCTAGGGAAAGGGAGGGCGGGAATTGAGAGGATCTTCTTTCTTCTTGTATAATATTTTTGAATCACACGCTTGAATCACGCCTTACTATACACTAAGCCTTGAACCGGTTCAGACGGCCGATTTGGAAAATTTCTAACTGTATACCTACCTACTTAGCAGGGCTGCAAACCGGTTCGGAGTTGAACCGCTACGGAGCCGGAGACTCCGGATTTTTTTGGAAAGTCCGAACCGAACCTGAACCGGAGCAGACATATTTTTTTCTTCCCGAACCCGAACCTGAACCGGAGCAAAAAATAGTTGAAAAGGGTTCGGTTCAAAAAAGATGTTCTATTACATTGTCCTCAAGCTGCTTTTTGTCATTTCCCACAATTTTAAAGCATTGGATAAAAAGCTTGCAAAGAAAAGTTTATAAGCCAAGGTGTTTCTAATTTTATGAAATACTGTGACGAATGGAATTTGCTGTCGTTCTGCGCACGAGGCTTAAAGAATTTTACAATGTCGCATTTGTAGTACTAGCAATTCCTGCCACCAAAGAATCAGTCTATTGCACTATTTCTAATCATATATATTTGTTTTATCGAGCGATCAGTAATAATGAAAGATTGCTGGAAGACACACTAATGAAAAAAGTATACAGTGCGGGGAGCCCACTAGTTCAGAAAGGCCGAAAGGGGGCATACCCAACGCCTTCTGTCAATTTGGAGCTGTTTGTTTTGCACTTGTATTGCCTTTAGAATTCCCAAACAGTCAAAGCAATGCTGGCATGAGATGGCCCCTGACATCTGTACAGTGGATCATCCCCCTTTATGGCGTGTTGTTTTAAAAGTTATGAAGAAACATACATTTAGAATATATAGAGTGAACGGTTCCGCAGTCGACTCCGTTTCTGTTAGAAATAAGTCAGCTGTTTGATATGTTCGGCTCGCTCTAACCACTGTATTTTTCTATGCGAAAACTTCATAACACCGTTTAAAGTTGAGCAGCGTAAATTTGTTGACATGGAATTTGGAATTTGCATACATATATTCTTAAAAAAAAATTATTCCCGAACTCCGGTTCGAACCCGAACCTAGGTTTATTTTTAAGGGGGTATTCTCCATGTGCAACGTTTTTTTTTCGATTTTTTGGCATTTTTTTCTAGCTTGGATATTTAAAAACGGAAATACTTTAGAAGAACTAGACTTATTTGTCGAAGAATGTCATCGCTGATACAAATTATTTTCACATTACTTCAAACTTTAAAAGCATTAATCTCGAACTGGCGGCCATGATATCTCCATTTAAGCTGAACCCGCTTTAATGATTCAAAGTGAAATCGACGCAGTGTTGTCAGGTCTGACCATCAATCATAATTTTAGAAAATTTTTATACCCGTTACTCGTAGAGTAAAAAGGGTATACTAAAGTCGTGCAAATGTATGTAACAGGCAGAAGGAATCATTTCCGACCTTATAAAGTACATATATTCTTGATCAGCATCAACAGCCGAGTCGATATATCCCTGTCCGTCTGTCTGTATAAACACCTAGATCTCAGAGATGGTAAGAGATAGAGGTTTGACATGTATGAGACAAATGCTTCTTATACTTGCAGGCAGATCAAGTTTATTTCAAATTTTGGCCACGCCCCCTTCCGCCCCCGCAATTCGTTATATCTCCTACAGTTTTGAAGATAGACGATTTGTATCTTTCAGAGATAGTTATTAATTAGCAAAATGAATAAATTTGCCGAAGAAATGATAAAGATTGGATGAGCAATTCTCAAGTTATGAGCAAAAACGTGAAAAATAGCCGAGTTAAAAAAGTGTTGCATACTTTTCAGATGTTCACCTAAGGAACGCAGGAACACTGTTAAACATGTTTTTTCATGAGTAACGGGTATATCGAAGTCTGTTAGAGCCGACTTTCATCTAATTTCATCTAATTTTAATTTGAATTGAGAAACTTTTTATACCCGTTACTCGTAGAGTAAAAAGGGTATACTAAAGTCGTGCAAATGTATGTAACAGGCAGAAGGAATCATTTCCGACCCTATAAAGTATATATATTCTTGATCAGCATCAACAGCCGAGTCGATTTAGCCATGTCCGTCTGTCCGTCCGTCCGTCTGTCCGTCTGTCCGTCTGTCTGTATGAACACCTAGATCTCAGAGATGGTTAGAGATAGAGGTTTGACATGTATCGGACAAATGCTTCTTTTATCTGCACGCAGATCAAGTTTATTTCAAATTTGTGCCACGCCCCCTCCCGCCCCCGCAATTTGAAAAAAACGTCATATCTCCTACAGTTTTGTAGATAGATGATTCGTACCTTCTAGAGATAGTTAGTAATTAGCAAAATGAATCAATTTGCCGAAGAAATGATAAAGATCGGATGAACGGTTCTCAAGTTATGAGCAAAAAACTGAACCAAGCCCCCCGCCACTCCCACTCCCACCAAAAAAAAAATGTTGCATACTTTTTGGATGGTCAAGGAATGCAGGAACACTGTTAAACATGTTTTTTCATGAGTAACGGGTATATCGAAGTCGGTTAGTTCCGACTTTAACTTACGCTCTCGTTGGGTTTTCAAATGTTGTTTTTTTTTTTTAAAAAAAAAGGTCCAAATAACAGCCTCAACTCACTTTTTTCCAACAAATCTTAAACTGGTTCAAGTCAGTCCGAACTTACAACCGAATTTTGCGATGCCATTGCGGACACTGCTAAGTGGCTTTAGCTGTTGTGTACTAGCGGGAGCGGAGAAATTCGATGCAATGCAATCGGTTGACTGACAAAGACATCCTGAACGAAAGGTCTCTATTAATTGTAAAAGCAAAGATATTTTACCTTTTAGACGACTTAGCAAGAAATTGCTTGCTCAAAATAGAATGTTAATGCCAATACTTCGGCTTCCATTTATTTTTTGGTTCACTCATATTGCGTCATATCGTCCCACTGTTCACATCATAAAGTAAACGCCTCTTCATCAGCATAACCCATCAAGCATAACTCTTGAGCAGCTACTAAACTGGGTTCCATGTTCTACAAATGTCTTTTCCGACCGACCGACCGACCGACTGACTGACTCTGAATGAGCGAGTGAGTAAGTGATGGCTGACTGGCCAGCTGCCTGAGCACACCTTTAATGCATATCCGTTGCTGCCATTTTGCTAAATCATTAGCTGAAATTATGGAAAATGGCTTAACAGGAAATTAAGCCAAAAACGGCAGGTAGATCTCTTATCTGAATGGAATGGATATCTAACTGGTGCAAATCTTGAAGGGAAATTAGCTGCGAAAATGCTTAACGAATGCGAAATTGAAATTGAAATGTGAGGCGTATTTTAATGTTCTTATTGCCGCTGCTGTTGTTGTTGTTGTTGCTGCAGTGAAATGTTTATTGTAATTCGGCAAGTATTTGTGGAATATGAATTGCGAGTATTTGCATAAATGAAATGTGTATGTAAATGGCACACGCACACATGAGCTCGTAATGCCAATCAATCACCCCAAAAAATGGGAACTCACACACAGGCATATGAGGCAGCTCCTCCCACACACACACACACACTCACACATTTATACACAAAACCAATAAACTAAATTCGCATGAAGTAAAAGATGAAAAAAGAAAAAAAACGTAGCAGAAATCGTCAACAACAGGACGAGGAGCAGCAGGGAGGAATTCGCCCATGTGTATGTGAGTGTGTGTGTGTATGTGGGGCGTATTCCAACCCTTATCCTTGGCAGGATATTACATGCTTCAACAATGTTGTAGCATTCCCAATAACAACAACAAGCGCCGAGCATTCCTGCCGAAAATGAAATTCTGTTTTGCATTTTATGTCGACGTCTCTGAACCCAAAATGTTAAAAAAAAAGAAAATAAAAGCTGAACAAGCCGAAAGAGCAAACCAGCTAAACATGACGACGAAAAGAATAAAGAAGCAGCAGCCAAAAAAAAAATAAAAAATGAAATCTAAACAAAATGCGTTCGAGCGTGTGTGTTCAATTACAATGTGTGTGATTGCTTCAGTCGGAGCGGCAGCGCCAGGATCTCGCCCACACACGCTATGGCATAAAATTTACAATACGAAATAAGCAGGCGAAACGCTTTTTCTCTTCCTCTTTTTTTACTTTTTGGATTGCCAGGACCAGCGAGGACCAGCACCAAGACCCAGGCCAAGACCAAGGGCATCCTTATGCAAACAATAGCGAGGGTCGTCGTCGTTGTCGTCGTCGCACATAAAAATAAAATAATAACAATACAATATTTTTTGATGACAGCAGCCGCAGCCGCCTCCGCCGCCCCCCCTTTGGGTGGGCCACCATTTCGGTTTCGGTCTCTCGACAAAGGGCTCTCCAAACAGAAGACACGCAATGGTCGAACATAAAAGAAAGGTTTAATCGACGAATTTCAGCGGGACAAACGGCACAGGAGCGGAAGACAGCACTTTAAGTGTTCCCGTTCTCTTCTTACATTTTTTTAGTGGAAATTGTGAAAATTTTCTTATGGCACCCATCATGATGCGTCATCAATTTTAGGTTTTATGCTTGAAGTGTGTAAATGGATGTTATTTGTAATAAACAGAGATGAAAATAATGGGTAGAGAAATGTATTTTGTTTAAGATTTTAAATCTTTACACGAAGGAGGCTTATCAAAAAGTGTGGCCAGGTTCTATGGAAGACACATTTTGTTGTTCTTAAGATGCGACATCTTATATCTATATATATGTTCTATACTTGGTTTCTCACTGTAATCATGGCAGCTATATTTTTGTATAAAGACTACTAATCTATATCTGGATAAAGTTTCCCAGAGACCATTATTTCTTCTTCAGCGTGAAGTGTAAATGGGTTGGCCCTTCGCACACAGAAAACGAAGCGGAGCACAGCCTATCCGCTTTTGAAGTCAAACACACTGAGCGCATAGAAAGGGCGCCGCACACCGAAAACTTAACAACGCGCTTATTCGCTGTAAGCAAGAATGATAGCTTTTTTTCTTCTCCTAAGCTGCAAAATCATTATTTTTTTAAGCATTTCGTGGGTGCAATTGGAAACTTTGAAAATAATTTTTCCGTTTCGAATTGGGGAACAAACAAAATAAAAATTAATACATTTAAATTTGATATTGCTGTCGGAGTAAAATTGAAGTAGAAACATATTAATTATTTTCAAGGCGAAGTAAATAAATTGCAACAAAATGTCTTAGGGAACATTAACATTAGAAATTTTAGAACATTCTTTCTTCATACTGACCCTTTACGGTAATCTTTGATGTGCATATTAATATTTAGAAGATCTTTTCAAACCTTCCTAAAAGCCCAAACATTTTTCCAGACTAAAATGATCAGGTTGTATTGAAATCATGCAGAACAAGAATTAATTTAAGTTCGCGATCAGAACGGGATGGGATTAAATCTCAAATTGGGGTTCGTGATGGGGACTCGTGATTCGGAACGAGTGGCATTTATAATACATGTTAACATTTTGAAGTTTTAAAAATTTATTGAAAGGAAATTTGGACTTAGATGAGAAAAAATCAATCTAAAATCAACATTATAATGATCAAAGAATCAAAGAAAAAAGGTGTCAGAATTAGACCAAGACGAGATAGTCTTAGTCCAGAACTGTTTTCTCAATTTTAATCTTAATCAATCAATCTCGAATTAAGATCGCTTATACTCGGCTTTAAGATAAATCAATTTGCTTTTGAAATATAAAAAGAAAGACAAAAAGATATTATGTTAAAGCATTTTATATTTTTATGTTTGTTTCAGTTATTAATATTTTGTTCTTTTTGAAAAACTTATATAAATGTTGATTATTAAACCGCTGGTACTGGGACTTGAACACTGAGTACTTCGGGTGATTTCACTTTGTATTGCCACTTAGTCCTCTCGGCTGTTGGCCGTCAGTTTTAAGGCGCCACCAGTCACAGTATAAAAACTCAGCACGACGATGGTGCTGCCAGCTGAGCCGAGTTCTCCGAAAGCTGAGTTCTTATACTGCAGTTGGTTGCGCCAAAAAAATTTACGGCCATCAGCTGAGTTAACCAAAAGCCAAAAGGAAAGAAAAGGTTGAGGTTCGAGTCCCAGGAAGGGCTTTTTTTACTATACTTTTTTTTTTAACTATTTAAATACATCTTAATCATAAAGTTTTTTAACTGAAGCTTTACAGAAAACTGTAGGAGGGTAGATAAGTTGCGAGATGATATATCTTGTTTTTAAGATTTCTAAGCTCAATTCAAGGTTTTTCAACCTTGTTTTAATAAGATTACAAGATTATCGAAAAAATGATTTTCAATCTAGATTTTAAATATATTTGCTCTTCTCGGTGTAGAGAAAATAAAAGAAGAAGTGTTAAATGTTTGAAGGCTTTATGATATCTTTTGCCAGAGTGGATGCACTTTTCAAAGGGGGAAAAAAAAATAATTTTCTTTAAAAATCTTTTATTTATATTAACGCAAGTTAATAGTGAACCATAAAAGAAGAAGATAAACGAACATTAAGAATAACGAGAGCGTAAGTTAAAGTCGGCTCTAGCCGGCTTCGATATACCCGTTACTCATGAAACATGTTTAACAGTGTTCGTGAGTTCCTTAGGGTGACCATCCGAAAAGTATGCAACATTTTTTAGGGTGTGAGGGGGGGGTAGCAGGGGGCTTGGTTCACTTTTTTGCTCATAACTTGAGAACCGTTCATCCGATCTTTATCATTTCTTCGGCAAATCGATTTATTTTGCTAATTACTAACTATCTCTAGAAGGTACAAATCGTCTACTGTAGGAGAACTAAAGTTTTTTTCCAAATTGCGGGGAAACAATCTTGATCTGCGTGCAGATAAAAGAAGTACGAGTAACGGGTATAAAAATTTTTGAATCAGATTTTATGCTGTACTCTGCTCAGCTATCTATGTTCGAGGGTCCTTAGGTAATGCTCCTACACTTGCTCCTACATTCATACTGTGATATTTTTTAATTGAGGAGTTTTAATTGATTTTTTTTTATATATCTGAGTTTAAATTGCGCAGATTGCTACACAAGGGAGGCCACTCATAAACCAAATTTACTGATGTAACTTTAAAGAATGACTTGTTAACCATTTTAAATCATGTGATCCCGAGCTTTATCAGCAATAGTTCGTCTGCTAACTCTCTAAGGATACCGCTCAACTGACTACAATTCTAGATTGATATGTATATGTATAAATTTCTCTGTGTCTGTGGCGCAGTAGATAGTGAAAAGCGCTCGACCCACTGCGAGTAAGGCGAGTGTCGACTACGCTTAGCAACTTTGTGATTGCGTTCGAGTTTGCGAGAGATTTCGGAGAGAGAGAGGAGAGACATATATGATGTTGTTGTTGCAGGTCTGCAGTCGCCAACAACAAAACTTAAGCTAGGAAGGAAAGAGTGTGGCTTTATGAAGGCCTATGGCTCGCGTAAGTCGCTTTTTAACTTTATAGACGATGACATTTTCAAGCTATTCTCAAAAATCTGATTCCTAATTAACCCTTATAACGAGTAAAATATGTTTCATTTTTGGATTATTCTGTGACAGTAGAAGCTTCATTCAAATTCGTTGTTTCTGGGTTAAATATTGGTTCTGAAGCGTGTAACCAATCTTGTAACTAAAGTGAAATTGTAATTGAAGTGAGTTCGAAATATGGGACACTAATTATCCCCCTCAACTTAGTTTCAGTTATTAAAAGCTCATTGAATATTTGTGCTTTAAATTTGATTCGCTCGAAAATCTAAGGCATTTCTTCAATATGTCATGTCAACTGCAACAATACTTGTATAAATAATTATTTTTGCATACCAAATGTTAAGAAAATAACACAAAATATGCCAGCACATTGAGTTCTTTGCCCTCCCTCTCTCCGTATGCCAAAGAAAAGGAATCAAACAAACACACACAAGAACTGAAAACAGAAATCACATTTGAATAACAATTCAGCATGCGAGTTATTTCGATTGAGCACAGAGTGGGATGATATTGAGGAATATGAAAAGAAATGAAAAAATATACGCGAAATCACAAAGAATTCATAATAAGCATCATTGTCAGGCGAGCGAGAAATGAATAAAAATCAAAAGTACGGCAAGACAATGTCGAGGGAAGGACCAGAAGGCAAGGCGGAGGTAAAAGGGGTAGCAGGAATGTTGTATTGAATGTGTCACACAGGATGCGTGTTTATTTTATATTTCCAAGCCTGTCTGCCTGCCAGCCTGCCAGCGTCATCGTCATCATCATCTGCATATGTGAAAGGAGCCAGCTTGAATGAGGAGGAGGACTATTGTGAACGAGGGAAACAGGAACGCGCCACTTGATGAAGCAGGATGTGCCCAGGCCTCTCATAGTTTGTGTTGACAAATTGCCCCAGTCATTTTTTGGCATTTCATTTGCACATCATCTGCCACCAGTTGCCGACATAATTGATTTCATTAAACCAGCTGCCAACAGGAGGCAGCAACAAGTTGGCCACCCCCCACCACCCCTCACCACCCTCAACCCAAGCCGGTTCCACTGAAAGTAAAAACAAATTAAGCTTTCGACGTCGACGGCGAAATAATTGGGGGAATTCCCACGAACATGCCAGACAAGAAGCCAAAGCCGGAGAAGGAGCAACAGCAGCAAGCTGAGCCAGACACTTTGACATAATTTCCCAGGCAGCCAGACGATGTAGCCACCCGCACAAGGACACGACCATAACCAACCCCAACAAAGTTTTAATTAATTGCCCTCGACTCGCACACACACACAGCAGCAAAAGCAGCAGCAGCGGCAGAGGAAAATGAGTCAAGTTGAAAAGTTGAACACAACATTTTCATTTTCACGTACACAAAGAAGTATGGCAACACTTCTTGGGTGGTGGCTTGGGTGGAATTGGCAAAGACACAAGGAGACGGTAGACAGAATGGCTCAGCTAGAGGTTGCGGGGGAGAGGGGGGAGGCTTAATTTCATTTGGTAACTGAGGCTGCTTTCCCGTTTCATTAAGAAAATGAATGGTAAATTGGGGTGGTACAGATATTGGATTCAGAGAGTACCAAGTCAACTATTTCTGTTGGTCCTTCGAGCCGGATGACGAACTTAACTAACCCAATTGGTATTGAGTTAGCCCACAAAACTGAACCTGAACCCGAAAGGAATCAGATTTTGTTTAAGTTTATGAAATTGCGTATGGTTCTTCGAGCCAGATCACAAAAGGTGCGCCTTAGATAGATATTTCTGTTGTTTTTGTTTCAGTCTCCAGCAAACAAACATGTACTTCAAATTTCACGGTCAACCCTTTCACAAAATCAAAAATTTTTCATTGACATCAAAATATATTGCCATAAAATAGAAAACAGCATGTAAATGTGTTGTTAAATGTGCACAGCGCACAAAGAGAAATCTGCGCATAAATCAACAATTTTTATGCAATTGCAAAGATAACAGAACACACAAAAACCCAAACCCCTTAACATATGCCAGCCCATTAACCTACACACACACACACACTCACAGCCCATCGATTGTCAGTTGGTTCACTGGTCTCATGAATATTCATAGTTCAATTTTTGATTTCGCATTGTTTAAAATCGGCGTAACGTAAATTAAAAGGCAAATTTATTATAATACCCCAAAGCCATCTGAGCACAAAAGCCAAAGGGTAACCGCACCCCCTTCAACTGATCCGACGATAGTAAAAAACCACTATCGATTTTTAGGCGCAAATCGGCAATAAATCGCCTTCGGATGCCACAGCACAGACAATGGCTTAGACAACAGGGGTTTCAAGAGCATCCTGTGCCTCAATAGGGGTAGTTATTATTATTATTATAGATATTATGTACCTGACTTTCCATTCCTCGCTACGTACAAACATTGGTATTGAGTGTCCTTGGATTGTGCTTAATTAGAGCAAAGTTTCAGTACACATTTCATGCTCAAACTGTTGATGTGGGATGAATAGATAGATGGGCTGCTCATCTGCATACAATGTTTGCCCATTCTACCTGAACCGCATTCGAAACGCTTTTGTCTTTGTCTTCACGCATCATGAATTTGATTGAGGATTTTATGCTTTATTTTTTAATAATTTAACGCAGCTTCTTTCTGGCATTTTGGTTGCCATCGAACTGTGGAAAATTTTAAAAGGTGCTTTGAGTTTTATTTTTTATTTTGGTAAACAGAAAATGTAGTGAAGTGTGGGATGGCTGGGATGTGATAACTTGTTTGTATACTCTGCACAACAGTAAGCGAAAAGGGACTGAGACTCGAGCCTACCATTTACCATCAGAGTGAGCTTAACATTTGACGGGGTTCTTTTGGGTTGCCTCTCCCTCGCTTTCCTTTTGACTCTGTTTATCTTTTGTAACAGGAATAGTAAAAGAAGTCTTACTTTCGGAGAAATGTCATGACCATTCTAATTGAGACTATCAATATTAGCTTTAGGACTTTGACTAGATCTGACTGTTGTTATGCCGATGTTTTTTTACGTACGTTCGAGTGGGCTGAAAGCTAAACAGAGAAAACAAAATTGGCTGCACGGCGCGTGTAGTGTTGCGCACGCTACGTGTAGAAACAGAGAAACGCAACGTGTAGAAATTAAAGTTTCGCCAAGGAGTTTATTTTAAGAGTCCGCAATATTGCATTATGATCGTTTTCTGATCGTCTGATGGAGGAAAGTGTGCCACAGCGACATATTCAGAAGAGTCGCAAATCCCTCTTCTGAAGG